>CP054670.1:28590333-28685886 GCA_013348765.1 Carpinus viminea | reverse complement strand
AAGTTTTGGGTTGCTCGCTCACTATTTAAATAGAAGAATCTCATAAAAACTCTCTTACATTTATTATTTGAATGGCTAACAAATCAAGTTGCTTAAAATTCATATTCATCTACACTAGCATCACGCTAAGGATTTGTTTAGACGACCATATTATTATATATAAATATGCGTATTTACTAAGGCAAATAACAACTAACCAAAATGCTTTTAATGAAGCATATAATTCACTAAGAATAATGTGCGAGTATGCGATTGTAGACCCTTTTTTTAAAGATCAAATGTTATTCCACATTATTCTTTAGTGATTTCTTCTTCCTCTTTGTGGTGGAATATACTATTAGCATTGAAGTGATGCTCATAAAGCCCGCAATCTACGAGCACTCCAAACACATTAAGGGCTTGTTTAGATGTGCTTTTGAGAGATTTAAAAATATATTTAACACTCAAAAAGTCTATTTGAAGAAAAAATATTTGCTTGTAAAAAAAATTGAAAAGCGCTTTTAAGGGTCTAAAAATGGAGCTTTTACCAAAAAAAACTTAAAAAAAAAAAAAAAAAAAAACTTAAAAGTTATATTTATTAAACACAATTTCAAACATGTTATAAGAGAAAGAGGAGTCTGTGTTGGATATAATTTGGATGGTGCACAAAATTCTTATTGAAATAAAATGATACAAATATGAAAATTAACAATAAAATATAGGAAAATTTTGAAAAAAGAAATTTTGACGTTTGGCCCAAAGGTGAACACCTATAAAGTGGAAACCACCAGAAGCCAAACAAGGTGGTGCCTGTAACTATGGGGTGGTTGACCACCCCAAAGACATATATTTATATATTTTTTTGGTTTTTTCTTCTTTTTTTTTTTTGGATTTTTTTTTTTTTAAATGTGATAGGGGCATTTTGGGAATAAAAATGTCAAATAGGTTAAATTGCCACAATTTGAAAGTTTGGGGGGGTGTTAAATGTCAAACTTAAAACTTTTGAGGCAAAAATGAAAATCGGTAAATACTTTAGAGGGTAAAGTGCAATTTCCCCTAAAATATATAAATTACAAGTGATGGAGAGTAGAGTATAAAAAGATCTCATAGTACTATAAAATCACGCAAGAGCATTGTCCTTAAAAATTGATTCGTACCTCTTGAAATGTATAACTCAATGCAATCGAATTTCTTGACACGTAATTTTCCAGAATTAGACTATAGCGTCAACTTTCATTAATGACGCATCTCCAATAACGAAGAATAATAGAAGAACCATTTTTCCTCAAAGTAAATGATGAAATAGAACACCAAAAATAGTTGCTAGAGAGGATAATAACAAATGAAAAATAAACAAACTGTACAAAACAAAATGTGGTACACTTGTTAATGAGCAAATGGTCAAAGTCCATAAAACTTATTAAACTCTAACTATCAAAACTGAAAAATTTGTTATTAAAAGGCCATAAATCTATGTTAGCGACCAAGGGCAAAAACAGTAAAGAAAATCAATGTGTTTAACCACTCATGGTCTAGAGACGTATAGAGAAGCTGAATGGTCTTTAATGACCAAACGGTCACAATAATAATTTATAAGAAACCACTAGTTGGATATTAATCAAAGAATAAAAGGGTTTAAGAAGAAAGAAAAGAAAAACTAATTGTTTGTAATACATATATTACAACAATACGATACTTAATAAACATCGAAAATTTCTCTATAATTTATAGATACTTCAACACATCTAATAGGAGGCTATATATAACCTCACTCCTATTGATGGGGGAGGATGAACCTTCTGAGTAACTCTAATGCATTACTCCACTGAATACACTGATAGGCATAATATATGTCAACGTAACTGATAGACATTATGCCTATCAATAACTAAGCCATACGTTATATAAACACTTAATTAAGACGTTTCGAGTAAGGTGCTCTTAAAAGCACATGGAGGGTTCTTAAAGGGTAGCTTAATCGGTTGTGGATTACACCTCATGAAAAGGAAGTCACTAGTTCGAATCTCCCTTCCTAGTTTGAATCTCCCTTCCTCTTCCATTGTGTGGACATAAAAAATAATAATAATAAAACGTGGATGAGCATGCCTATTGTGGTCCTCCAATCCATTGAACATTACTCCTAAATTATTAGGTAGAAAAACAAACTATTGATTAGAAAAAGACCCACATGCTCTGGTATTACTTGTAATTATGTAATTTACTTCAAAAAAAGAAGAAGTTGTTATTATAAATTATGTAACAACAATTCCAACATTTAAAGGTACTTGGGAGTTTTGCGCTGCTATTTATAAAAGCGCACGGAGTACTTGCTGCCGCAACAAGTAAAATCCGTAGAGATATAGCAACAAGCTTTTACCGCCGCTATAAATAAGAAAACTGCTAGTATAAATGATATACACACTTTCTCAGGCTGCTTAGCAAGTGAAAGGATGTGGAAAAACAGAGTCCATCATCGGCAACAAACGTTGCTAGCTATCATCAGACGCTACTCTCGGATTTCTCCACCACCACCGGCTTATGCCGACCCGGTAATCCGGGTCTCCAAAACCAACATAGCCCAGCTGGGCGGTCCAAAGGAGGGCCCAAAGCCTCGGCAGCTCCTATCCCTGCCTCCCTTTCCTGGCCACCCTTTGCCCGGCAAGAACTCGGCCAGTGGTCAGCCCGGTCGGGTCACCGCAATCAGTTGGGTCAAGTATTACTTCGATGAGATTGCCGACTCTGTGATTCAGTCCCATTTCAACAAAGGCCTTGTGAGTGTTATGAAAGTTTTTAAGTTGGGTTGGTTTTATTTTTAATTTTTGCGGTTGGTTAGTGTATTGTGTGGGTTAGTGTTTTGGGTTATGAAGAATGTGGATAAATTTGTCAAATTTGTGGTTCAATGTGTTTTTAGCTTATGCTTCAGGCTCAGATAAGTATGCAAATTTAATTTTTGTGGTTGGTATTGTATTTATGTGGGTTAGTGTTTTGGGTTATGAAGAATGTGGATAAATTTGTCAAATTTGTGGTTCAATGTATTTTAGTTTATGCTTTAGGCTCAGATAAGCATGCGAACCAAATTGGTGAAAAAGAATGAGACAGAGGAATGTGTAGTGCCATTTGGGTTTGGTTTTGAATATCTGACCTTTTTATTGTTTTGGGTTATGACGAATCTGGATGAAGTTGTCAACTTTATGGTTCAATGTGTTTTTGCTTATGCATTAGGCTCGGAAAAGTATGCAAATTGAATTGATGGAAAAGAATGAGATAGGAAAATTTGGAGTGCCATTCTGGTTTGGTTTTGAATATTTGACAACGGAATTAATTTGGTTTGGGATTTGTACTTGTGGGGTTATTTAAAATCATATCAAGTTTATCTGTAATTATTTTGATTCAATGAAGTTTTATTGATATTAATTTGGATTTGTAATAGAATGGGTATATGGCCTCTTTTAGGATTTTCAACACAAATATATTTACAAAATTGTATATTTTTCTTCTTCTTTAGGTCCAGATGGAATGCCCACGTTTGGAAGACTCCTATGTTGACAAGGAACAAATGAAGCCCATGAGGAAGGTACTGATGCTAGCACATAGAGCCAACTATCTTAGTTTCATCATTTTAAATATGAATTTCATGATGGGAAGATAACCACCTAGGGAAGTTTTTCATGTGAGACATTAAAAATAATAATATAACTTGAATATAACATGTTTGGACATTAGTCCAATTATACTATATCAACTATTCACGCTTATAACTACTACCAGGTGTGGACTTAACCACCTACACACTCACATGTATTCTCCAATACGTAATTATTAACAGTTCTTTATATTGGTAACTTACATGCATCTAATTGATATTGAATTCATGGTCTCATGCTTTACTCCCATTCTTAAAGGGAGGAAGTGTAATTTGAGAAAGAGTTCATTGGCAACTTTATTTTACACACCCATGAGAAGGATGTATGAAGATTTTCTCTTTTCTCCCTTCATTTCTACCTTCTATTTGTTGGCTGTCCTTGATTTCATGGGGTTTTACTTAATCTACAATCATACAGCTGACCTACAGATTAGGCCTAATGAGGTCATGGAGGCTGGTGCGAGAGTTTATATACCTGTATCTGTTGCAGAGACGAGGATTTCAAGAGATATGACACTATTCCAAGTGGGACACTATATCCAAATGCCGATGAGATACAGTACTTGCAAAGGCTTGTCAAGTACAAGGCATGTCTTACATTTGACTCCTATCTTATCTCCTTTCATGTTATTTGAGTTGATTTATGAGTAATTTTGATGTTTGAATTTTCAATTCCTGATGCACTGGTTATGTATAGATGGGTATAGATGTTTTTGTGGGTTTATTTGTTTTGTTTATCATCTTGTCTTCTTTTCTCGTTGGTGAGGTACTATGTTGTATGTAACTTTCTGTGCTTGCTCCAATTTCTGCTTGGAAGTGCTGTATGGCTATATTCTTCCTTTGATTGTATTGTTTGTGCTCATATTGCTATATCTTATTTGGTGGTTGAAATTTTAGGACCCAGCTATAATGGTGCTAAATAAGCCCCCTAGAGTGCCAGTGAAGGTCAGTATCCTGTGATCCCATTCTTTGTGGTGCTAGATTTTCATTTCAGCATATTGTCTTGCCACTTGATTCTTTATATGTAACATTGTTCTTAGGGGAATCTGCCAGTTCATAACAGCATGGATGCTTTGGCAGCTGCAGCTTTGTCTTACGATTATGATGAGGGTCCTAAGTTGGTAAGGTTTTCGTTTTAGATGATCTCTTTGTACTTATCAAAAAGGATTGTTATGTGTGATTGCTCAGTGGTATCAAGAAGATAGTTGAATGGGGTAGTGATAAGTTGAGAAAGAAGATAGGTGCTATATTGGTTAATTTGATGTGCAGGAAGAAATATGCATCCAGTGTTTAAATTTGTGTAGTTGTATGCACAAATATTTGGAGGGCAATTATCATTTGTTCAACATGACACCCTCTGTCATGCATGTCTCTCTTCTTTTTTTTTTTTTTTTTTTATAATTTTTAAAATTTAAATTTTTTATTTTAAGAATATAGGTATTTACTTCATTAATTTTTCGTATTGCTATTTCTTTTTTTAAAGGGAAAATTGGAAATTACTCCCTGAGTTCTTTTGGAATGTTTGTTGCACGCTACTTGTGATTCCACTATTATTACCAGTAGCTATCTTAAATCGTTAGTCCTTTTTAGGAGCTTTTGTGGTTGCTGTTCTCATAGACCTACTTTCTTAGGTTCATCGACTCGACCGAGAGAGCAGCGGCCTCCTCTTGATGGGGAGAACAAAAGAAAGTGTAGATAATCTTCAGTGGTTATTTAGTGACATGAATAAAGGAAATTCCTCCTGCAAGGTACACATACCCACACTGCTGATTGCTCTGCCTCTAGGTGCAGCACGGGCAGTGAATGTAAATTCTAGAACACAATGGGGAAAATAGTTGAAAGCTTCAATTTTTTAGTCTTAAGGCTGATATGTTTATATGTAATCTTAGGCTTGGAATGATGCATGTCAAGCAACATATCGGAGGTATTGGGCTTTGGTCATAGGCTCTCCCAGGGAAAAGGAAGGGTTAATTTGTGCTCCTCTGACAAAGGTTCTCTGTCTGTCTCTTTATCAGCAGTGAATATTATCTTCCAACAATGGATTCGTCCAAAAGAGATAACAACTTGAATGTATATCTCTTGTTATCATTTGCAGGTGCTCCTTAATGATGGGAAGACTGAAAGGGTCATCTTGGCTCATCAATCAGGTTTAGAAGCTTCTCAAAAGGCCATAACTGAATATCGGGTTCTTGGTCCAATGATAAGTGGATGCTCGTGGATTGAACTACGACCAGTTACTGGCCGGAAGCATCAGGTACTGTGTTGTGTTCTCTCACCATTCTCCATGAGCAAACACTTGCCCTCTCACAATTCTCCATTAGCAAACACCTGCCCTCTCACCTACCTAATGTAAATCTCCCTCTTTCTCTCTCTCTCTCTCTCATGTGTGGTTGGTGTAAGTGAATGGAGATCTTCCCTTTTTTATCCACATATAGCTATCTAATTTCAATCGTCTTATTACAGCTCCGCGTCCATTGTGCCGAAGCTCTTGGCACTCCAATTGTGGGCGACTACAAGTATGGTTGGTTTGTTCACCAGAGATGGAAGCAAATGCCTAGGGTTGATATTGAGCCAACAACTGGTAAACCATACAAGTTGCGAAGGCCAGCTGGTCTGGATGTTCAGAAAGGAAGTGTTTTATCTAAGGTCCCTTTGTTACATCTGCACTGCAGGGAGCTTGTCCTTCCCAACATCGCAAAGTTCCTTAAAGTTTTGGATCAAAAGTCAGAAAACCTGCATCCGGTAGTTAGGTCGAAGCCAGATCTACTTCGGTTTGTGGGATCGATGCCTTCCCACATGAAAATTAGTTGGAATCTTATGTCCTCCTATTTGGTATAAGAATTCAAGAAAGTCAGTGTTCTGTAGAGCCTGATCTGTGTTACTGTAGATCGTTTAACTTATATTGTAATTTTATCAGTTAATATTATGAATTTTAGTGAATCATTTTTGAATAGATTATGTTTCATGTATATTACATGCGCAAGTTTCATGACATTCCCTCGAATCCCAAGTTCAAAGCAATTATAATCACTTTTTTCCACTCCATCCTCTCCCCCTTCATGAATGGTTTCATTGTTCAATGGAAGTTTTTGTATCCAGAAGCATTAGGTGGGATCCATAGAAATATACTACTTCTTACACCCCAAAAGTTCTTTTTCTTTTTCTTTTTTGAAAAGCAATTGTACTACACTGTGGGTATGAATTAGATGGTTAATATAAAAATTGCAATGAACAATACAAGTGAATTTAAAATTTACATCATAATGCCTTTGTCTTCGAGTGAGCCACCAGAACAGTCTTCAGCACGTGTGAGACAACCAAACACTAATCTTCTGTTGCCACCATCCTCCGTTTCCACAATCTTGCATAGACTACATTCTTCTTGTGGTATGGTATTATGTTCATGGATTGTTAAACATATTGCAATGTTTGGCATCCTTTGGGTGTAATGTCACAGAGGAATGGTGACTGCTCCTTAATTGGTCCAAGCAAAAGGATCTCTTGGAGCTGGGCCATTCAATGGATAGAGCAATGCACACAAGCAAGGAATAGACAGACTACTTGGGTTTTTCTGTTTAAATATGTTTAAATCTGTTCCGTGGCTATGGATTGTGAACTAAGGAGTCTTTCTGCCTCATCGTTTGCTTCTGCTTGTATTCTCCATCTCTGGAAAGAAAATTAGACATTAGTAAAGACAAATGCATGCATGCATGTTAGAACAAATAATCAAGGCAGGTCAGCTCAGTGGCTGAGAAGAAGTGCGTTCTCTTTATCTCTCTCAGACTACAAGATCACTCACAATCCTAGTCTATTCTACTTCACTTCATCCCAACCCCTGGCATAGGAGAAACTACTAATCATTGCCTTTGGACTCGAGTATCTCAATTTCCTATAAAACAAAGGACCTAAATATGATAGCCAAGTAAGCAAAACCTTGATGGAAGTTCTAGTTTCTCATATCAGAAAGTCCAAGATTTATTTTCTTTTTATAAACTAAATTTACGGCAAATTCTGTTTAGACAATATCAATAAAGTCTTTTCCAATTCTGAGTTCCAAGTCATAAAAAAGTACTTCCAAGTGAAAAGAACTTGCCTCTTCAAGATTTTCTAGCTCCATTATTTGTTGTATCTGTTCAGCAATTCTTTCCTGTAAAAAAGGACTTGAGTTAGATAAGGTTCTGCATGTTAGGTAGTGTTGGAGAAGAAATTGATAATCAGGATGTGCGCACCACGTTGCTTGCTGCTTCAGCGGCAAGAACATCAGAGTCCAATTCTACTTCGATTTCAATCATTGAAGAAATCTGTCAAATGGATGGTATCACCACACATCAATTTATGCTTTGGAAAAACAAACTTTACAGTAATTTTCTTTGGGAGGGTGAGGTGGAATTATGGTGTCTGTCAGGAAACATACTCTTGCATAGCTGTCAATCAGTTCGATCCTTCCCCTAAGGGAGTTTTCCAAGCCTTCTCGAACTCTTTTGACTCTACTTCTTCGAGCACTAAAAAATAACCAAAGAATACTTTCAAAGAGTGCAGTTAAAACAAAATAAATCTCAAAACCTTCTACTAAGATAACAGTCAATCAAACTTCAAGAAATAATAAGTTTAGCAACTACACAAAAATTAAGCAAGGAGTACTAGTAATGTTAGGAGGGTTTCACCGATAAGAAGGTTCTCCTACGGCAAATATTTTGTTCTCCAGTTGGCACATCCGAGCCAACATCCAAACCTACACAGAAAGCAAATGAATTTATCATATGGAACTTCCGGCTACTTTAGTAGCTAATGTATGAAGTAATGTGGTGGAATATGTTATTGTCATTGTCCAGATGATTTTATAGATTTATTACTAGTTTGAATGGTTCTTCAAGCTCATAAATTCTATCCTGTTGCACCACCAACTAACATATAATTCTGAAAGAAAATTCATTGGCAAGTAATATGGGGTGATCCATGAGAAGATTGATCATAAGCAACATGTGATGATCCTGAAGTTTCAAGTCTATAAATACAGAATAATTAAGAGCAGTCAACTTGTTTATAGAAAGCTGAGTTTCACGCGTGTATCTAAAGCATCAGAGTGGATTTCATATACATAATTTTGATATATTTCCTAGCGTTTCGGTTGTGATTTTGAAGACTAATTCAGTGAGAAGTAGGATGTTAATTCAGCTTGCTTAATAGAAAAGGAGGCATATTTATTGACTAGACACATCCTTCATCTTGTACTTTTCAGATAATTTTTTTTGTCAATATAATTATTGAATAAAAATTGGACTTGAAATGATTGTATCATCAGGCTTGCCAGGGCATTTGTATAGATACTGTTCTGACATTGACATCCCAAGTCATATCATGAAACCTATGTCAAAAGCTTTGATGTGTATCCTCCACACATCTACTGGCTTTACTCATTTAATAAAAGAAAAGAAAAGAAGGAAAAAAAAAAAAGGTTTACCATGCATCATTTACTAGCATGGGACATACCTCTTTTTCTGCAGCTTCCTTTAGTTCCTTGATGCGAGACTGAAGCATGTCATATTGAGATAAAAGTTGCTGCTTGATAGCAATTACATCCACGGATCTTTGAGGAAGCTGACATAAATGAAGAAATGGGTAAATGGATACACTCATACACATAAATTCATTCCCTGGGAAGAATCTTATATCTATCAAAACAAAGAGTAAAATCACATTGCAGAAGTAAAATGAAACCATCCTGATATCTATTTAGGTTCACTGGTGGAAATGTCTAGTTTAGGATTTGCAGTAATACATTAGCATAACAATACACACAATCTAGAAAAGCTTGGCTAGCTGGTTTTCAAATATTCAAGAAATTCTGTGTTTTGGTTAATGTTATGCTCCATATGATCGATAGAATGTGAAATCAGAGAAAGTGGAGTATGTTTAAAGGAATCAGCTATCACCAATGATTTGTGATGGTTATAATTCTATTTTTCAAACATATTTGTACAACATGATATTAATGAGGCATGCATTCAAGACTACAAGTAAAAGTAACGGATGAATTACCAAAGATGTACAGAACTGCTTTTTGTCAAATTAAAGAATACCGAATTTGTATTGTAGCATTAATGTTCTTTCATTGCAAACAGGCAAGTAATATGGAGTTGTGTATTATCATTTCTTAATCCACTTCTCTTAAATACCAAATACAGGAATAGGTGAAAGGAAAGCAGAAATATGCATAGCCAGAGATTATTAATGCCCTGAAGAGACTGAAAGAGCCAAACAGCAGTCTTCATAGAAACTTGAAATCTCAATGACGACAATCATTTGAGAGGGAAATTTGATACTGAAGACAACATAAGAGTATCTTACTTGATTCAACTGGGGAAAAATGAAAGCATTTAAAGTGGCTCCCACGGCAAGAGACGCAACTGCAGCAGCAGAGAGGAACTGGGGCAAGCTTGGGTCAATAATCCCAGAGGCAGCATCGCTGTGGCCAACACAGCCAGAAGTGGAAACAGGATGGAGGGGTTGAGTAATGATGAGCTCTTCTTTGTGGGGCTCTTAACAATAGTGATACCCGGCCATCTTTGTGGTTGGTCAGGCACATGGGCTCCAGGGTAGAAATTGGGGCCTTTGGACTGAATTTGAAAGGACCTACCTCTCTATAAATGTTTGATGGAGCTGCTACAGCAATGGAAACCCTTTCTCCTTGTTGTGCTGGGAGATCAACTGTTTCTGTGGCAAATCTGTGTGTGCGTGCCATACCAGAAGGAGTCTCTACCTGAAATTTGGAAGGGAAAAACAATCATTAAATGAGGCATGTAGGTGAGAGTACACTAGCAAGGCAGTGGCAGCTAAGGGTGTCATTGATGGTTATGGTATCTTTTCAGAAAAATATGTAATGAGATGGAGAGGGGCTCAGATGTTATTTTATCAGAACAAATTTTCCTTTTGGCTTAGCTTCTTGCAATTTGCAAACAAAAGATAGGCATGCAAGAGGAAGTATCTGATGAGTCATGCTTGTAAGAGAATTTTGGATAAAAAAGGCATGTATCACCTACCAATATACAAATTGGAAAGAATCTGCAGTCAAACATTCTAAATCAAGAATCTATACCACAATAGAGTGGACAGCAGAAGGAGTTCTCTGCTTCATTATTTGCAGTAATCTTAGCCCTCTTTTCCATGCTGGAACATCCATGCTGCGTTCGGCAGGAGGAGATCCTTAGAAGAAGTGAAATATCCCAGGATCAACATCATACACAAATATATTCTGTGATCAATATAGAATTAAAATCTGGCAATATATTTAGTACTTCAAATGTATATTCCAAGAGTTAAATGGTTTACAAGCCAATATTGATATACTGGAATAGAAATTTTTTTGCCCTCACAAAAAAATGGAAGCAAGCTGATAAATTTTGCTGACTGCCATTGCTAATCCATAAAATAACAGATCAATTGTGTAAATTTTGTGATAGATAAATGGAAGCTGTCATAATCACTAACCAAAGCAAGAATAGCAATAGAATACTAAACAAACAGAATAAAATTTGTAATAAATGAACAGACTAGATGGAACCAACCTAATTTCTTCTGACTCAATACTAACAATGTCACCAGAAATAAGTTCATACTTGTAGCGGCACTTTGCACAAGATACAATCTGCATGGAAGTACTATAAACTTATTGACAAGTATCATTCATTATCAACTCTTAACATTTTGGGTGCACCACATCTGTGGCATGAGTAGCATTGATTTCTACAAACTATATGATCCTAGGTATTCCCCACAATGTAATAGACCAGATCATTACTGGAGCTTTTCTGTCTATACCTGAATACCATGTTGGGGTTGTGCAAGAGTAACAGCTATCATACAACTTGGACATCTCACGACCTTGCCAAAAGGGACCTGCTAAACATCCATAAAATTGAAAACATTGTAAAGTCAATAACATTACAGTAACTGAGAGGTCCCATTTCCAGACTACAAACAGGAAGGTCATATTTTGTAGCTAAACTTATCAAAATGGATATACCCAGTAGAATACAAGACATACTGCAGAGAGATGAGCACAACCAGCAATTAGAGTTTGATAACTTGGGAAAAAAATCTCTAGTGTTTTCTAGCAAGGTATACCGCCAAGAGAGAGAGAGAGAGAAGAGAAGAGAAAAATATAAAAGCAATAGGCAAAAATAAATAAATGTAAAATTGGCTTCAGACTTCCTCCCCAGGAGATACTCCCACTTGGCAAATGTCTTCAATTATCCTAAGAGCATCAGAAACCCTCAATGAGGCTGCAAAACCCTGAACTAATGTTGTGTAAACGTGTACGTCTGGCCTGGTCCACCTCCATCTCTCAACAGAAGGTCTATTTTCACTAGCACCTGCCCGTGTATAAGTTATCTAATTTATGTCAGTGCAGGAAAACTGAACATGACATTTGGCATGGGAATTTCTTATAACAACCTGAATTTACCAAATGCACTACTATAATCTAGAAACATCACTTAGACTAGCTCCAAGTCAACATATTTTAGTTTTACCCAAAAAATAATCTAAGGCTGATAAATATTGCATGGGTGAACATAATGGATAAACCCAAAAACCTCCTACAACCTCCATCCTTTCAGTGATAAAAAAAGGAATCTTGGAATTGGGAAGTCTCATCAGACACGGAGCTGAAGCAATTAGACATGTTAAGGATATCTTCTGAAGATAAACAACAGCAGCAGAGTTTGAGTTTGAATAAACAGAGGAGACCCAAGGCGTGAGATAACTCGCAAGAGTAGAATGACTAGAATTCTATTTTGTTGTATATTCTGTAAAGTTGTACAACGTGAATTGATGAAAAACACTACAATTGTAATGCACAGCAACCTCACGAATCCAGTTAACTGGTTGAGGCTTTTGATCACTCACCTTTTGTGTGATTTTGTAAGGTTGGCACCACCTTTGAACCCAACACAAATCAAACACAAAATTAGTATAATAGGGTTGAGGCCCTTGAGGGGTCTGACATGATTTAGGATAGACAATTTTTTACAGAAGCTGCAAACTCGACACAAACTTAACACGAAATTAGTGAATTAAGATCTAGGAATTTGACCCGTAGGGCAGTCTCATAGCCTCCACACTATCCGAATCCCTCATGCAAACATGAATTTTCAGCCCTATGATTTCGTTTACAGAATAAATCTCAATTATTCACTATGCCATCTCATTTATCAAAACTCATACCAAAACAATAACAGCAAATCTGTACTTTCCAATTACTTTGGTTACTACACAATGTATCATGTTCTATCTGACCATCCTCTTGTCAACGTAACTCCAGTCTCCATTGAATATGCTTTATACAACTCCTCAAATCCAAGAATGCACACAGCCCCAAAGATCGAAATCAAGCATATATATGTATATATACAGAAGAACATCACAAGTTCTGGGCACTTACTGCAACCCAACAATTCAAGTAACACCCAAAAGCTGTAACCAATAAACTTCATACTTTACCTTGGTCGAAGCTCGTGCGCATGGCATAGAAAACCGACAAGGCCAGCTCCGCATTGTTGCGCTGAAGCGCGGCTGTTATGATCAAGCAACAGTCATCAACTCCGACAATACCTCCACCGGTCCCAGACTTGTCAGCAATCATCTCCAACGCTTCATTTGCATCCTTAGCAGCGGAGACCTTAGCAAGCAAATCCTCGCCCAACAGCTGGGAAACCGCCGAGTCCCCAGCCACCCCACTTTCGCTCTCGCTCAGAGAAGCTCTGGCCTTGAGGGTCTTGGAGAAGTTGGCAAAAGTCAATGAACTGCTGGTGCATGGTAAGAGAGGCAAGAGAGAAGAAGAAGAAGTGCTATTGTTAATGGCAAAGGTGTCGGAGAGCCTGGGGAGGGGAGGGTGAGAGAGGCGAGAGAGGCAAGGGGAGCCCAAGTTGAGTGTCATTTTGTGGGAATTTGATTGGAGGAAAAAGGAAGAAAGGTTTGAGGAATTTGTATGTGTTTTTTTGGCGGATGAAGATGAGGAATGAAAGGTTGTGAGAGGACGAGTGGAGGGGACGAGATGGGGTGTGAGAGTTTGCGTGCATGGAGGTGTATGGGATTGGGATGGGAATATGGGGTGTAAATCTCTGATTGATTAAACCAAAAAAAAGGCAAAAGAAATGGATTGTGGAGGTGCGGGGAATCGAACCCCGTGCCTCTCGCATGCGAAGCGAGCGCTCTACCATATGAGCTACACCCCCGAACTGATGTCAATAACTGAATTAAATTATATTTATTGTAAAATAAATGCTAATATATATTTGTTTTTATTTATTTTTTGTTTTTTTTTGTATTGTATTTTATTGAATGCTAAATATATATCAGTCGCTGAGCACCATTGGCCTATTGGATGAGGTGAAATGAGAGTGCAATATATAAAGTTGTTTTTTAAGGCCGGTAAGGTTATAGTATTGACGTGACAGTATCAACTAACCTTTGAATTTTTTTTTTTTTTTTGTAGTTATCGCATCGGCATGGTTGTATAGTTGTAGAACAAAAAAGTAAAACATTTTATACTATTACGTACTCAAAACCCTTGGATTTTTTTCTTAAAAATTTTATTTTTAACAAAGAGTGGTCTAAAGGTTGTTTGAGACTGTCACCTTACTATTGTGGTCTAATTATGAGATAAATATGTGGTTTCAACCATTAATACTCAAAACCCTTGGATTTTTTTTAAAAAAATTTTATTATTTTTTTTAAACGAAGACTAATCTAAGAATTGGTTGGAACTACCACTCCGGTATATCAAAATAATTATGAGATAAAATCATGATTTCAAAGATTACTCTTACTCTTTAGCAAGTATTAATTGGAGTTGTTTGCTTTCCTTTTTTGGTGGAGCTGTGGGAAGAGGTGGAAGGGAATGCCATGAAGTTAGCTAATTGTTTATAAAACCGTCATGCATGTGTAGATCTTTCTTGCCATTATTTGTGTTAGTGAGTAATGAGTATGGTAACAAAATAGAGATTCAAATAACTGAATGATTTTTCTTAAGATTGCCTTCCTCTATAACAAAATATAAAATTTATTGAATACAAGTACTGCAAAATAGACATAAACGAGGAGTAAATTGTAATACCAATAAATAAATAAATAAATAAATAAACTAATTCAATTCGAACTCTTAAAATATTTAAATACCTGACCCACTAAGGACTCTATTAACTCGCTGGGACTCTAACTCTACTGAAAATACCAAAAAGTAACTAATCTAAACATTAAATAAAAATACAAAAGTATAGCACCTCCTTTGCAAAGTTTTTTGAGCATACCCATTCTACCAAAAGAATACCACTTCCCTCCATGAAAATCGTCAACGACTCTCTCAGTAGAAGTTGTAGAACTATAACTAGTACCAGCAGAAGAAGAAGAACTTGACGCAGAAGAGCTCTTAGAATATTCGTCCAAACGATGTCGCTTTTGACGATCTCTCATCGGAGAATTATCCTCACACGGATTATTATTCTTCTTCTTTGGGCATGCCCATATGGAAGTTGAATTATTTCTGATAAAATACCAGTCGGCGCCTGTCCAAAGCTGTCGGACCCTGAGAAAAGATTTGTGGACAATGAATCCTACGTCGGTCGGAGTCTCCCAAGAGACGGACCAAGAAGATGTTGTCGGTTACCGCCTTCAAGATCTTTGCTACTTTCCAGGAAAAGCTGTGACAGCACTCGACAAGATCACCGGGGGTGAAGTTAGCTACGCCCTCCAAAGGTGGCGGAAGAGGCCTGACGACTTCTCTTAGAACTGTCTCCTCCACAAGTCTGTTGCCGCCGCCGCCGTATATGACAGTGCACGTGTACGTAGTCGTGTTTATGACTTCTGCACAAACCCAGGCGCCGAATAAATCAACCTCCTTCTTGCTTACCACCTCCACTTCGCTACCTCTCGTGAGTTCCAACATGGCGGCCATTATCAATAGCAGGAAAACGACCGTTTAGAAAAACAACCCAGAAAGAAGAGACAGAGGAGAGGTTTCTAAACAAACCAGAAAGAGAGAGAGGAAGAAAGATTGATTTTGATTACGTGGTAGTGTGTATATATATATATATATATATATATATATATATAAAAGAAATCGTTTCCTCGGTCTCTTAGTTCACATCGGACTGGGTTTCATAGTTCGTCTTTAAGATAAACATATATATTTAATTTAATATTATAATAACCAAACAAATAAATATATATTTTTAACATGTCTACAAAAGAAAAAGGAGGAATTCACATAGGCGTGAGTATCTGATTAAATTATTCCTTGGGGACCAAATAAATATAAATTTATTGTAATAAATAATAATATTACTTAAATCCTTGCTAAGTCTAGAGGTGATAGACAGTTAGCGGTTAATAATACTAATAACTGTTTTTTAAAAGAAAAAAAAATTAAAAAGATTAACTTTTTTATTTTTTTTTTAAAAAAGGATGTCGTTTCTATGGTATGTAATATGATAATATTCTATTACATATGACATCTTTCTAAATTTTTATATATTTAAACACAAAAGCGACATCGTTATATATATATATATATATATATATATATATATATATATATTTCAAAACTAAATATAGCTAACAGTATCCTAACCGCTTTTGATGGCCGGGCAGATATATTCGCTTGAAGGGGGAGATTAATCATATTATCTCCAATTCAAATAAAGGCGCATAATAAGCTTCTTATCAGAAGTACAGCACGTACGTACGTTATCAATTGCTACATAACCTTAATCTTATCATTGCATACTCATAATGTTATTGTGCACTTTAGAGTTTATATTACATAGGTTGTTATCTTGTATTAGAATATCATATTTTATATGTTTAACTGTTTAAGGTTTGAGAACTGCTATTTGTCCATTCCATGTATTCTTCCATCGAACTTTTTAAAGTTAACTATTGAATTGATATGATTCCCCTTCACGGTCTTTACTCATATAAGGTCTTTGAGTTTACGATTTCAAGAAGTGCAATTTAAAAGTAATAATTTTCAAGTGTGCGTTTTAAAATGTAGCTAAACATTTGACCAAATCAGTTTGATCTTTAAAATTATGTGTTTTCAAAAAAATACTTTCTTACTTGCGATTTGAAAATACAGATTTTAGCTTTTTCAAATCACATTTTTTTTAAAAAAACACAATCTCAAACAATTCATTTATTGTGATTTGATTTAAAATTGCAATTTTTGTTTATGAAATCACAATTTCAAATGCACCATAAGACTTAGAGATCCAATTAATGCAACATTTTATCTTCCAGTCTTCTTTCATTTTTTTACTTTTCAAAATTACATGGATCCACAAATCGAATGATGATTTTGAAAAGTGAGAAGATGGAAGAAGAACTAGGACACGCCTCTATGTTGTAGTTCTATAAGCAGCTACAACAACTCAAGTTACTCAACCCATCTAAAAGTCTATATATAATATTGTAATAGGTCTACGTGGCAAGTGCTGGTTTGTTTAGTATAAATGGGTTTTAAGCACGTGGGCTTTTGGCATAACGATTTGGACTGGAGTTGTTTAAAAGGCCCAATCATGAGAGGGGCAGTCATTGTGAGAAAGTGTTACACAACCTAAATTAGAAGGTGTTCATGCGGTTTTTATTAGGAAAATGTTAAAGGTACAATTTAAGTTCAATTTTGACTCAACTTTTCTAATAATAAGTTTAAGAAAAAAAATTGATATGGAGGAGAGAGAGAGCCTTCAACTAGAGAGAGAAAAAAAAATTTGGCTTAAAAGTTGGACCAAAGTTGGACTTAAGTTGTGCCTGTATCAAACATCTATTTATTAACTACTTTGTAATCGCTAATTGCTTTAACGGCTAATCACATTAATTGATAACCACTTTTAAAAGAGGTTAGTAAAAACTATTAACCGCTTTATTTATATATAATAAATATATTTATTATTATATATATAATATTATATTTTTATAATATATAATTATATATAATATAACTTCTATATATTCAATATTGGTCATTTATATTTTATCTGTTGCATTTGAGTCCGCATTTAGCATCAGTGGAAGTGTATTGGATTCCTTTAAGAATTCATTGTTTCCAATTACTGTTGAGGCATTGATTTGCACACAATATTTATTATTGGATCACTTAAGCCATGATGAGTTGGAGGATTTTTTTGAAAGTTGTGATAATCTAAGTAAATGTTTTTAAATTAGTTATTTGTAAATTCATTTACTTTTCATTAATTATTAATTCATTTAACTTGTTTTATTGTAGATGGGCTTCAAGCTTCAAGTTTAACGACCGAATTTGACTGAATCACTTTTTTTGAATTGTCATGGTAATTTTTTGAATGAGACCAAATGATGATGGAAGTAGAATTTAATATGTTTATGTTCCTTGTTTGGGATATCTACTCTAAGTCTTTTTAACAATCGGGTGTTTCTTGATTTTCATATTTGTATTACTTTGGGTTAGGAATTTGATAATCCTGATGATTTTCATTTTATTTTATTTTATTTTTTAATGTTGATAGCTTTTGGGGGTTTTTTTTTTTAAGTAGTAGGTACCCTTTACATTTTTTTATTATTATTTTTATATGGCCTCATTTTGGCCAATGTGGTATATCGCAACCTATATGCTTGTTAAATAATGCATATTTTGATGCCAAAAAGGCACAGAAAAGGACAAAATAAGCCCAAAACTGAAAAGTGGACCAAAAGGGGGAAAAAAATCGCGACTCTAAAAAAAAAAAAGGAAAAAATATTTAAAGTGAGCCTAAAAAAAGTCTAATTTTCAAATTCGGCTAAAAAAGAAAGCCAAAACAAATCCCAAAAAAGCGGTTATCCTTACTGCTAACTAGGTGGTTAGTGGAAGTGGTTAGTAAAATGTACTAACCGCTAACCACAACCACAAAATTAGTAAATTAAATTTTGGGAAAAATCCACTTTACCCATTTGAACTTTTAAGGGATTTTTAATTTGAACTCCAAAATTTTAAAATTGGCAATATACCGCCCTAATGTTTAAATTTTTTTCAATTTAAACCTTATGTTACTAATTTTCGTCAAATTGGACGGAATTCTATGAAATTACATAATTACCCTCAAGCTTTTTAATTTTTTTTTAAAAAAATTTCCGTCCATTTAGATGGAAAATATTAACGGGAGGTTTAAATTGAAACTTTTTGAAATTTCAGGAGAGTAAATTGCTAATTTTGAAATTTTGAGGTTTAAATTGAAAAACTTCTGAAACTTCAGGGGAGTAAAATGAATTTTCCCCTTAAATTTTCTTTTCAAAAGTTTAGTTCCCAAATATTATAGCTTACTAATTTTTCTTTTAAAAACGTATCACAATTACAGGTTGTATTACATATTGTTATTGATCCACACTATTTTTGGTAAACTTTATGATGCAAAATGAAGAAAGAATATTAGTTTAGAGTTAGAGTCTATATTTAATAGGTGAAATTTAAACTAACCACACTACTTTGTTAATCGTAACCAGTATCATTAACCGCTAACCGCTTTGAAAGCGGTTAGTAAAAACCGCTAACCGCCTAGGCGGTTAGCGTTTAGTAGTTAGTGGATTTTGAAAAACCACCTAACCACTTTTTTTAAAATATAATATATATTTATATTATATTTATTTGATATATATTTTAAAATATTGAAATGGGCCTCAAGCTACAAGTTCAACTAAGTTAGTTTTTTTGGTTGCTTGTGAGTTTATGAACTATTTTATGTTTTATTTCTATATTGTGTACAAGATTACAAGTGAAATGATAATTTTGTTGTAATTTTATTCGTATGTTATATGTTGTATAGATTTGTAGAAGGTGACCAACAAAATTTTGGTATAATAGTCCAACATATAATGCTCACTTTAAACTAACAGTTTTTAATGCTAAAATGGCCATGAAAGGGGAAAAAAAAAGTTTAAAGTGAGCAAAAAAATGGTTTAAAGTGAACCCAAAACCGCCAAAAAAAAAAGCCCAATAAAAGCGGTTAGTACAAAAGCGATTAATCGTGATCCGTTAACGCCTAGGAGATTAACCACTACCCGGTTAGCGGAGGCGGTTAATTAGTAGATTTTTACTAATCGCCTAGGCGGTTGCGATTAATGGTTTTAGCCTCTAACCGCTAACCGCAACCGTTTTTCACCCCTAGTATTTAATAATGGGCTTGACATAAAAGTTAGTCACATTGGGATTATGATTTAGTGTTTTAGTCTATTTAAGATTAAGTTTAAATTGTATTTGACAGACTATGAGTGAGAAATAAACAATTATTTTGTTCAATTGGTGAGACACCAATCTTTAATCGCGCTTAAAAACAACCAAAACTCCATCAACATTGAAAAGTATAATATTTCATTATTATGACAATAATGCGTACGCTAGAGAGAAATTAACCACATACAAGAATATATGGAGTCAATCGGCTATAAATCATAACTAATGAAGTGGAAGTCATAAGTTCGAATTCTTCGTCTCCTTCTTTTGTGTAGACATGTAAAAAAAGGGGGGGGTGAACATATTGAATCTGCTTTATCATCTATTATTGTCGCAAAATCTTTATCATCATCTGATACGTAGACGGTAGGCTATATGATCACGATCGAGAGTAATATTCCTCCTTTTTGTGGAAACTGATTCAGCCTCGTCATCTCTTTTACTCTCATCACCGACAGAATTAGACCCAACGCTCTCACGATCTTCTTCTTCTTCATCCAAACGACGGCGCTTTCGACAACCTCCGGCAATACCTTTCTTGATCGGAGAATCATCCTCACACGGCTTCCTCTTTGCTAACGCGTGCATCCTATTTTCTATGTATTGGGACGGCGATTTTTTTCCAACAACACACCACCCGCAGCCGGTCCAACGCTGTCGGACTCTGAGAAAAGATCGGTGGACGATGAATTCGACGTTGTCTCCGAGAAGAATAACAAGGAAGAAGTTGTTCCCAGATGCCTTGAAGATCTTTGCTGTTTTCCAAAAGAAGTCGTGACAGCACTCGACAATATCACCGGGTGTGAAGTTAGCGACGCCCTCCAAAGGCGGCGGAACTGGCCTAACCGCTCTTCTTGGAACCGTTTCCTCTATAATTTTTCCGTCACGGCTGCCGTAGTTGACGGTGAAGGTGTAGGAACTAATCTTTGTGACTTTTGCGCAAACCCACGCGCCTACGTCAACAGACTTCTTGCTCAGCGCCTCCACTTCGCTCCCTATCGTCACCTTCAACATGGCTGTAATCTCAGGAATACCACCGACGAATAGAAAAACCCAGAGAATATGTGAGAACGATGATGGGTTGGTCACTTGGGTGTGTGTGTATATATATATATATATGGATTCGTTTCCTTGTCTCTAGTTTTCCTAGTCCACATAGGACTTGGATGGTCGGTGACTCAGTTGGGAAATTAATAACACGAGTTTTTTTTACTCGTAGCAACGAATCGAGTGAAATAATAAATAAATAAATAAGACATTGACACTGTATTTGTTTGTTGGGTGTTTCTTCATATTTGTTAAAATAATATATTCTAACAATATTTATGGGGCGTACGTTTGGATATAGCCATATAGGTAATGTTTTAAGAATTTTACAAAAATTTCATAGTACTTTTTTTTTTTTGGAAGCAATTTTCTTAGTACTTGAGTGCATCTTAATTGAATTTTAATTTATTAGTGATTTTAAATATCACATTATATTTGAGAGTAATTAATGAGAACTCTAGTTTTTTTTGTTGTGACATGTCTCTACAAGTGGGGTGATAGTGATTCGAACTAGTGACCTTTGTTTTATTGTGCGTAGTCTAAATAATTAAACTACCTCTTGAAAACAATGAGAACTCTAGTTTTCCTTATATTATTACTCATATTTTCAAAGAGGTGCATGGGAATCCAAATTCCTTCTTGGTATTTAGAATTTTGTTTTTCTTTTAAATGAAAATAGACTAATGTTATGGCACTTTGATAGTTCTAACTAATCTTTGATTTTATTTTTTTTAATGACCGAAACAAGTGTTAATTATTAGTTGATACTTTTACATCATCATTGTATGATAACTGTAAAATAAAAATGTAATTTTTAGCATTACTCATGAATCACATTCCATAAGTTTTTAACTTTGTGATGCTTAATATTTGGTCTTTTTTCTTTTCTTTTTTTTTTAATAAAAAATTATGGTTATTTTATTAATGCTACTTTTTGGATTTGATTGTGAATATTTATACAAAAGTGAGGGACAATTTTATTCCAAAAAAAAAAAAAAAAAGATGTGATGTTGAATGATCGAAGAAAGAAATATTAGTTTTGAGTTAGCATTATTTTGTCATGGCTTTTAATATTTAATTTATGTTTTTAGGGTCCGTATTTAAAATGGTCTTGGCCCAAAAGTTAGTTCGTCTAGTGTTTTAGTTTATTTAAGCATAAATTGTATTTGAAAGACTATAATTGAAAAATAAAACAGTTATTTATTTAACAATCGGGTGTTTCTTGATTTTCATATTTGTATTACTTTGGGTTAGGAATTGGATAATCCTGATGATTTTCATTTTATTTTATTTTTTAATGTTGATAGCTTTTGGGGGGTTTTTTTTTTTTAAGTAGTAGGTACCCTTTACATTTTTTTATTTATTATTTTTATATGGCCTCATTTTGGAGAGCCCAATGTGGTATATCGCAACCTATATGCTTGTTAAATAATGCATATTTTGATGCCAAAAAGGCACAAAAAAGGGCAAAATAAGCCCAAAACTGAAAAGTGGACCAAAAGGGGGGAAAAATCACGACTCTAAAAAAAAAAAAGGAAAAAATATTTAAAGTGAGCCCAGAAAAAGTCTAATTTTCAAATTCGGCTAAAAAAGAAAGCCAAAACAAATCCCAAAAAAGCGGTTATCCTTACCGCTAACCAAGTGGTTAGTGGAAGTGGTTAGTAAAATGTACTAACTACTGCTAACCACAACCACAAGATTAGTAAATTAAATTTTGGGAAAAATCCACTTTACCCATTTGAACTTTTAAGGGATTTTTAATTTGAACTCCAAAATTTTAAAATTGGCAATATACCCCCCCTAATGTTTAAATTTTTTTCAATTTAAACCTTATGTTACTAATTTTCGTCAAATTGGACGGAATTCTATGAAATTACATAATTGCCCTCGAGCTTTTTAAATTTTTTTTAAAAAAATTTCCGTTCATTTAGATGGAAAATATTAACGGGAGGTTTAAATTGAAACTTTTTGAAATTTCAGGGGGGTAAATTGCTAATTTTGAAAAACTTTGAGGTTTAAATTGAAAAACTTCTGAAACTTCAGGGGAGTAAAATGAATTTTCCCCTTAAATTTTCTTTTCAAAAGTTTAGTTCCCAAATATTACAGTTACCAATTTTTCTTTTAAAAAACGTATCACAATTACAGTTGTATTACATATTGTTATTGATCCACACTATTTTTGGTAAACTTTATGATGCAAAATGAAGAAAGAATATTAGTTTAGAGTTAGAGTCTATATTTAATAGGGGTGAAATTTAAAATCACCTAACCGCATCCGCTAATCGCTAACCGCACTAACTGTTAACTGCTAACCGCATTAACCGCTAACCGCCTAGGCGGTTAGCGTTTAGTAGTTAGTGGATTTTGAAAAACTGCCTAACCGCTTTTTTTAAAATATAATATATATTTATTTGATATATATTTTAAAATATTGAAATGGGCCTCAAGCTACAAGTTCAACTAAGTTAGTTTTTTTGGTTGCTTGTAAGTTTATGAACTATTTTATGTTTTATTTCTATGTTGTGTACAAGAATACAAGTGAAGTGATAATTTTGTTGTAATTTTATTCGTATGTTATATGTTGTATAGATTTGTAGAAGGTGACCAACAAAATTTTGGTATAATGGTCCAACATAAAATGTTCACTTTAAACTAACACTTTTTAATGCTAAAATGGCCATGAAAGGGGAAAAAAAAGTTTAAAGTGAGCAAAAAAATGGTTTAAAGTGAACCCAAAACCGGCAAAAAAAAAAAAAAGCCCAATAAAAAGCGGTTAGTGTACAAAAGCGATTAACTGCATCTAGTTAATCGCTAACCAGACGGTTAACCGCCTAGGCGATTAACCACTACCCGGTTAGCGGAGGCGGTTAATTAGTAGATTTTTACTAATCGCCTAAGCGGTTGCGATTAATGGTTTTAGCCTCTAACCGCTAACCGCAACCGTTATTTCACCCCTAGTAATTTAATAATGGGCTTGACATAAAAGTTAGTCACATTGGGATTAAGGTTTAGTGTTTTAGTCTATTTAAGATTAAGTTTAAATTGTTTTTAATCGCGCTTAAAAACAACCAAAACTCCATCAACATTGAAAAGTATAATATTTCATTATTATGACAATAATGCGTACGCTAGGGAGAATAATTAAACCCGCGTTAATTAACTACATACAAGAACATATGGAGTCAATCGGCTGTAAATCACAACTAATGAAGTGGAAGTCATAAGTTCGAATTCCTCGTCCCCTTCCGTTGTGTATATATGTAAAAAAAAAAATTGTGGGGGGTGAGGTTGAACATATTGAATCTGCTTTATCATCTATTATTGTCGCAAAATCTTTATCATCATCGATCTGATACGTAGACGGTAGGCTATATGATCACGATCGAGAGTAATATTCCTCCTTTTTGTGGAAACTGATTCAGCCTCGTCATCTCTTTTACTCTCATCACCGACAGAATTAGACCCAACGCTCTCACGATCTTCTTCTTCTTCATCCAAACGACGGCGCTTTCGACAACCTCCAGCAATACCTTTCCTGATCGGAGAATCATCCTCACGGCATCCTCTTTGCTAGCGCGTGCATCCTATTTTCTATGTATTGGGACGGCGATTTTTTCCAACAACACACCACCTGCAGCCGGTCCAACGCTGTCGGACTCTGAGAAAAGATCGGTGGACGATGAATTCGACGTTGTCTCCGAGAAGAATAACAAGGAAGAAGTTGTTCCCAGATGCCTTGAAGATCTTTGCTGTTTTCCAAAAGAAGTCGTGACAGCACTCGACAATATCACCGGGTGTGAAGTTAGCGACGCCCTCCAAAGGCGGCGGAACTGGCCTAACCGCTCTTCTTGGAACCGTTTCCTCTATAATTTTTCCGTCACGGCTGCCGTAGTTGACGGTGAAGGTGTAGGAACTAATCTTTGTGACTTTTGCGCAAACCCACGCGCCTACGTCAACAGACTTCTTGCTCAGCGCCTCCACTTCGCTCCCTATCGTCACCTTCAACATGGCTGTAATCTCAGGAATACCACCGACGAATAGAAAAACCCAGAGAATATGTGAGAACGATGATGGGTTGGTCACTTGGGTATGTGTGTATATATATATATATATATGGATTCGTTTCCTTGTCTCTCTAGTTTTCCTAGTCCACATAGGACTTGGATGGTCGGTGACTCAGTTGGGAAATTAATAACACGAGTTTTTTTTTTTTACTCGTAGCAACGAATCGAGTGAAATAATAAATAAATAAGACATTGACACTGTATTTGTTTGTTTTTTTTTGTTTTTTTTTTTTGACATGCACTGTATTTGTTTGTTAGGTGTTTCTTCATATTTGTTAAAATAATATATTCTAACAATATTTATGGGGCGTACGTTTGGATATAGCCATATAGGTAATGTTTTTAAGAATTTTACAAAAAATTTTCGTAGTACTTTTTTTTTTTTTGGAAGCAATTTTCTTAGTACTTGAGTGCATCTTAATTGAATTTTAATTTATTAGTGATTTTAAATATCACATTATATTTGAGAGTAATTAATGAGAACTCTAGTTTTTTTTGTTGTGACATGTCTCTACAAGTGGGGTGATAGTGATTCGAACTAGTGACCTTTGTTTTATTAGGCATGGTTTTAACCAATTAAACTACCTCTTGAAAACAATGAGAACTCTAGTTTTCCTTATATTATTACTCATATTTTCAAAGAGGTGCATGGGAATCCAAATTCCTTCTTGGTATTTAGAATTTTGTTTTTCTTTTAAATGAAAATAGACTAATGTTATGGCACTTTGATAGTTCTAACTAATCTTTGATTTTATTTTTTTTAATGACCGAAACAAGTGTTAATTATTAGTTGATACTTTTACATCATCATTGTATGATAACTGTAAAATAAAAATGTAATTTTTAGCATTACTCATATTACTCATGAATCACATTCCATAAGTTTTTAACTTTGTGATGCTTAATATTTGGTCTTTTTTCCTTTTTTTTTTTTAATAAAAAATTATGGTTATTTTATTAATGCTACTTTTTGGATTTGATTGTGAATATTTATACAAAAGTGAGGAACAATTTTATTCCAAAAAAAAAAAAAAAAAGATGTGATGTTGAATGATCGAAGAAAAAAATATTAGTTTTGAGTTAGCATTATTTTGTAATGGCTTTTAATATTTAATTTATGTTTTTAGGGTCCGTATTTAAAATGGTCTTGGCCCAAAAGTTAGTTCGTCTAGTGTTTTAGTTTATTTAAGCATAAATTGTATTTGAAAGACTATAATTGAAAAATAAAACAGTTATTTAATTTGTTCTTTGATAGTTGTCATTGCTTTTTTATATGATGAGATGACGCCAAATTTATCAAATTAGTGAGATACTAATATTTTATTTTTATTTTGTTCTTCATCCATACTGTGTCAATTTAGTATCAAAGATGGATGAATAACAGAATAAAGATAAAATTGATAGCACGAAAGAAGCACAAAATAAGGATAAAATATTACTGTTTCAGTTTTACATATATTACTAATTAATTAACATCCATTGCAGCTTTTGTTTTGTTTTGTTTTGTTTTTGGTTTTTTTTTTGTTTTTGTTTTTTATTTTTATTTTTTATAAATAAATAAATAAGGCCTGCATGCATCTGGTCACATCTCACATGCTATGAGAGTCTACTCTACTTAGATATAAACCTGATCAAAGCCAAGCCAATGTACAACCATCTCAATCTACTAAATAACATTTTTATTAAAAATAAACTTGATCAAAGCAAACAACATGATGAAGATAAGTTTAAACTTAAATGAGAAAACCGATCATAAGCTAATGCCCGCTGAGCTTGGGTGGATTTCGGCCTTTTTGGTTAGAAAAAAAAGGGAAAGAAAATAAATAGACAAAAGAGGAAAAAGGAGTATAATATATAGCCATGGATCAGTAACCAGGAATTCAACGCATGTAGTTTAGTATCTTGATCTATCATCACTCATGGCCTGCTTCCCCAATAGAACTACTGCCATCAGAAGATTCAGAAGAGCTCTCAGAATCTTCATCATCATCCAAACCAATATCTTTCTTCATCGGAGAAGGATTATTCTCCTTCGCGCATTCGCACATGAAAGCTGAATTTTTTCCAAGAACATACCATCGGTTGGATGTCCAACGCTGTCGGACTCTGAGAACAGATTTGTGGACAACGTATCCGACGTTGAGGTCTCCGAGGAACCGAACTGTTAATGTATATGTGGGGCTTGTCCCACATTGGTAAGATTGGAAGCTAAGGCTCCTATCTCCCTCCTATATAAGGAGGCTATTGTATTCATTCTAATATATCTTATATGCTACTCAATACAATGTAGTCTATTATATGTTTCCGCTCTCTCTCTTCTCTCTCTCCTTCCGCTCTCTATAATATATTCTACAATATATTCAACACGAACCAAGAAGATGTTATCGGATACAGCCTTCAAGATCTTTGCTGTTCTCCAAGTAAAGCTGTGACAGCATTCAACAAAATCACCGGGGGTGAAGTTAGCGGCGCCCTCCAAAGGAGGCGGAAGAGGCCTGACGGCGGTGATTAGAACTGTCTCCTCCAAAATTCCGTCGCGGCCGCCGCCATACCTGACAGTGCACGTGTACAGAGACGTGCTTATGACTTCTGCACCAACCCACGCGCCTAATATATACACAATCATCCGCCTTCTTGCTCAACACCTCCACTTCGGTACCTCTCGTGAGTCTCAACATGGCGGCAACTGATCAACTAGAAAAACCCAGAAAGAGAAAGAGCGAGGGAGAGAATTTGATTAATTAGCGGATAAAAAATATGTGAGAACGATGTGTGAGAATACATAAAAAATATATGTATTCTGGGTTTCTGAGTTCAACTCGGACCGGCCGGGTTTCATAGTTCATCTTAAAGACTTGGATGGTAGTTTGGATTCATAAGAATCATAACACGAGCTGTTTTCTACTTCTTCTTATGTTCGTAAGTGTAATTAATAAAAAGTAATCTCGTTATTTTTATTGGCAGCAATGGGTCTAGTAAAAATACTTTAAAAGATAAAATAAATAAATAAAAGATGACACTGTATTTCTTTATATTTATGGATATATAGGTAAATTATTATTATTATTTTTTAGGATTTTTGAAAATTTATGTATTTTTGTTTTGTTTTAGACTGCATTATGCACTTAAGAGAGAAACATACAGATATTTTGGAAATAATAAATCATGCATACATGATGCTTAAGAGTAAACCAAACATGAGAATATCATATTCGAAAATCTCATCATCAAATTCATATAATTTATTCACGAGAATCCAAATATATATATAGGCATCACACTGAATAAGAAAGTAAATACAGGAAGGAATGTTAAATTCCACGAACCAAACGCGAACTACGACCTCAGCAGTCAGCACCTATTTGGCTCCTCCACAAGGCATTCCCAAAACAATCTTGCAATGGTGGGGGTTCTAACCCTGTCATTGATCTTGAGCACTGTGAACTTGCATCTTGTCCCACAAATCCAAGCCAATATTCTAATTAAGTCTCATATTAATCTCAGAATTAAGGCTAATTTCTTAAGAGAATTAATATAAAGAAGGATATAAGAAACAGATCAATGTGCTTGTATATATTGTAAAGAATTGATCAGGATCTTTATAGATCGAAGGCCTCTATAAAACTCTACTTCTGTTTGCTTTACACATTTTGCTTTCATGAATCATGCTTGTTTTCTGTTTGGGATATTAATTTGGTCCATAGGATAAAACTAGTTCATCTATTCGATTTGATTTTTTTTTTTTTTTTAATTTTTAATAACGTGCCAATTGTAAAATTATGTATATGCAAGACCATTTTGGCAAACTCAATTAGAGGGAGAACCAGAGGGGGGAAAGTCGCAAAAGTCCCCTCCTGCTGCCTAAAATTTAAGTAGCCTATGTATAGTTTGTCCTTTTAGCTTTGATTGTCCACCCTAAAAATAAAAAATAAAGTGACCCTACTATAAAAATACGATGTGACGGAAACTTCAACCCGCTGCCAAAGAGTCAAATGCAATTATAACGTCGTGTTCTGAAAAGACAAACACACACTTTATAAAGAAAGCTAAGGTTAGGCCACTTGTGAGGTGGCCGGGAAACATGCGCAACAATTTGAGCAGATCGAGTTGCAAAACACACTTGTGCAATTACTTGTAAAAAGGAAAAAAATAAAATAAAATATATATATATATATATATATATATATATATATATATGCACACACTAATGATCGCTATTAGGTTTACCAAATACCATTAAAAATTTTTTTAAAAAAAATAATACAAATTCTTATTTTTCCTTCCCACCCACACAAGTCAGCCCGGCCACCGTCCCTCGCCAGATTGTATTTTTTGCTCTCATCGCATGCACAAATCTACAATAACATGGGTGCATATACATTTTGTTTTCATGCTTGTTTTATTTTATGTGTGGATATTTAATTTGGTCCATAGGATAAAACTATATTTATTCTAACGAGCCAATTTTATAATGGACAGAGGGTTTTTTTTTTTTTTTTAAATTGGGTTGGAAAAAATTCTTCTGAATGTGTCTATATAATAAGAACATATGCGATGATACATGACTTTGTGTAGTGCATGAAGATTTATAATTGACATTCCACTTTAAAATTCCATGTAAATTTGCTCATTAATTTGGTCATGAATAGCATTTCTTTTGGACATAAACTTGATCAAATTAAAGCCAACACCCCTGATGAGGATAAGATTCAAACCATATGCTTAACAATTGATTCAAATTGTATCATTTAAATTCTCTGGTATCTACCATATTGTATAAATATATGATGGGAAAGAGAAATATAAAAGAGAGAGAGAGTTAAAAAAAAAAAAAAAAAAAAAGCTTACATGTGGGCTATAGTACGGACAATATTATTACATAAGTACTGTTTATGTATTGAAAAAAAAGAATAGTAATTAAGTAAACCCCAAATAAGGGAATAAGCCTTTACAAAGAAATAGAATAAAGTTGAATACTATAAAGTCTGATAATATAATTTTTGCTGCCTTGCCTTTAAGGTAGGCTAAGGCTGTATATATAATAGAACTGTTTGATATAAAGAGATAGAGGCAAATACAATTTGAAAGCTAGTCTAACTCTATGAGTTGTAAGGATAAATGCTATACAAAATAATAAGAGTAATCTTATTATTTGAACTATTTGCCATTTGAATTGTTGTGATCTTCATGATCTTGAAGAGAGGTTGATAAGGAGATGTCTCTAACAAATATAAAACTATAATCGAATCTCAAATCTCAAAATTTGCTTACAATCCATCAAACTTAAATGAAAAATATTTTTATAAGACAAACCAACTTAATTAATAAATTATATACTAAAAGTAAAACTGATGAGCTTGAGAGGTCCTTAATTTTTGCTCAGAAAAGAGCGAGAAGAGGAAAAAAATAGAGAAAAAAGATTACGGTAAACTCCCATGGATAAGTAGGCAGCAATGCTCCAAATGTTGATGGAGAGTACTCTTCACTCTCATTGCCTTCTTCTTCTTCTTCCTCAGTAGAACTATTACAACTACCATAAGTAGTAGAAGTAGACGCAACGCTCTCAGAATCTTCATCATTCTTCTTTGCGCATGCGCACATCGAAGTTGTTGAATTCTTTCCAAGAACATACCACTCGGCACCTGTCCAGAGCTGTCGGACCCTGAGAAAAGATTTGTGGACAATGAATCCGACGTCGGAGACTCCGAGGAGACGAACCAAGAAGATGTTGTCGGTTACTGCCTTCAAGATCTTTGCTGTTTTCCAGGAGAAGCTGTGACAGCACTCGACAAGATCACCAGGGGTGAAGTTAGCGACGCCCTCCAAAGGAGGCGGAAGAGGCCTGACGGCTTCTCTTGGAACTATCTCCTCCACAATTCCGTCGCCGCTGCCGCCAACGAACTTGACAGTGCACGTGTATGCAGTCGAGGTTATGACTTCTGCGCAAACCCATGCGCCGAATACATCGGCCTTCTTCTTGCTCAGCATCTCCACTTCGGCACCTCTCGTGAGTTTCAACATGGCGAACGATCGACAAGAAAAACCCAGAAAGGGCAAAGAGTTTGATGGAATATGTGAAAAGTGAGAACGACGATGAGTGTATATATATATACATAAGGATTCGTCTAAGACACTCCTGGTTTCTGAGTTCGATCAACTCGGACCGGGTTTCCTAGTTCATCTTAAAGACTTGGATGGTTGGTTGGGTTCATAAGAATCATAGCACGCCTTGTCTTCTTCTCTCTCCCTTGTTCTAGGAACTTGGTGTTTTCTTTGTTTTAAATGACAATAACTCAATAATATATACTACATTTTATTTTATAATTATTTATTCCATTGACGTGGTAATTTCATTACACCTTTGATTTTTATTATTTTTTTAAAAAATAACTAATGGAAGGATTGATTGAAATTGTTATATCAACATTGTGAAATAGTTGTAAAATAAAATTGTAGTTTCTAATGTTACTCATAACAATAAATAATGCTCACTTTTTCTTTTCTTTTTATTGGACATTGTTATTTTTTTTAACTAATAATAAATTAGGAGTAAATTAAACCAAAACATGATCGAGAAGCTCATGTTCTCGAAAACCCATCAAATTTCTAATAATTTTCAAACGTGAGAGTTTCTCTCATTCCCCTATTTCCTAGTTCTCTTATCACTAATGAAATACCGCACAAAGGTGTTCTCTAAAGTCTCAAACGGAACAACTCTCATCAATAATAGTATAATACCATGCAGAGGTCTCATTCTCACTTGCCCATCCTCAACAACCGGCTGACACAAGAAGCTAATAGGGCTTGACATTTGAATAGCATTCAGAACCATCAAAAATGGATTTTCTGGCACCTTCTACTAGATTGCACGGGGACTCATTAAAAAAAAAAATGTTTGATTGAAGTTGAAGCATCATCAAGGGCTTCAACTCTACGTTTGATTGTGTTGTGTATATCTATTTTTTGTTGTTCTGATTTTGTGGCACTGGATTTATTTTGTTATGTTTTGATTTGTAGTTATTTAAACAAATAAATCCCGAAAAACTATGCCTCCTGTTGATGAGAGGTCGAATAATATGAAATTTGCCCTCGCCCTTGTTAAAGGCGGATCTGGTGATAGATTAAAACTAAATTTCGCCCGTAGGTTATTTCTTAACCCTACCCAAAGGGATTGTTAACATAGTTGGGACTATTCCAACTATTTCCATGAGAGTGGCCAACCATCCCCTTGAAAGCCTTTAAGCCGTTGATCACTTGGGGTTTCCGACCTCTACAAAGTATAATACAGTAGTAGGTAGGTGACTCCTCGAGGAACATACCAACTGCCAAATGGAACATGATTTGACGAACTGCAACTGCAATAGCCCATCATTACAACCCATGAGCAGCGCAGGCAACACATCAGTGACAGATGGGAGTAAGCAAGCAATGAAGCCCAGTTGAGTCACCCACTGGACTTGCCAAAACAAGATTGTGAAAACAATCAAAACTAAGGTTCAGAAGCTATTCATCTTAGTAAAGGCAAAAAGACCATACGGAAGAACATATCATGTAGCTGCTGTCAAAGACAACTAGAACGATTGCTACAAATTCAATGTGCGATAGCATGGATTATCATCAACAAACCATAAAGTACTATACATTGACAGTGCAATGGAAACAACTTGAAAAAGTGAGATACAGTAGAAAATGGAAGTAAAAGAACTTGAAAAAGAAAGGCCCTAGATTCTGCATTTGGGCACTCTCGACTAAAACTCCAAACTTTGTATCAACTGGGGTGGGTTATGCAGGCATAACAAATATACATGATCAATGGAACTTGTCCTTCCACCAAGATACCCATTCTAAATTGCACACTAGTTTGAATTAGTTGCCCACTCGGCCTCTTGCCCATGGTGGTATTCTCGAGCCACCTCCGTTACGTGGCAGAGGAGCATTATTATGGCGTGACAAGATCCTCATCCTCTGCTCCTTCATGTTTGCGAACAGAGAGTCTAGCGTTTGAGACCTCGGCTTGGGCACTACATTCGCCTGCTGCTGCCTGGGTGACTGCACAAAACATATGAATCTCATTAACATGAAGCTACTCATAAAGCCATACACTAAGATCCTCTTGGTTTATTTTCTATGGGAGAAAGTAAAGAATATAAAAAGAAAAGACTAGAAAGTATATTATTCCTCTTGTTTAGTTATGTGGAGAAAGTGAGGAAAATAAGAGGAGAAAATTTTCTTTTGGTAATTATGTTGGCACTACCAACTTACTCCAAAACTCTACCTACTTTGAAAAGAAAATTTTCGTGAACCATTGAGGAATATTTTGAATTATTTTCCCCCCTCCTCTTTCCCATTTTATTTAATACCCAAAAAATGGAAATGAAGAGAAATTTAAAACTTCTCTTCATATATAGTGCAATTGCAAATATTAGGATTACCAAAGCTTGTTGATCCGACTCAATGATGCCATATAAATCAATCTCAAGGAGAGAAGTCCTACGGAGATAAGAAGGAATACCTTAGTGGCAAAGTCTCCATTTGGAGCTCTCCTCTGGACCGGTGGAGCACCACTCCTGCACCCAGAAAAAGAAACAATGATTGAAGACTTAAACAGGACTTACCTTCAAGAACTGAGTCCCAAAAGGAAAATAGGTTGTATTCAGGATGCCCCCAAACCAATACAGAATTATAACTATACCACTGCCGTCAGATTTACATTTACTTGGTTGAGAGTCAAGTGACTTACCATCATAGATTCTATTTATTTCCAACTAACAGAAAGTTAAGACAAACCATTTCAAAAAAGTGACTTCAAGAAGTGAAGATCTGCAGTATATTCTGCAAAAGCTCTTTCCAATCACAAAGCACGATCTGGATTCAGAACTACACCCGCCAACACAGCTGCCAACCGCTAAAGGACTTTGAAAATTAATAACAGGGGCAAAACTCTATGCTCTTTGACATTCAGCTACCCCAAACTCCCAAGTTGGTTATCTCAAGCAAACAAATTTGCTCTACCCAAAAACCAGAAACATACAACTCTTGTTTAGTAGACCAAGAACTATCCATTCTAGTTATATCCCGTGGCATAAAGCAGGTGAAAACCCAATCACCGGGTAGCAGGCAAGAAAGAACAAGAAAAGCAGATAAGTGTGAGTCATTTGGACTAGAAAAGGCGGAAACATTCCAGAAAGCAGAAACCGCCCGAACAAGTGCCCTATGACTGAAGGGTGTGTACATCCCACAGCATTATCTTCCAAACTCAGATAAATTATCAAAATGTCTGGGGGCCAAATATGCTCCTTGGTTAGAGGATCAGAGCAAATTGGATCAACCAACACTACCTATCACATCTCAAGCATGGAGCATATGGAAGAACAGCCATACATGTCATGATACAACAGCTATAACCGCCAAACTGAGATTCACAACCACGAAATGTAGAGACTGCTGCATTCACTACAGTAACTAGAAAATCCATTTGACACTGCAAAACATGTAAAGTTTTTCCAATCAAGCAATGATCCGCTTAACATGCATAAAGTTAACAAAAGTGCGCATGTGATAGCGATCTTTGCATAACACTTGCATGAACTTCCACTTATCACACTTTATTTCACAAATTCATTAACCCATCTCCTACCAGTCATATCCCTGTTTATCACTTGCAATCCATCACTTCAACAGCCAATCCAAGTAACAAAATTCCAACTTCCAAATAAGTGTATCCACAATCGTATTAGCCTGTGCACAACTCAAACTAAGAAGCACTTTGCACCCAACAAATACATGGGTTATGATGTAGGCAATGCCATCCTTGATGGCATAATGGAAACAGTCAACACTAGGAAACATTCCCAAATTGGCTGATTCCCGTAGGAAACAAATCATATGCAGGACTTCCACTACATTATGCGATTTGATAAACATTAACCAAGAGCACATGGCAGATGTGATCAATACTATAGAAGAACCATGATTTACCTGCAACAATTCCATAATTAAACAATCCCATTAGATGGTAAATGGTTGTTATCACAATTAGAATTTAGGTTCAAACCTTCTCATCCAAATTGTTCAGTATTAATGATTGCTATAAAGAAGAATAAATAGAACTGTGGGAAGAAATACCTTGCTTTATTCCAATTAGCCACCCTGTTACGACTGAAAGCTCTATTACGAAGTGGAGCAGCTGCAGCCTTTCTTGCAACCTCAGTAGCCAGAGGAAATTGGTTCCCCTGGAAATTTGACCTTCTCTGAGCTAAGAACCCCTGATTACCATATTTGAATTAAACAACGAAACATGCAATCTATGGAAATATACACAAACAAATAACACACTTTAGCAGCAATTCCGCATACCTGTCTAAGTGAGGATCTTGTGTCCATAAAACGCTTCACCTTCATAGATTTATCTTGAGCAAGATTATTTGAAGATTTCTGATTTTTGTTCTACACGGGCATAGGATTCATATATTATGCTAACAGCCCAATGCCCAATACAGCTTTAATGACATATGATATCAAGAGTGGTAAGCACACTTTCACAAAATAAGCTTCTTACCTGAACCCTACGCTGCCTCTTAGGTTTGGTTTTGGTGTTTTTAGACAGTTTGATAATGTCTTCTAATGCCATGTCCATTTTCTTCTCTGTAATAGCAATTGCCTCGCTTGTAAGAGGTTTAGTCGCCATCTGATAGAGATTAAGGAAGTCGGTCACTCATGAAAAAATAAAATAGCAAATCAAAATTATTGAACACAAATTAAGGCTAGGGTTTCAAACACGGAGAATTACAGAGCAAAAGTCACCAATTTAGAGAGCAGAAATTTTTTGTCCTGGACTTCCAAAAATCGAGCATATTTTCCAATTAACTAAAAACTGATTAAGGCTAAACCAAGCATCGCCTACCACAAAATAAAAAAAAAAAACAAAACAAAAGAAAAAAACAATGTTCTAAATCTCACATTCTTTAGTGTTCTCTAACCCCCAAGCACCAAAAACTCTAACCTGAATTGAATCTTCGATGCTAAACTAAGACAACAAGAACATCAAAATCAAAACATTATCATCTTCATTCCACGTTTCCTCACCAAGCAAACAGAGAATTCACTTACAATTATAACGAACATTAAACAGAAAGAACAAATATCAAACGCAAAATTAGGGCTAGGGTTTCAAAGACGGAGAATTGAAGAGCAAAACTCACCAATTAAGCAGAAATTTCTGTCATCGACTTACAAAAATTAATCATATTTCCTGATTATCTAAAAATTAAGGCTATACCAAGCATCGCCTACCACACAATCAAACACTTTTAATTCTAATCTCATATGCTTCATCGCCTTCTGAAACCTAAAGCGCTAAAGACTTTATCCTGAATTGAATATTCTAAACCAAACGAAAGAACATCAAAATCAAAACTCTATCTTCTTCCTCCAACGTTTTCTCACCAAAAAAAAACAAACACATAATTCACATACAATTATTACAAATAACAAGCAGAGACATAAACACCCGATTATCAAACACAAAATTAGGCCTAGGGTTCCAAAGACGGAGAACTCCTGAGCAAAACTCACCGATTAAGAGACAAAAATTAAACGAAGATCGTAATCTCCAAGCAATCCGAAGTTCCGAGGGGAGATTTTGAGTGAAATTTAGAGTACGGGTTTTGAGTGAAATTTAGGGTTCCAAAAACGCGTCAAACAAGTTTAGAGCGCAGATATGAAGGGCTACTTCGGCGAGAAGTTACTGGCCATATATGGGGAAAGCGCGTGTGCACGTGTGAGCGTCGGATTTCAACTGGGAATCGTAAACCAATAACTAAACCGTATTTGGTGTTTCGAGTCCGCTTAGCTGGAGATACCGCGGATATGCGTGAGACTCACTCGAGCACGTACCTTTTAATCTTTTATATATCGGCCAAGGAAATTCCTTTTGGATGAAAATTCTATTTAGAGAGTTTGAAAAATATAAAATTTAGTCGTTGTGATTTATTTGATGTGTAATGAGCATGTTTATCTTAAGTAGCTTTTAAAATTATTAATAAATTAAAAGTTAATTATAATTTTAAATTAAACATAATTTTAAAAATCACATCACAATTAAAAAGACATAAAAAAAATTAGAAGAATACTTAATATTTTTATTTAAAATAAATTTAAAAGTTTGATGGGCCGATAAAACGCTGCTCACTCCTACCTTTAGAATAGCTAATTTTTTTAAAAGATAAAACAATTGTTGGTCACTCTTCAAACGGTGGCTAACCACCTCAAGGGTGGTTCAACCACCTCTCTATGTATTTTGTACGTCTTTAATTTTTTTTAAATGCTTAGGTCATAAAATACAGATCATTCATTTTGAATGAATAGTGATTAATTACAAATTTAGTGATAATTTTAAAAGTTATTTTATTTTTTAAATGACATTTTTTTTTTTTAGCATTACTTGAATGAGTCAGCATAACAACTATTTATGTTATAGATAAAGATACGATATATAACATTATCCTATTGTCATTCAAAAAGAAAGAAAAGCACGAGACAATCTTCTAAAATTTTCAAAATTTTATCTTTTTGAATTTTTTTAACTAGATCGATCCATTGCTACCAATAAAAATAGCGAGATTACTTTTTATCCATTACACTATTACAGTTACGAAGATGCATAAGAAGAAGGATTCTTAAGAATCAAGCCTACCATCCAAGTCTTTAAGATGAACTAGAAAACCCAGATACATATTCTTCATCCACTAATCAAACTCTCTCCTTTTCTCTTTCTGGGGTTTTTTAGTCGATCGGTTGCCGTCATGTTGAGACTCACGAGAGGTAGCGAAGTGGAGGTGCTGAGCAAGAAGGTGGTTGATGTATTCGGCGCGTGGGTTTGCGCAGAAGTCATAAACTCGACTGCGTACACGTGCACTGTCAGGTATGGTGGCGGCCACGACGGAATTGTGGAGGAGACAGTTCCAAGAGGAGACGTCAGGCCTCTTCCGCCACCTTTCGAGGGCGTAGCTAACTTCAAAGCCGGTGATTTTGTCGAGTGCTGTCACAGCTTTTCTTGGAAAACGGCAAAGGTCTTGGCGGCTGTAACCGACAACAACTACTTAGTTCTGCTCCTCGGAGTCTCCGACGTCGGATTTGTTGTCCACGAATCTTTTCTCAGGGTCCGACACCTCTGGACAGGCGCCAACTGGTATGTTCTTGGAAAGATTTCAACTTCAATGCGCGAGATGAAGAAAGATATTGGTTTAGATGATGAAGATTCTGATGGTAGTTATAGTGGTTCTACTGCTACTGCCACTGGGGAAGAAGAGTGCTCTAGTGATAATGAAGATTCTGAGAGGGTTGCGTCTACTGCTACTGGGGAAAAAGAAGGCAATGAGAGTGAAGAGTGCTCTGATGATGGGGGTGAACCAGTTAGATCAAGATCCTCAACTACTATATTTGGAGCATTGCTGCCTACTTATCCATGGGAGTATATTGTAATCTTTTTTCCTCTTTTTTTCTTGTTCTTTTTCTTTTCTTTCTTTTTCTGAGCAAAAAGGGCCAACACCCTCTCAAGCTCAGAGCACATTTACTGGGTTCGTCGGGTTAGAGAAGGTAATTAGATCAAATTTTCTCTCCCTTTTTCGACATGTCAAAAAATAATATGTATTTGTTTTTTATTAATTAAGTTTGTTTATCTTATAAGGGTCTTATATATATATGTGTGTATGTACAATTCCATATGGTAAAGACGAATTGCCCACATGTAAAATGATACAATTTAATTGAGTCAAATGTTACGCACGGTTTCAATCTAATTATCTTCATCAACTTGTTGGCTTTACTCAATTTTATGTCTAAAAGAAATGCTATTCATGACCAAATTAATGAGCAAATTTACATTGAATTTCAAACTGGAATGTCATTATAAATCTGCATGCATTAGACAAAGTCATGTATCATCGCATATGTCATTACTATATAAACACATTTAAAAGAATTTTCCCCAACTCAATTTGCAAAAAAAAAAAAAAAAAAAAAACAAACAAACAAAACAAAAAACTTTGTCCATTATATAATTGGCTGGTTAGAATAAAACAAATCGAATAGATGAACTAGTTGTGGATCCAGGTTATAAAATTATTCTACTATAGTTTTATCCCACGGACCAAATATCTCACACATAAAACAAGCATGCATGAAAGCAAAATATATATGGACCCATGTTATAATATTAGTTAGGGCCTTTTGGTGAATGGTGAGAATATAATTGCTTTAAACCTTCACAAGTTTTCCTTCATATAATTGATTTTCCTTTATAAAGTATAGGTTTGCCTTTCATATAATTGCTTTTGACTCTTTGATAGTTAGTTGAGGATTCCGCCACATATAATATTTATAGTAAGGGTACTTTATTTTTTATTTTTAAGGTGGACAATCAAATTTAAAAGGAATTATAAATAGGCTACTTAAATTTTCGGCAGCAAGAGGGGTCTTTTGCAACTTTCTCCCATCTGGCTCAACCTCTAATATGTGTTTATTGGCATTATGCAAAGAATTTAAGTTTGTAAGGGACTTATTAGGATGCTACAATTTTTATTATAAGTCCCTTACAAACTTATTAACTTAGAAGTCGATTAAACTCTTAGAGTACTAATAGCAACTGTTTTTTTTTTTTTTTTTTTATATATATATTTTCCTTAAATTTATTGAATTAAATCACTTTTTGCTTCCATATTTAAATAAGATGCACAATAGTTTTCATTATTATTTCTCTTTACAATTTAAATATTATTTGAAGTAAATGGAAGAGCTTGGAAAGTGAGGAAAAAGAGGAGAAATAGATGACAGAGAGATAACACTTGTTGTGATAAAAAAAATTTTTTTAAAAAAAAATGACAGCATTTTCGTAAGTAATAATCAATGAAAAAAAAAAGTAGCAGATTATTTGAAAAACAGAATTCTTAACCACTGAAAGGAAAGAAAATACAAGTGGGTAGTGAATCCATCCTAAATGAAGTAAAAAAGAAATGCACCCAAATTAACTACTAAAAGGTTGGGTTTACACAATCCACAATCAACCTGTCCCTACATTAGAAGGCATACAAACCAAAGCAAACAACGGCCCTTTTATTTTCATATATAATTGAAATTGGAATGGACATGCAACAAGTTTTAAAGAAGGAAGTGGTACACTATTTTTTGATGCCGTAGACTGTTTGTAAGAGGGTGAGGATCAATAGGATAACTGCGGCTAATGTGGAAAGAACAGCCCATGGAGTGTTAAAGTAGTTGCGCACAAGCACTGCTCGCCATCTAGGCCAGTGGCGTTTGCAAAACCTATTAATGTGCCTGCTAACGTCTCTGTGGCAGTAGTCGACAGCAGTGTCAAGGGCAAGCTTGTTAAAGAGCTCGGTCGCATCCTCAGCATTCAAGTAGTTCTCAATGATCTGATTCTCGCACAGAATATTCATGTCCTTGACAGTAACAATGAGGTAGTCTAGGAATATGACATAAGAAGTGAACTGATCATCACAGTGCGGGAGACACTGTTCATAGCTGATAAGATTTCGAAAAAGAGTTTCTGTCGTGTCGTCAATTTGAAATGGAGGAATTTTTAGAACGCCATGTTCAAATTTTATATCCAAGATGCTTCGGGACGTATGCCTTTCGAATTTGATTCCGGCTTCCACGAGGCTCGTAGCAGAAGGCACTTGTTCCCATCCGAGCCATCCCCGTCCTTCTTCTCGCTCTTCAGTACTTGATGACGAACGCGACCATTTCTTGAATAGAGTACTTGATAAGGTTGACAGTTGCATAAACAGAGTACTTGGTAAAGTTGACAATTTCCTGAACAGATGAACAAAATGGTTGGTGCCTTCACTTTTGATACTTTGATCCGGCGGGTGATCAGTGCTTCGTGCAGTTGACAATAACCTTAACAGATCAACAAAATGCTTTATGCCTTCAATTTTGATGCAAGAATCCGACAGGGGATCTATTGTATCTGATGGAAAGAAAATTTTCATGTAATTCGTGGCAAATGCAACCAGGGGGAGCTCCTCGCTAGGATCCTTTGTCAGGTTGAATAAACGCTCTAGTACCATCCAAGGAACTTGGTTTTCTAGCAATATCAAATCATGATATAGAAATGATCGCATACAGGACATGGAGAAAATAGGATCGGCATATTTTCGAAGCTCCCTAACAACATACTTGCGAAGTAACTCAATAATAAAGCAACCATCAATTATCAAAATTTTCACAAGTTCTATTTGGTCGCATTGGATTGGAGCAGCATAATACTCACGAGCCTCTTTCTCCACCTCCATGATGGAACTGACCATATTGCTTATCATTGCTTCTGGAGAGGGTGAGCGAGAGATAAGGTCATGTAAATACATAACTTTAATTTTTTTTGTGGCTTTCAAATTTCGCTTCCCATGATGAAGGGGCCCAATAGAAAATGCATTGGGGATAAAAGCATTTTTATTATACCTGGTGTGTGCGACAGGTATTTTGAAGATGCAACAATTAGGTGACATAAGCAATTCATTGGACAACATAGCTTTCAATGAAGACACCAAGCTGTCGATATTAAGTCTAACATCATCTCCTTTGTCAACGGCTCTATCTTTGATCTGTTTTCTTCTTAACATTTTTTTTGTCTCAAATTTGTTTCTTTCCGAGAGAGAAAAAAAAATAAAGGAAAAAAAAAAAAGAAAAAAGATTTCAATCATTGGGCACAATTCTCTTCAAAATATAGGAAAGAAAAACAAAAATTACCCATGCACTTATGAGCATATATAACATTCCTTCAAAAAAGAGTATTAGCCTAACACTAATAGCCGAAAGAAATATTCTAAATTCATGATAGCGTAGGGTCTGTTTTTGCCCTTAATGTGAGTGAGATGAATGTGTAGATCATTATTTCACTGCTTTTGAAAGAAAATATTAATTTGAATTAATACAATATAGTTGAGCCCAAACCCATGAACTTAAAGCTTTTGAATGGAGTGATGTTTCAATAGGCTCAATAAATAACTCCTCAAAGTATCAATCTCCTTCGTACTCCCCAAAGAAAAAGGAAGGAAAACAAAACATAATAAAAGAGATCTATATCTTTACCCACAAATCTCTTGAAACCTTGTTTTTGGTTCGAAAACTAAAGTTCTAGCTCGCCTTCAACATCCTGCAAGAGAAGTTCATATAAGCCCAAAAATAAAATTTAAATGAAATTATAAGTACTATAACCAAGTTTTAGACATCAAAATGAGCAACTCTGATATAATTATAATGGGGTGTGTTTGACATTACGATTTCATAGACAAAATGTGATTTTAAACAAAATTACATAAAATAGATATATCAATAATTCATTCAGGGTAACAAATGCCATTGTTTATATAACCACCCAAAGCCAAAAGGTAAATTCTCATGCTTCGTGTATTTATTAAATAGAAAGAAAAACCAATTGAAGTAAGATTAGGATTTACGATTCGATCTCATGTTCAATAAGAGGTAACAGACAAATTGGGAATCCTGATCACGGAGGCCTAACCGCCTAACAAGTGATTCCTTTCTTCCAATCATATCATTTGCAGCCATTGGACAACAAGGAGGATTTCCTTTAACTCTTCTAAAGTTACGCATCTCTTCGTTGCTTCATGCAAATTCGACATATATAACCCCATTCTTTAACTTGAGACGTATTCCATATACCTTCATCAAATATTATAACGCCTCTCAGGGACACTAATTGATATTACTATTAAATTCAAAATTCAATAGTGATTCATACAAAATTTAAGAAAAATGTTACACAAACTATCTTTTACACTATTAAGTGCTAGCTCCTTAATGCGGCAATTGCAGAAAGAGAGTAAGCAAATATGATTAAAAAACTAATTTGACAACTGTCACATTAGGGAGTAAGCACTTGGGTGCATAAAAGAGAAAGTTCGTGTAGTATTTTTCAAATTTTAATAGTAAGTTTTAGTGCCAAGTAAAAGATGTGTGAGTGAGAGTGTATGTAACATTTTTCAATACATTAACAACCAATTTAAAACACAAAACACTCACACATTAATTGACAAACACATCTGTTTTTGACACAAAACATTATTCATCATTCACTTTTAATTAACTTCATTTTTATTGGACCAAAACACACATGCTCTTTGACATGAAATATGTTTGTTTTTAATCAACTGTATGAATATAAGCCAATACAGGCCCAACCCACAGCTCAATTAAGCTACTACTATCTATTTCATATTCTCAAGAATTCATATTTTTATTTTTATTTCTTTAAAAAAAAATTAATTTTTAATTTTTTTTTATTTAGAGGAACTGGGTTTATTTTCAAAGCAAAAATGAGTGAGCTATGAAAATAGACAAGGAGATAAAAGTTTCAAATAAATGCTAAAACACATTTTTTTATATTAAAATAAGGAAAATGCTAGGAGTTCTTGATTTCTCTTAATTTTGGTACCACGTAAAACATGATTTAAGAAAAAAATAAAATTGTAGTGGCCTCTATCATCGTTTTTTTAGGCATTAGCATCAAATTTAATGCCTCAAATTTGTGAGGCATTAGCACCAAAATTGAGGTATTAGCATCAAATTTATGATGATCAAATTCATTTTTGGTGATACCATCCCTAAAGGGTTAACCTTTCACCTTTAGGTTTTAGTTTTGAATCCAAAACAAGTTTTAAAGCATTAGAACTTAAATATTAACTAATAAAATTAATCAAAGCGGTATTACAATTTTATTTTTCTTAAATATGCTAACGAAGAGAGAATTTTAGAACATATGGGAAAAAGCAAACCCTTAAAATAATGTCAAGGATACCAAAAGTACTTTCGGTTTCCTTTGTTTAGGAAACACCAAAGGAGTCAATTGCTGGTAGTTTTTTTAAGAGTTTTCTCTGGATGTAGGGAAAAAAATAGAATTAAAGAAAGTTGTCACTAGTGCTCTTATTCTCATGTTCACCAATTATGGACCGCCGCATCAAATATATAAGATAGGGATAATACCCCTAGCAACACTATACTCATTATGTCTTGTTTACGCTGAACTCCAAATTTCTCCTCCAAAGGTGCAATTATATGCACCGCATGCATGCAAAATTAATCAAATCCCACATCTTAACTTGCAAATGAACACATAAGAGTAAAACTACATTATTTGATCAATGGATTTAAATCAAAAGGAGGTGGAACTCATTTATTGCTAAAATTCAGATCTGCCAATCGTCTGAAGCAAATCGGTGCTATCACTCACCTCAAGAAAAAAACATTATTGTTTTTATCAATTATGCTTCGAACCCCACTCTTCATGGGGGAACCTAACTCAATAGAAGAAAAGAAAAGGGCAAAAAAATTCATAATCAGTTGTCTCCATAGACCCACTTCTCTGCGTTGCTTGTGTAATTTACCAACTCCTCTGGTTTGAACCACAAATTGATTTCATCCTTGGCAGTCTCTGGACCGTCACTCCCATGGATGATGTTTCTACATGGCAAACAACAAAAGTTGGATCATGACAATAAAGTTATGAGCATTGCACACACGTGGAAAGCAAAAGAAGAACTGCAGCAAACCCTCGACACTTTGCTAATATATATATTTTTTTCCCGGGAGTAAAAATGGTAGGAGGGGCAGGGAATCAATGACAATGACAGGAGGGGCCTAAAGGAGCCCGCACAACAGGGGATTGCAAGTGCTCTCTCAAGCTAGTTGAGCTATAAGCCTAACCCAGCCCATCGAGGCACTAACGAATACCTGACTGGCAGTGGCAATAATATCAAGTGCTTCTTATTTCGGGGTTCGACTATGGGACCTAACCTTCACCAACAAGCCAGATACCACTAGACCACCACCGTCGGTAGTTGATACTTTGCTACTTTAAAGTAAGAACTAGTAACTTAAATAGAATATTCAGAAGTGGAAAGACTAAATAGTGAAATTGAAGACACCAAAAACTGTGAATCGTTCAAACCAGTACCTTCCAACTACAACAGCAAGATCACCTCTGATGGTTCCAGGTTCAGATTTCTGTGGATCTGTAGCTCCAATCATCTTGATCACTCCTCGCCTTCCCAGACCTGTAGAGGGGTCAGAAGAATCGGAGTTCAGCTACTCATAAGTTGTTGTACTTATTAAGATGAGAGTTATAGTTCTTCTAACCATTGCAATAACAGGGCCAGAGCTAAGGAAGTCGCACAGGCCATTGAAGAAAGGTCTTTCCTTCAGATCGTGATAATGCTTCTCCGCAAATCCCTTTGAAGGAACTACTATTTTAATTGCCACGAGCTTAAACCCTTTCCGCTCAAAACGAGATACGATTTCTGCAATCTGGAATACAATAATTTGTCCCCAGATGAGATAGATATCCAGCCCCATCTTAAAAAAGACCAACACAACAACTCAAGCAGGCAAAGAAAGATAGAGAGGGTGTAGAGATATAGAAACCATCATCAACATGTTTCCTTATAAAAGGCAAAATTCTTTTTATGCATCTGAACAGGTTACTGAAAAAATGATGCAACAAGTCTAATGGTATCATACCAGTCCTCTTTGCACTCCATCAGGCTTGATCGCAATGAAAGTGCGCTCCATCTGAATAGGGAAGAAAATTAACATAATTTTTCAATGAGCACAGTGAAAAATAAAGGATTACAGAGTAGGGGTAACCATGAAATAGATAAGAAATAAAATGGTTAGTAGAGCACCTCTGCAGCATGTGCCTCCTGCTCCTGGAGCATGTAAGCTACAATATAAAGAAAAGAAAAACAAGAAGGAAAAATTATGAACAGAAATTGGAAAAGAGAGAAAAAGGGAAAAACTAAACACAAGATCATGCAACCAAAAGAACACAAAGACATGTTATCATAAGAGATACTGATGCGGGACAAGAAGAAATTGAGAAGAAAAGTTGAAGAGAGAGAAGAAGCAAAGTAGAGAAAAGAGAGAGGAAACAAGGGAGAAGTCAACAAACAGTCGATCAAATTTTAATTCACCCAAAGCTAATTATCACAACACAGAATTATGCTTAAATAGAATAGAGATTAAACCCCAACCCTTAATCCTAGTGATACTTGAGATGACTGCCCCTAAAGTAACATAAAGCCAAAAACCAAAAAAATAACATAAACAGTCCGTAAAAACAACAAAACAAATAAAATGCAAAAATAGCAAAAGTGCCCATAATGATATCTCTAGCTCTCAATCACCCAACCACAAAGTCATGGGTTGGAGTCTTGGACCATCCTCTGACATTGACATCAATACACACGCGATCCGTGGCTTGTGTTTGGTTTCCCTACCAGATACTCCCCTTAAATCTTCAATTGCTCAAATCTTAACCTATAACTGATATGTAATAGTAGTACCACTATACAAAGTCTAGCGGCTGTAAGATAATGATGTAGTAGTAAAAGTGACCCATAACCCTTGTTGGACATTCTCTCAAGATTCCACATAAGAATAAAGAAATGTTTAAGCACGCATGCCAGTATGTGTGCGTGCATGAGAGAGAGAAAGAAAAGAGAGTCCATAAAAGGATGAGCATGAAATTTGATTGATGCAAAAGTAAAACAATTGTATCTGAAAAATGATCATAGTGAGGGGATACAGGTATAATGTCGGGAAATTCAGGAAGGTAGTCAAGTCTAGACTACCTCCAAGCTTACGATTTCCACCCGTTACCACGCTCAAGCATGGTATAATCGTTCTAGAAGAGGCCCCGGAAGCCACAATGCTAAACTTAAGCAAGAGACAAGACTACTCTTCCATCCACTCCAACTTACAAAGACACAGCCTCTGCTCACACCTTTTAAATCCAAGCCATCATTTCCTTTTACACTAATGAAAAGTAAAATTGTCAATTATCCACTAACAAAGCTTTGAAGCTTTGTGGAGTGGCCTCCAACGAAATGTCCGAGGCCTGTTGGGCTGGGCCTCGGACTAAATGTCTGAGGCCTACTTGGGCCTACTTTGGCCTGGTCTCGGATTGACTTCCGAGACTATGTTGGAATGGGCCTCAGTTTCATCTGATGCCTACTTTGGGTGGTGCTAGTCTTATGAGCTGGGGCCCCATTGAGATGGGCTTGTTGGATTTAATTAATCAGGTAGATTTATGACTCAACAAAGTTAATAATAATAATATCAAATTTTACCGTAATTTTAAAAGTCATATTACAGTTATGAGGACATCAAAAAAATACTAGAATAACACCTAATATTTTCCTTAAAATAAATTTAAAAGTTTGATGGGCTGATAAAATGCTGCTCACTCCTACCTTTGGAATGGCTTATCTTTTTAAAGAATATAAAAAGATTGTTGGTCACTCTTCAAATGGTGGCTAACCACCTCAAGGGGTGGTCCGGCCACCTCTTTACGTATTTTATTTTTATTTTTTTTAAATGCTTATGTTATAAAATATAGACCATTCATTTTGAATGAATAGTGATTAATTACAAATTTAATAATAATTTTAAAAAGTCACTTCATTTTTTTAAATCAATTATAATTTTTCTTTTTAGCATTACTTGAATGAGTTTTGTTATGATAAAGATACGATATATAACATTATCCTATATATTGTCATTCAAAAAGAAAGAAAAGCACGAGACAATCTTCTAAAATTTTCAAAAATGTATCTTTTTGAATTTTTAACTAGATCGATCCATTGCTACCAATAAAAATAGCGAGATTACTTTTTATCCATTACAGTTATGAAGATAAGAAGGATTCTTAAGAATCAAACCTACCATCCAAGTCTTTAAGATGAACTAGAAAACCCAGATACATATTCTTCATCCGGCCACTAATCAAACTCTCTCCTCCTCTCTTTCTGGGTTTTTCTAGTCCATCGGTTGCCGTCATGTTGAGACTCACGAGAGGTAGCGAAGTGGAGGTACTGAGCAAGAAGGTGGTTGATGTATTCGGCGCGTGGATTTGCGCAGAAGTCATAAACTCGACAGCATACACGTGCACTGTCAGGTATTGTGGCGGCCACGACGGAATTGTGAAGGAGACAGTTCCAAGAGGAGACGTCAGGCCTCTTCCGCCACCTTTCGAGGGCGTAGCTAACTTCAAAGCCGGTGATTTTGTCGAGTGCTGTCACAACTTTTCTCGGAAAACGGCAAAGATCTTGGCGACTGTAACCGACAACAACTTCTTAGTTCTGCTCCTCGGAGTCTCCGACGTCGGATTTGTTGTCCACAAATCTTTTCTGAGGGTCCGACACCTCTGGACAGGCGCCAACTGGTATGTTCTTGGAAAGATTTCAACTTCAATGCGCGAGATGAAGAAAGAAATTGGTTTGGATGATGAAGATTATGATGGTAGTTATAGTGGTTCTACTGCTACTGCCACTGGGGAAGAAGAGTGCTCTGGTAGTGATGATGAAGATTCTGAGAGGGTTGTGTCTACTGCTACTGGGGAAAAAGAAGGCAATGAGAGTGAAGAGTGCTCTGATGATGGGGGTGAACCAGTTAGATTTGAAATAGCGTTTATGAAGTGGAGGTCATAAGTTCGAATCCCTCCTCCCCCTACCCTTGTGTGGACATGTCAAAAAAAAAAAAAAAAAGAATAAAAGAAAATCCTCAACTACTATATTTGGAGCATTGCTGCCTACTTATCCATGGGAGTATATTGTAATCTCCTTTTTTTTTTTCTTTCTTTTTCTTTTGAGCAAAAAAGCCAATACCCTCTCAAGCCCAATCGAGCACATTAGCTCAGTATACTAGGTAGTCGGGGTAAAGAAGGTCATTAGATCAAATTCTCTCTCCCTTTTTCGACATATATGTCAAAAAATAATATGTATTTATTTTAGTAATTAAGTTTATTTATATATCTTATAAAAATATTTCTCATTTAAGTTTGATCCATTGTAAGCAAATTTTGAGATTTGGGATTTGATTATCGTTTTATATTCAACTTTATTCTATTTCCTTTTAAAGGCTTATTCCCCTCTCCCTTTCTCATTGTTTTTCAATACATAGTATTTATGCAGTAATATTGTCTTAGACAAGGTCATGTATCATCCCAAATGTCCTTATTATACTAACACATTTAAAAGAATTTTCCCTGACTCAATTTGAAAAAAAAAAAAAAAAAAAACTCTGTCCATTATATAATTGGCTGGTTAGAATAAAACAAATCGAATGGATGAACTAGTTGTGGATCCAGGTTATGAAATTATTCTACTATAGTTTTATCCTATGGACCAAATATTATCCGGCCCACACATAAAACAAGCAAAAAATGTATATGGACCCATATATAATATAAGTAAAGGCCTTTAATTGCTTTAAACGTTTACAAGTTTCCCTCCATATAATTGATTTTCCTTTATAAATTTAAAGTATACGTTTGCCTTTTCATAATTGCTTTTGACTCTTTGATAGTTGGTTGAGCATTCCGTCACGTATAATATTTATAGTGGGGTCATTTTATTTTTTTATGTTTAGGGTGGACAATCAAATTTAGAAGAAATTATGCATAGGCTACTTAAATTTTAGGCGCAAGAGGGGACTTTTGTGACTTTCATCCATTTGGCTTAGCCTCTAATATGAGTTTAGAAGTCTATTAAACTCTTAGAGTACTAGTAGCAATTTTTTTCCCCCCTTAAATTTATTGAAATAAATTACTTTTTGCTTCCATATTTAAATAAGATGCACAATAGCTTCCATTATTATTTCTCTTTACAATTTAAATATTATTTAAAGTAAATGGAAGAGGAAAGTGAGAGGAAAAAGAAAGCCATTTAAATATTTTTTTCAACTAAATGTTTGAGGAAAAAGAGGGGATATAGATGACAGAGAAAGCTTGTTTGTATTAAACTACTATTAGAATGTGCCAAAATGCTCCCATTAGTGGGAAAAATGGTCCTCTCCATTTCAAAATCCTTCTATTTTCTCTATTTAGTGCATTTTGAAGGATAATGCATTTAATGCACTACCCTCATTAAAACTTTTGGATAACACTACCTGGCTTTCAGAATATACTTAATAAAGAAAATTGAGGGATTTTGAAATGGAGAGGATCGTAATATATAGTACTTGTTGTGATAAAAAAAAAAAAGACAGCATTTTCGTAAGTAATAATCATTGAAAAAATAAAAAGAAAAAAGTAGCAGATTATTTTAAAAATATAATTCTCAACCGAAAGGAAAGAAAATACAAGTGGGTAGTGAATCTACCCTAAATGAAGTGAAAAAGAAATGCATCCAAACTAAAAGGTTTGGTTTACACAATCCACAATCAACCCGTCCCAACATTAGAAGGCATACAAACAAAAGCAAACAACTGCCCTTTTATTTTCATATATAATTGAAATTGGAAAGGACATGCATGCAACAAATTTTAAGAGGGAAGTGATGATCATCATACACTATTTTTTGATGCCGTAGCTGGTTTGTAGGAGGGTGAGGATCAATAGGATAACCGCGGCTGATGTGGAAAGAACAGCCAATGGAGTGTTGAAGTACTAGTTGCGCACAAGCACTGCATGCCATCTAGGCCAGTGGCGTTTGCAAAATCTATTCACGTCCCCGCAGTGGTCTGTGTAGCAGAAGTCGACACAAGTGTCGTAGTAAAGTTTGTTGAAGAGCTGGGTCACATCCTTAGAATTCAACCAGTACTTATCAATGATTTGATTCTCGCACAGAATATCCATGTCTTTGGTAGTAATAATAAGGTTGTCTAGGAGCATGACATAGGAACTGAAGCTATGATCATGACTGGGGCGACATTGCTCATAGCTTATGATATTTTAAAATTTGGTTTCTGTTGTGTCGTCAATTAGTAATGGAGGAAGTTTTAGAACGCCATCTTTAAATTGTATGTCCAAGATGCTTCGGGACGTACTCCTTTTGAATTTGATTCCAGCCTCCACGAGGTTCGTAGCAGAAGGCAATGGTTCCCATTCCCGTACTTTTTGCTCTTCAGTACTTGATGACAAAGGTGACCATTTCCTTAATAGAATACTTGAAAAGGTTGACAGTTTCCTAAACAGAGTACTTGGTAAAGTTGACAAATTCTTGAACAGCGGATGAACAAAATGGTTGCTGCCTTCACTATTGATACTTTGATCCGGCGGTGGATCAGTGCTTTGTACCGTTGACAATAACCTTAACAGATCAACAAAATGCTAGCTTGATGCCTTCAATTTTGAGGCAAGAATCCGAGTGGACTAGGGTATCCATTTTATAAATGTACGTTATGGCAAGTCTAAACAGGTTGTCCTCCCCGCTAAGATCCATTGTCAGGTCGAACAAAAGCTCGAGTACCATCCAAGGTACTTGGTTTTCTAGCAACATCAAGTCATGCTCTGGAAATGATAGCATACAGCACCTGCTAAAAATAGGATCGTGTTTCTCATATGTAATAATCTTGCGGAGGAACTCAATGATAAAGCAACCATCGATTACCAAAATTTGAAAGGAATTATACAAATATAGGCTACTTAAATTTTAGGCAACAAGAGGGGATTTTTGCGACTTTCTCTCACCTGGCTCGGTCTCTAATATGAGTTTATTGGCATAATGCAAAAAAATTAATTTTGTAAGGGACTAATTATTAGGATTCTATAACTTTTACTATAAGTCCCTTACAAACTTAAACTAGAAGTTGATTAAACTCTTAAAGCACTAGTAGCAACTTTTCCATTATTATATCTCTTTACAATTTAAATATTATTTAAAGTAAACGAAAGAGTAAAGTAAGAGGAAAAAGAAAGCCATTTAAATATTTTTTAGTGAATCAACCCTAAATGAAGTAAAAAAGAAATGCACACAAACTAAAAGGAGGGCATACAAACCAAAGCAAACAACGGCCCTCTTATTTTCATATATAATTGAAATTGGAATGGACATGCAACAAGCTTTTAGAAGGAAGTGATACACTATTTTTTGATGCCGTAGATGGTTTGTAAGAGGGTGAGGATCAAGAGGATAACTGCGGCTGATGTGGAAAGAATAGCCCATGGATTGTTGAAGTAGTTGCGCACAAGCATTGCACGCCATCTAGGCCAGCGGCGTTTGCAATATCTATTAATGTCCCTGGAAAGGTCTTCGTAGCGGTTGTTAACACAAGTGTTATAGTAAAGCTTGTTAAAGAGCTGGGCCGCATCCTCAATATTCAACCAGCAGCGAATGATTTGATTCTCGCGCAAAATATCCATATCCTTGGCAGTAATAATGAGGTTGTCTAGGAGCATGACATAGGAAGTGAAGCTATGATCATCATGGAGGCAACATTGTTCATAGCTTATGAGATTTCGAAATATGGTTTCTGTTGTGTCGCTAATTACTAATGGAGGAAGTTTTAGAACGCCATCTTCAAATTGTATGTCCAAGATGCTTCGGGACGTACTCCTTTCGAATTTGATTCCAGCCTCCATGAGGTTTGTAGCAGAAGGCAGTTGTTCCCATCCCAAATATCCTTTTTGCGCTTCAGTACTTGATGACAAAGGTGACCATTTCTTTAATAGAGTACTTGATAAGGTTGACAGTTTCCTAAACAGAGTACTTAGTAAAGTTAACAATTGCCTGAACAGGCGAAAAAAATGGTTGGTGCCTTCACTATTGAGACTTTGATCCGGCGGGCTAGCAGTACTTCGTACAGTTGACAATAACCTTAACAGATCAACAAAATGCTTGATGCCTCCAGGTTTGATGCAAATGTTAGAATATACATCCGACTGGGTACCTGTTCTCTCAATGAAGTACATCGTGGCAAGTGTAGACAGGTTGCGCTCCTCGCTGGGATCCTTTGTCAGGTCGAACAAAAGCTCAAGTACCATCCAAGGTACTTGGTTTTCTAGCAATATCAAGTCATGGTCTAGCAATGATTGCATACAGGCCCTGCTGAAAATAGGATCGTATCTAGGATGCCTTGATGCAACCTTGTAGTTGTAGAGGAACTCAATGATAAAGCAACCATCGATTACCAAAAGTTGTAATGGATTAATGGAGCAGCATAACACTCACGAGCCTCTTTCTCTACCTCCATGATGGAACCGACCATTTTACTTAGCATTGTTTCCGGAGAGGGTGAGCGAGTGATAAGGTCTTGTAAATACTTGAATTTAATTTTTTCTGTGGCTTCGAAATTTGGTTTCCCATGATGAAGTGGCCCAAGAGAAAATGCATCGGGGATAAAAGCATTTTCATTATGTCTGAGGTATGTGACAGGTGTTTTGAATATGCACCAATTGGGTGACATGAGCAATTCACGAGGCTGCACCATAGCATTTATTGAAGACACCAAGCTGTCGATAGGAAGTCTAACATCATCTGCTTCGTCAAAGGCTCTATCTTGGATCTGTTTTCTTCCGGACATTTTTTGTCTTAAATTTGTTCTTTTGGAGAGAGAGAGAGAGAAAAAAAAGTAATTAAAAAACATAACAAAAGAAATTTCAATCTTTGGGCACAATTCTCTAAAAAATATAGGAGAGAAAAACGAAAATTACCTATACACTTATGATCAAGCATATATAACATTCAGTCAAAAAAGAGTATTAGCCAAACACTGATAGCCAAAAGAAATGTTCTAAATTCATGATAGCACATGGTCTGTTTTGCCCTTAATGTGAGTGAGAAGAATGTATGGTCACTATTTCATTGCTTTTGAAAGAAAATATTAATTTGAATTTTGTTTTAAAAAAAAAGCAGTATTAAAGTATTTCAAATGAAACCAAATAAAGGCAAAAATAGGTAGCATTAAATTCACATACAATATAAAAATGCAACTACTTACCAGATCACCACTCTCAAAATTTGGTTTTTAGTTTGCAAACGACCTTGAGGATCCTGCAAGAAAAGTTCATTTAGACCCATCAAAGAAATTTAAATGGAATTCTAATATTACTTTTCAAATAATGTATAGTTCTACTCGAGAAATCCAAGCTTTAGAGAACAAAACGAGAAGCTCATATTTATCCCCCCCCAAAAAAGGAATAGCTCTTAGTGAACATGACAACGATTCCTAGCTAGAACAATTCTATGTGGAAAAGTTAAAACTCATTGTTGAATATACATGCAAGTTCCACATTGTCATAAATGTGAATGATTAATATAGCAAAATTGGGCCTAAACCCATTAGTTTAAGCTTTTGAGTAGAGTGACATTTCAACATGCTACATTAGGGGTTCACTAAATGTAACGTCCCAACTATATATTTAAGTCGGAAAGCAGAATTATCGTAATTCTACGTGGCGCAACTACTAAATATTTTACATGCAACTAAAATTTGAGTACAAAGTTTTTTTTTTTCCTCATGTATAAAACATACCAGAGCTTACATTACATAACAAAACGTCATACATATAAACTTTATTGCTTATACATTATCACCAAAATATGCCACATGTGGCACTAACAACACTAACTCAAGTTAGCATTCTCAACTAGAGTCCTCCCGAATGCCTCAATAGAAGAAACCTAAGCACACACATACGAATCTACTTCAAAAGTTTCTTCAATTAAGCCCGAAAAATAGGATAAGGATCCTCTCCAGTCCATGTGGACTGGAGAATATCCAGTTTACGGTTTAAATTTATCTACACAAATCTAAGGCTAAAAATAAAACACTTCATCTCTCAATTAAAAAAAAAAAAACAATAACGTGAGTAACGGAACATTTACGTGAAGTGCAAACACATTAGGACAAAAAGTAAATCTGCAACTTTGACAAAAAAGACAGAAAAGAAAAGTCTTTTGCGGAACAAGAAAAAAACCAATAAAAGACAAAGGTCACAGAGCAACTGCAACTTTCTTTTGATAAACGCTGAACAAAAATAAGTTGCAACTGCAACTTTATTTTAAGCTATTTCAATTTTTTTTTTTTTCAAGAGTTTAGGTGATTTTGTGTTCATCAGTTTTTCTTGTGTCTCGTCGTTAAGGAAAAACCTAGAATTGTGCCTCATCGTTCTAGAGAAACCCAGAATAAGTCCAAAAATTAGAAAGAAAAACCCAGAAAAAAATTAGAAAAATTATGTCTCATCATTCCGGAAAAACCTGGACTTTCCTCATCGTCTACTTCAACGTCAACGCCGTCCAGCTACCACCATTCTCCATCGCCAACGGCACCGCCACCTTCACCTTCTCACAGTATGCCGCCATCTGGAACCCCAATTGCGCAGTCTTCTCCCACTACGACAGCACTCTCCAACTCCCAAGTTGGCTTCATGTTCATCCTCGCCGGCAAGATCGACCCTGGCCCCCGAAACCATCAGAGCCACGTGCATGCTGTGATCCTCGCGCCCCCAAACCATAGGACCCATGGGCCCCAGCTCGTCGACGGTGAGTTCTGAGTCGGTTGACAAAGGAGGGGAGGTCACTTCCTATTGCTCTCTCTGTGACCTCTGTCTAAGCTGATTTGTGTTTTTCTTGTTCGGGGAGAGAGACTTTTCTTTTGTCTTTTCTGTCTAAGTTTGCAGACTTACTTTTTGCTTCTCACTTAACATAAACATTCCATTTACTCACGGAATCTCTTTTTTTTTTTTAATTGAGAGATGAAAGTGTTTTATTTTTAGCCTTAGATTTCTATAGAGATAAATCTGAACCGCAAACGAGATATTCTCCCATCCATATGGGCTGGAGAGTATCCGGATCCCGAAAAATAGTGGTAATTTTACATGGGCCCGTAAAATTACCATTATTTTAGGGGGAAATGTTTGAGTCTACCACTTACTAAATATAGAATATTTTATATTTACTTGAAAGTCTTTGAAAGTCTCTTTCTCGAGTTTACAAAACAGATGTCTCACATAGTCACTACAAAAAAAATCAAGTTTAATGGCATTGAAATAGTGACACTTTTTAATGGCATTTGATCAATTACTTAATTGTTAGCTAGAAATCAACATATTGTAGGATGGAGGTTTAGTGACATTTTCTAAAAAATGTCACTAATCAAATGTCATTAAACTTGATTTTTTTTGTAGTGAGTGTTTTCACAAAATTGTTAACTTTCTAAAATTTTATAGCCATCTTTTAAATCAAATCTAAAGCTTTTGTTAATACATACTTATAAAAACCTCAAATGTATTTCTTTTACTACATGTATCACTTCATATTCTATAATATAAAGTTCATGAAATAGTTATACGTGAGAATGTAAAACATCAGTTAAACATCCAATTGTACTTGTCATATCATATCTCTAATGTAGACTTCATAGAAATTTTACATACCCTCTCAAATTACCATTTTTTTTTTCTTTTTCTTTTTTTCTAAGCAAATAAGGATACGGTACAAGGAATTAAAAAACCAAAAAAATGTTGGGCTCCCTAACAACAAACCCAAAATAACAATTCAATGTAAAAAAAAACAAACAAATAGGAAATGGTCCAAAAATGGCTTGGTCCTCTGGGTCTTGGTCAACAAACCAAGAAATGGCACCAACAAAGTGGTGTTTTGAGCAAGCCAAAGATTTGACTAGCTTTGAAACAACATCCTCTGAAAGGAGGTTGTTGAAGGAGAGGCGCTGAATTTTCATCTGGATCTATTGTAGGGGAGAACCAATCTCCAGTTGATGAAGTAATCTCCACAAAAAGATCAAATTAGGCTCAGGGAGATAAAAACCCACACCAAAAAAAAAAAAACAACAACAACAACAACAAAACATAACAAACATAAATACAAGACACAAAACAAAGCAAAATACAATAAAGAAAGCAAAAAACCCTCAGCAGCATTAGCAATGGAGCGAGATTTTGGGCCGGCGAGTGTAAGCCACTCATTGGTGCGTGATGTACACACGCCGATGACGGAGACCGGAAGGCCAAAATCAGAGGAGCAAAATACCACCAAACACTGGCAGGGTTAGAAGTAGGTGGGTGAAGAGGTCGTAGAGCATGGAGGTGAGGCACGTGTGATGGAGGAGCGGCTTGATGTTGGCATATCGGGTTTTGAAAAAATCAAATTGAGAAACACCAGTTTGGGGGCTGCGAAGGCTAATGGATGGTAGGTGGATCGTAAGATGGTATTGTGCTGAACGGTGATGGCGGAGGAGCAATGGGAGTTGCTGTAAAGGGGGAAAAAATGACAGGAAACAAAAGAGAGAACGAAGGAAAAGAAGAGAAAAAGAGAAAAAAAAAAAAAAAATGAAGGAGGACAAGGGTTGAAGGGAGGAGGGAGGGAAAAAACGCCATCCTTCCTCCCCCAGGCAACCACACAAGGTGGAGAAAGAACCTCACAAGGAGGTGGAAAGCTTCTTTTAGAGAAAAAGGGGAGCTTCTTTCTCTACAAAAGAGAGAAGCGGATTTCTCTCAAACTACTTTTGCTAGACATTCTAGAATATGATTTAAAAAAAAAATTTAATTTTTTTCTAACTGATTAATTTTTATGAGTTAATAGTTAGATTCTAATGCTTTAAAACTTATTTTTTGATTTAAAACAAAAACCTAGGGGTGGAAGGTTAATCATTTAGGGATGATATCACCAAAAATTGATTTGATCATCTTAAATTTGGTGCTGATGCCTCAATTTTGGTACTAATGTCTCACAAATTTGGTGCTAATGCCTCAAAAAACTGGTGATAAAGGCCACTACAATTTTATTTTTTCTTAAATCATATTTTACGTAAAACTGAAAAAATGTCAAGAGAACATATGAGGAGAACCCTTAGCATTTTCCCTAATCTAATTAACAATGTCTTCTTCTAAACTTTTAATTATGAGAATACCTCTTCAAACTACCAAAACAATATCAATATTCCCCAATGACCAAACTACCCAAGATAAAATAAAAACAAAAAAAAAATACTAGAACTTCTCAAATAAACCTAAAATCTTTTTTTTTTTTTTTTTAAATTCCAAGGGGTGGCCAAATTTAAAATTAAAAAAAAAAATCCTTTTTATAAGAAAAAAAATTAAAAAATTTAGAATTTTTTTTTTATAAAAATTGAAAATGTTCGTTATTTTTTTAAATTTTGTTTTATAATTTATTTAAATAAAAATTTCCATTAAAAACAGTTTTTTAAAACAAAATTTAAAAAAAAACGTTTTTTTTAATTAAATTTTTTTGTAATGTGTCATGGCCACATAATTTACCATAATCATATACTAAATATGCAGGGAACATAATCACACCAAAAATATCGTACAGTTTATACTATATAACTTCAAGCGTAGGGTCATAAGTTTCATACTTACACTTTCGCTTAATCTTCTTAAGTACTCTTTTTGCTGAAAGAATCACTACTCCTTTTTCATGTTGCTGACGAAAGGAAAGAAAAACGCTTTAGTTTTGTGTTGTAAAGATAGAACATTGAAAGAAGAAACCAATGATCGCCCAAAAAGAGGAGGCATGGGTTTTTCAGAGGGCCGTAAACAAGCCGCTTCTGGGCGAGTTGAGGATGTTCAGGATCGGCTCGTATGTATTTACCATTCACAAGCTCGTGCTCGTGACGAGCTGTAACTGGTGTACTCGGCTCGACTCGCCAAGAGGGAAATCTTGTGCGAGATCGAGCCCAAACTCTGTCTTCTAGGCGAGTCGAGTGTCTTATCGGGGATAAGACACAAGGCTCAGCTTACCAAATTCTCACCTTGCTTGAGCCAATACGTCTGCTAAGCCCAAAATTGCCACCATCTCAGCTGTGCAAAGTGGATTTCCGATAGGTTACAAGGCAGAGCACCACCCACTCTCAACTCGAGTTTTCAACTCCCTCTCACTCTCTCTCTGATGCGAAAGCAAGACGCAGGGAGCAAAAGTTAGAAGTGGAATCTGCTTTTGTTGTTTGAACCAAAACAACAAAGATATCATCTGATATCATCTATTTATATTTCTGTACAATACACAGAGGATGACTTTTACCGGTAAGAAAATTAATGTTACATGTGAGTAATTAATATTACATATAAGTAAATTAAAGTAAGAGAGATTATAAAGACCTAATTTTTTTAAAAAAATTTATTTAATTTTTGCTTTTTTTTTTAAAAAAAAAAAAACAAAGTAAAAAATAAAAAAAATGTCTGAAACAATAATGATTTTTTTTTATCTTTTTTTTAATTGGTATTTTTTAAAAAATAAAAAATATATTTTTCTTTATAAAAATAGTTTTCTTTCTTAAAAATGGTTTTTTTTTATAAAAATTAATTATTTTTACGAAGAAAAATGCATTTAAAAAAAAAACCAACTAAAATAATGTAAAAAAAAAAAATTATTATTACTTTAAACACTTTTTTTTTTATTTTTTTACTTTGTTTTTTCTTAAAAAAAAAAAGGTAAAAATTTGTTAAAAATTGGGCAAAAAAAAGTTGGATAGGTGGGAGAGGAGACTTAAAGCTACAGCTAAGGCTTTTTTTTTTTTTGGCTACGGCTAAGGCTATTAGTATAAAACAAAGGAGCAGGTAACTTTAATGATGACTTGACTTCTTGGAGCATGCTGACAGGAGACATGTTTGACTTGCTGGACTCTCTACTGTTAATAGCAGAGACCAGACAACGGCGGGGAGCCAAGAAAAGGGGGCTACGTGTTTTACTTTTTTTATTTTTTATTTTGTTTTTACATTTCCGGAACTGAAAACAAATTTTTGCTTTCTTTTGCTGAGCCAATTAGAGTCACACACGTGGTAGTAGGTAGATTTTCTTTTTAATTCAAACCATTAACTTTTCTAAACTACAATAATACCCCCATCTTATTTTAATTTCAACCTTTGTTAATTTATATTTAATTTAACTACAATTTACCCTCACAAATAATCATATATATATATATATAAATTTAATATCATGACATGAACCATTTTTATTCTAATGCTAAACCGATTTTTTAAAACACAGTTTGTGAACCGATTTTTTTAAGAAAAAACCGGTCATTAATTACATTAATTATATTTCAAGATTTTTTCATATATAAATTATTAAATAAATTAAGTATTATTAATATCTAAATCAAATAAGGAAACAAATAATATAAATCAAATTATAATGTATTAGTACATTTAGTCAATTTAATGTATATTAATACGGTTATGAATTTTTTTTTTAAAAAAATCGGTTATATATATAACCAGTTTTTTCTTAAAAAATCAATCATTAATTGCGTTAATTATATCTATATATTTAGGAACAGGATCCTGTCCATTTCAAATAAAATGGATAATATCCATTTAATGTAAAATAATGGATAGTATTGTCTTAACGTTAAAGTTGAAGAATTAATTTTACAATATTACCCATCATTTTACACTAAATGGATATTGTCCATTTAATTTGAAATGGACAGGATCCTATTCCATATATTTATATGACGCCTTTAATTGCATTAATTATATTTCAATATAATCTACGTGTCATTAATTAGTGTCATTAAATGCGTTAACTATATTATAATTCATGTATTATTCTTGCTAATTTTTTTATATTATTCATTTTAAATCATATATACTTATAGGAACAAATATTTAATTTTTTTATTTAAAGAGTCCCTTTTAACTTATAATGAAAATTATGTGTTTAAATTTTAAAATTAAAGTAAAAATCAATTATTAAATTAGCGTAATTAATGACGTTTAATTATATTTCAAGAGTTTTTCATATATAAATTCATAAATTAAGCATTATCAATGTCTAAATTAAATAAGGAAACAAATAATACACATCAAATCATATATATCATATATAATAGCGGAAACCTTCTTTTGAAGTGCCTTCGAATTGCGACATGTGGCGTAAACCTTCTTTTTAAAAAATAATAATAATAATTATCAAATTTAAGTTCAGCTAATGTGTCCACTTAATTAATTCTTAGCCAAGGAAATGTGTGGTTATCAACAATTTTGTTTATAGTCAACAACCTCTCTATCTCAATGTCTCATTTTCCATATAAATGGGAATTAATGTTTTGATAATAATCTGTTTAAAAATTGATAAAGAGAGAGTTTATCTTGATTTTTATGAAATTTTAAGGATTAATTAATATATGTATTTACCTGGAATGCCAGTAGCAAATTTTTTTGCTTCATGCTGATTTTTTGAGTTGCTAATAATAGGAATCGCAAAGACAAAAAGTGTCACGCTTTCAAAACCAAAACCATTAATTATCAAATTTAAGTTCAGCTAATGTGCCCACTTAATTAATTCCCAGCCAAAGAAATGTGTGGTTAGCAATAATATTGTTTATAGCCAACCACCTCTTTGTCTCAATGTCTCATTCTCCATATAAATGAGAATTAATGTTTTGATAATAACATATCTAAGAATTGATAAAGAGAGAGTTTCTCTTGATTTTTAATAATAATAATAATAATGATATTATTATTAGTGGGCTCTAAGAAATTACGCAAAAGATGGGCTAAACACATGTAAAATGTTAAAATACGAGAATTTGAGGTGGATTACATAGGTTAAGTTGACATACGTGAAATGTTATGTTTCATTTTCCTAACCATCTCCATATATAACTTTTTTAAACTTACCATTGAATATGTAGGACCCATATGTAGACTAATGATAAATTTGAATCTACTTGAAAAAAAGATGGTTAGGAGATAGGTGTGACAAAATGAGGTCTAACATTTCTCGCTGACATGCTACTATATACCAAACAAACATTCCTTATATTACTCAATTTTATTATCAGTTAAACATGGTCAATCCTCCAATCTTGCAAAAGGGGACGTACAAGCATTCATATCCGATTCAATAAATTTTAACTAAAATTTAATAAAATCATAATTTAAGGTGGAAAAGAAAAGATTGTGTATCTTGAGTCTACCACCAAGGTTCACAGGAAAAATGTTAGATTTTATTTTTCTATCTTTTTTCAAATGGAATTAAATTCACTATTGGATTTGTAGGTTTACATGTGAGTCCTACATATTCAATGGTAGATTTAAAAAGAATATGCATGGAAATAGTTGATAAATGGTTAGGAGAATGAGACTTAACGTTTCTCAGGTTGATGGGGGCCAGGCACTCTTTACATAATTGGTCATGCCCATTTGACACATTCAAATGCTAAATAGTCTGCTGCATAGAAAAATGGGCACTAGATATGTCTTCTACCATGACAAGTACTCGCAAATGTTAGCTCATTTAATTGTTGCCCAATTGTTCTTCAATAATGACGGTTGATAGTGTGGTTGTTACTTCATATCAGCCTCCAACATTCAACGATGATGAAGCATATTACTTACCAAATTTAGTGATGAGGTGACAGTATGATAGCATGTTAATATTTTGATCATCAAAATTCAAATTTTATTCTTGCTCTCTTTTTTTTTTGTTCTTTATACTTCATTTCATTTCAAACTACTCCGACATGAACAAAGATGTTACTATGTTTTAGTTTATATAAATTAAACTAAATTCATTAAATTTAAAATTAAATTGGTTATGCTTGTTATTTATAACATGAAGATTTTTTTAAAGAAAACATAACATTTCATTCAATAATAATATGGATAATAATTATTACATCATTGAGCAAAGTTTTAAAGTAGTCAAACATAAAACTACAAGATTATCAAAGTCAAAGATGACATTATAAAGAATTCTAAACACATGTAATGTTAAACTTCAGATTTATTTGAGGTGGATTACATGGTTAAGTTGACATCGTGAAATGCTATGTTTCATTTTCCTAGAGCAAAAAGACTCCATATAAACAAACTTCCTTTGGACCCAAATGCTAGAATAATTGTCACATCCACAACTAAAGATCAGGACCAAAGTTAAAAACTCGATAGTGACAGAATTTGAGTGAGAGAGGAAAAGCCTTATTACATGCCAACAAAACAAAAAATAAAACCAATACAGGAAAATAAAACAATACAAGAAAAAATCACACGAAATGACGCTAGGACTTATTTGACTATCTATTATTATATTCAAGATTAATTATTGCAGTACAAGCCTTTAATATAATTAATAAATTTTAACTAAAATTTCATAATCATAATTTGACGTTACAAGATAATTTGTGTGATATTATGTGGCTATAATTTACACTCATAGCTTAATTTTATAATTATATATATAATATGACCGTACAAAAATATGATTAAGTATCATAATTTATATTCAATCATATGATTAAAAATTTAAATTGTTGATTCAACTACAATTAGATATTTAATGGTTATATCATTTAAGATATATCCATATGAATATATGATTAAATTATATATTATATTTGATTAATGTTTTTGAAATTGGCGAAACCTAGTTACCGATTTTTCCTCAAACACTTTTTATTCGTTTTACAGTTACGAAGATAAGAAGAAAACAACTCATGTTATGATTCTTATGAATCCCTCTTTCAAGTCTTTATAGTGTGGTTGAAACCTGGATCGGATTGAACGATGAAAAAGAAACTTACCAAATTTAGTGATGAGCGATTTTTATATATATATATACACTGAGCATACATATTCTTCATCCACTGATCAAACACTCACCCTCTCTCTCTCTTTCTGGGTTTTTCTAGTCCATCGTTCGCCGCCATGTTGAGACTCACGAGAGGTAGCGAAGTGGAGTTGCTGAGCAAGAAGGCAGTTGATGTATTCGGCGTGTGGGTTTGCGGAGAAGTCATAAACTCGACTGCGTACATGTGCACAGTCAGGTATGGTGGCGGCCACGACAGAATTGTGGACAGAGAAAGCTTTTTTGTATTAAATGACTTTTTGTTAAGCATGATAGATTTTCCATCTGAAAAGTAAGTGGCGTTTAAATTTTAAATATTATAAAAGGTCTTCGTAGCAGTTGTGAAAACAAGTGTCATAGTAAAGCTTGTTAAAGACATGTGCATGCTTTTCTTCTGTCATGATTATAATACAATATAATTATTACATCACTGAGCAAAGTTGGATATAAAAGACTTTATTCATAAAACAAATATATAAAATGATGCAAATACAAGCCACATTCAAGACCATAAATTAAGGAAAATGTTTAATTCAATTTTCCTACTGCTCTCAAATCATAAAACATGATTTAGAAAAAATTAAAACTTATATCGAAACCCTTCCTCCTTAGCAAATGCTAGAATAATTGTCACATCCACAACTAAAGATCAGGACCAAAGTTAAAACTCGATTTTAATAGTCTTAATTTTGACATATTTATTTGATAACATTATTCAAATATTTTCTTTACAGGAAAATAAAACAATACAAGAAAAATTAGAAATGACGCTAGGACTTATTTGACTATCTATTATTATGGTAAGATTAATTATTGAGTTGAAGTATCCTTTAATTTAATTAATGAAAAATGTTGGTAGTTATGTAATGTAATTTCATAGGTATTTTTTATGTGTACAAGATAATTTGTGTAATAGTTATGTGGTATAATTTAATAGTAAAATGATATAATATGACCGTAAAAAAAATGATTAAGTATCATAATTTATAAATTCAATCATATGATTCACAAATTTAAATTGTTGATTCAACTTCTTAGATATTTAATGGTTATATCATTTAAGATATATCTTCTATGAATATATGATTAAATTATATATATATTTGATTAAGGAAATTGGCGGAAACCTAGTTACCGATTTTTCAAAAATTTTAATGATCGTTTTACAGTTACGAAGATAAGAAGAATTACTCATGTTATGATTCTTATGAATAACCTCCTTTCAAGTATTCTTACTAAGATGAGTATGATATTGGATATCCAATAATGAACTAGAAACCCAGATAGATAATTTTTATGAATCCTTTTATATATATATGATTCAACAATGATTTATACATATTCTTCATCAATTGACTCAAACACTCACCCTCTCTCTCTCTTTCTGGGAATGGATAATCCATCGTTCGCCGCCATGTTGAGACTCACGAGATGTAGCAGAGATTCCAAGAAGTGAAGTTTTATCTAGGTTTGCGGAGAAGTCATAAACTCGATGCGTTTAAAATGTCAGGTATGGTGGCAGCCACGTAGTTGTGGACAGGCTTTTGTATAAAAAAGTATTTTGTTGAAGTTGTTTGAAAATTTTAAATTTTCGCCATCTAGAGATTATTTGCGAAATATTCACTTCGAAAGGTCTTACAAGATAAAAGAAAACAAGTGTCATAGTACAAATGGTATAAAGACATGTGCATGCTTTTCTTCTGTCATGATTACTTGGACCCAATATTCATCATTCTATCACAACCGTTGGATAAGACAAAGACTTTAAATGTATAAACAAATTAAGAGAATGAAGAAATCTGCAAGTTGCTATTTTGATGAGTTGTGCCCATAAAGAAAAGAATGGCGTTTCACATCCTGGGTATGGAAGATGTTATGGTATTTATTCCATTAATGGATTGATTTTAAAGAGGTTTTATATATAATTTATTGAAAATATTAAAGGGTTTATGAATGTAGGTGTATTACATAGTAATTATAGTTAGATGTAATAGAACAGATGTTAGGTGAAAAGTAAAATTGTATATTTCCTAGTTTTTTAGAAAGAATAGAATAGTATTTAAATTTTCCTGTTATAAGCATTTACAAATTCACAGTATTTTTAATGTACATATTTGTATAATACTTAAAATACTTTTCTTTCTCAACTTTCTTATTATGGAAATGTTTAAATAAAGAGAAAACTTTATATAATCAACATTACCTGAATATTAAGATTACAAAACTAGAAGTAAAGTCAATTGATTCCCAATAATATAAATCATTGTTGAATCATATATATATCAAAAGGTCATAAAATTATAAAGCCACAAGAATGTATTATTGGATATCAATATCATACTCAATAAGTAAGAATACTTAGTTGAATTAGGAATGAATCATCAAAAGTAATTACTTGTTGAAACCCATTCGCTATAACTGATCATTACCCATAAATTTCTAAATCATCGACTTTCTTCTCTCATGTTCTTCCTTTCTTTGGCGCTTGTCTCGCCTTCTTTTCTCTTTTTTCGTAAACACTTCAAAGAAGAAAGACCGAGTAGAAAGCGAAGAAGGAAGAATATAATAAGAAGAGAAGGAGAGGAGTGGTGAATTTGTGAAGGAGAAGCTCTATTTATAGGAAAATTTGAAGATACTATTCTACCTTTCATTTACAATTCTACCCTCATTTTACTATTTCACCTACCCATACTACACCTACCAACATTACTATTTCATTTACCATTTACTATCATATTAATCAATAACTACCATTATCTAATTACCACCCTCCATAATACCATAAACTCCTTAAAGAAAATATTTGAATAATGTTATCAAATAAATATGTCAAAAATAAGACTATTAAAATCTGGGGCGCTACAATCTTCCCTCCTTATTGGAATTTCGTCCTCGAAATTAAAGCCCATAAATTATAACATATCTTCAAATTCAAATAATCAATTTAAAACGCCACACTTAAACCATAATTTACCCAAGTTACTATAAAACCCTCTTTAAAAAATCAATCCATTAATGGAATAAATACCATAACATTTTCCATACCCAGGCGATGTGAAACGCCACAAGCACTCTTCTTGGGCACCAGTGTCATCGTTGGCAATCCTCAGTGAATTTCTTCATTCTCGCCCTTAACTTTGGCCCTTATACATTTCGTCGTGTCTTAACTGACACCCTTATAACATAACCCACTTTTGGCATCCCAACGCATGCCCACTAGTGACCCTCATAGGCTTGTGCACGTTTCTACCATCTCAGGCTGGGTAATGCTCTGATACCATTTGTAGCATCCCGATATTTCTCTTCTTTATCTTGTAAATAAATTGTGTTACGCTAAAATAATCTCACAAATGAAAAATTTAAAATTTTTAGTACAAAACAATACCATTAAAATACTTTTCTTTATACAAAATACCCACAACTATGCCAACATGACATTTAAACGAATCTATCCAACTGCCTAAACTCTAGATAAAACTTCACTAACTTGGAATCTCCGAACATCTCAAGATGAACCTCTAATCACAACAACATAATTACCTTGATTATCCATTCTCGCAAGCACTACAAAACTGTAAAGTAATGAGTCAATTGATTCCCAATAATATAAATCATTGTTGAATCATATATATATCAAAAGGTCATAAAATTATAAAGCCACAAGAACTGTATTATTGGATATCAATATCATACTCAATAAGTAAGAATACTATAAGAATTACAGTGAATGAATCATCAAAAGTAATTACTTGTTGAAACCCATTCGCTATAATGATCATTACCCATAAATTTCTAAATCAACGATTTTCTTCTCTCATGTTCTTCCTTTCTTATGGCGCTTTCCTCTCTCTCTTTTTTCGTAAACACTTAAAGAAGAAAGACCGAGTAGAAAGCGGAAGAAGGAAGAATATAATAAGAAGAGAAGGAGAGGAGTGGTGAATTTGTGAAGGGAGAAGCTCTATTTATAGGAAAATTTGAAGATACTATTCTACCTTTCATTTACAATTCTACCCTCATTTTACTATTTCACCTACCCATACCATTACACCTACCCATACTATTACACCTACCCATACACCTACCAACATTACTATTTCACCTACCCATACACCTACCAACATTACTATTTCATTTACCATTTACTATCATATTAATCAATAACTACCATTATCTAATTACCACCCTCCATAATACCATAAACTCCTTAAAGAAAATATTTGAATAATGTTATCAAATAAATATGTCAAAAATAAGACTATTAAAATCTGGGACGCTACAAAATATATTTTTAATCAACTGTATGAATATAATCCAATACAGGTCCAACCCACAACTCAATTAAGCTACTACTATCTATTTCATATTCTCAAGAATTCATATTTTTATTTTTATTTCTTAAAAAAATTTATTAATTTTTTTTTAGAGAAACTGGGTTTATTTTCAAAGCAAAAATGGGTGAGCTATGAAAATAGACAAGGAGATAAAAGTTTCAAATAAATGCTAAAAGAAACTTTTTTTATATTAAAATAATGTCAAGGATACCAAAAGTACTTTCAGTTTCTTTGGTGTTCCCTTGGTTTAGGAAACACCAAAGGAGTCATTTGCTGGTGGTTTTTTAAAGAGTTTTCACTGGATGTAGGGAAGGAAATAGAATTAAAGAAAGTTTTTGCTAGTGCTCTTATTCTCATGTTCACCAATTATGGACGCCACATCAAATATATAATATGCTTGTAGCTAGTAAAAGGGATAACTCCTAGCAACACTACTCATTATGTCTTGCTTACGCTGAACTCCAAATTTCTCCTCCTAAGATGCAATTATATGCATCGCATGCATGCAAAATTAATCAAATCCCACATCTTAACTTGCAAATGAACACATAAGAGTAAAACTAATTTATTATATCATTGGATTTCAATCAAAATGAGGTGGAACTCATTTATTGCTAAAATTCAGATCTGCCAATTGTCTGAAGCAAATATCACTCACCTCAAGAAAAAAAACATTCTTGTTTTTATCAATTATGCTTCGAACCCCACTCTTCATGGGTGGGGGGGAACCTAACTCAATAGAAGAAAAGAAAAGGGGAAAAAAATTCATGATCAGTTGGTCTCCATTGACCCACTTCTCTGCGTTGCTTGTGTAATTTACCAAATCCTCTGGTTTGAACCACAAATTGATTTCATCCTTGGCAGTCTCTGGACCGTCACTCCCATGGATGATGTTTCTACATGGCAAACAACAAAAGTTGGATCATGACAATAAAGTTATGAGCATTGCTCACACGTGGAAAGCAAAAGAAGAACTGCAGCAGGCCCCTTGACACTTCGTTAGTTTTTTTTTTTTGTTTTTTTTTCCGGGAGTAAAAATGGTAGGAGTGGGCCGGGAATCAATGACAATGACGGGAGGGGCCTAGGAGCCCGCAAAACCGGGGGCGGAGGTAATTGGGGCAGGCAAAGAAAGAGAGAGAGAGGGTGTAGTCGTGTAGAGATATAGAAACCATCATCAACATGTTTCCTTACAAAAGGCAAAATTCTTTTTATGCATCCGAACAGGTTACTGAAAAAATGATGCAACAAGTCTAATGGTCTCATACCAGCCCTCTTTGCACTCCATCAGGCTTGATTGCAATGAAAGTGCGCTCCATCTGAATAGAGAAGAAAATTAACATAATTTTTCAGTGAGCACAGTGAAAAATAAAGGATTACAGAGTACGGGTAACCGTGAAATAGATAAGAAATAAAATGGTTAGTAGAGCACCACTGCAGCATGTGCCTCCTGTTCTGGAGCATGTAAGCTACAATATAAAGAAAAGAAAAACAACAAAGGAAAAATTATGAACAGAAATTGGAAAAGAGAGAAAAAGGGAAAAACTAAACAAAAGATCATGCAACCAAAAGAAGCAGAAACGTCAAAAAAAAAAAAGAAAAAGAAGCAGAAACGTAAAAGCCTGACGTGGCATGTGCCACGTCAGAGGCGTGATTACTGTAGCAACCCAAAGGTTGTAGTATATCACTACTCAAGTTCCTCACCCTAAACATAACCTAAAGAACCAAAAATCACTCGGCCTCCTCACTCTCATCACTCCGAAAATCACTCGGCCGCTCATCCTCTCAAAATCTCTCGTTTCTCTCTCTGCCGTCGTCTGTGACTGTGAGGACTCCCGTTTCTGTGTGGTCCTCCCCTCTCCGGCTCTCGTTTTCGCTGTCGTCCTCGCCTCGTCGTCTCTCAGTTTCGCTGCCGTTCTCACCTCGCCGTATGTCGTCCAGATCTACCGTCTCCAGGTCCTCGCCGTCGTCCTCACCCCAAAACAAATCCTCTCGTCTTCGCTCTCTGCCTCTCTCTTTATCTTTCTCTCCCTCTGTCTCTCTCTCCCTTCATCCCCATCTCTCTGGTTGAAATCCCCTAATGTATCTCTTTTCTTTCTTTTTTCATTGATGTGATTCATTTCTTTTCTTTCTATATTTTTGGGTTTTTGCAGATGTGGCCAGATCTTATTCAGAAGGCCAAGGAAGGAGCTTTGGATGTGAATCAGACTTACGAAGGCCATATATTATTTTGCAGGTTTGATTATTAATTTGCCATGTTTTGTGCAAGAAAAATCTGCTCTGTTTTAGTTCATTCTCTTCCCCTGTTCGAGCTCGAGCCAAGTCGAGCCAATCGCGATTGGCTCGACTCGGCTTGAAAAGTTCCCTTTCTCGATCCCGAGCTTGGCTCGTTTACGGGCCGACTTCTTTTAAGGTTTACAAAAGGTAACAATATCTGCTCATGGTTTATGCAGTGGACTCGTGAAGGATGACAATACTGGCTGCTCCGAATGTACTGGTATGAACGAGCCAAGCGAGCTGGGTGCTCGATAGTACACTCGGATCGGTTAGCAAGCCCAGCCCGGCCCAGCCCACCATTTAGGGCTCGTCACGAGCTCGAGCTTTTGCACAGTATCATGCAGGCCGATCTTGGACACTCCCGACTCGCCCAAACTCGGCTCGATTACAGCCCTTGTTGGGGCAATGAGCAACGGTGTAATTCTTCCAGATTAATCAATGTCAGTTTAAACGTATTTTTGATTGGGACAGTGATTGCATTACACCAATTGGATGATGGATTTAAGAACCACCCTGCAGATATGTGGCTCTCCGAAGGTTCATTGGTCTTGTTTTGCTTGACATATTCAGCCATCATAAAGTTTAAAGGGGCTGAATGGGAAGTATACTCTCAAATCATTGACGTAATTCGTATCTTTTCAGGAACACTTTCGGTGGCCTCAGTGTCATCAATCCATCTGCCGCATAAGCGTCGGTGGTTATTTTATAAGGTGTGGGGTGGTTTAATGTGTCTTTTAGTTGCATATAAAATGTTTAAAAAAACAGTGACTACATGGGGGAGATGGTTTCACTCAAATGTAATGGAAAGGTGGTTCGTGAACATTCCACCGACACCCGCAAGCTCAACATCCAATCAGCTATTTACAGCTGCTTGCAGTATGGTGACAGGAGCTGCTGGAGCAGGGCAGTCTGCAATTACCTATGATCTTCCATCTTGTTCCACTTCACCTTACACAAACAATTGTCTGAATGTGCTTCAACGAGTGATGACTGGCAGGCCCCATCGAAGTAAAGGAATGGGGGAGGACATGGCTCAGTCTGCTGCCACAATTATGAGTTCAAGTCCATTGGAAACCCTGTCATCTAACGCTACCTTGGTTAAAGATTTGCAGCAGAAGTCCAATGTTGAGCCTTCATTGAACATCTCTAAGAATCAAAATCAAGGATTTTTTGCTCCACAAACATACGTCAATGTTGCAGCTGGCCGGACAATTTACTTGTGTACTTCATCTTCAACAACATCAGCCGGCCTTTCTCAGAATGATGTCCATTTACAGCAGAATCACAACCCAGTGTCTTTCAATCCACAATCGTTGTTGTTCAGAGATGCTAGTCAGGATGGGGAAGTTCAGGTAGATCCTAGGAGTACGGTTGCTTATGGGACTAACATTAATGGCCAATTAGGGATACCCTTGAATCCTGATCCTTTATTAGCAAAGGGTATGGAAGGGTTAGGGAAGGATTTTCAAAATAATCTCTCTTCAGGGGGCATGCTCACAAACTATGACAACTCAAAAGATGCTCAGCAGGAACTTTCATCCTCAATGGTTTCCCAATCTTTTGGAGTTCCAGATATGACATTTAACTCGATTGATTCCACAATAAATGATAGCAGCTTCTTGAACAGAGGTCCTTGCCCCCACCGCCGCAGTTTCAGCGATTGCGGACATTTACCAAGGTTGGGTGCTTTATATCAAACCTTTCAGCAACTGGTACTATGTTCTCAGTGTCATTTTTCATACTTGTCTAGGGTTTTAACTTTGGTCAATTATTAGGTGTACAAACGTGGAGCCGTGGGGAGATCCATTGATATCGCCCGTTATTCGTGTTATGATGAGCTTAAACAAGGCCTGGCTGGAATGTTTCGCATGGAGGGACAGTTGGACGATAGCCACAGAGTAGGCTGGAAACTTGTCTATGAAGATCATGCGAATGATGTTTTCTTAGTAGGCGATGACCCTTGGGAGTAAGTCGATTCCTTTTCTGGTTAGAGGAGCTTTTCTTTTGCTTTCACATGCAAACACACACCCACATGCATGTACATGTATAAATTTTCCTGTTGAAAAGAAAGCTTGAGGTTTTCTGTTCAAAATTGGTTTTATAATGTCTTCTGGGCCATAATTTCAGACGGATAATTTACACGCAAAGTTTTCTGGTTCCTACAATGTTTTTTTTAGCAAGTATGTTTAGGGCCACCCCTAATGCTCCTCTTTATTTTAGGAAAATTCAGATTTTAAACCAATCAACTTCTTGCCTTTATGGAAGGCAACATATATTTTTTGTAAGCTCAAAGACTCGCTTTCATTTGCTGTACTTTATGTTGTTTTTCCATGCTCACTGGCCTTGACCGATGATCTTTTCTAATCCAGCACTAAAGTTTTGTTGATTTCATCCAAACTTTTTGCTAATGCTCTTTCATGAGATGGGAAGTTACCTGTAGATTTATATCTGGTTATGACAGATTTCCTTTTCTTTGAGGGAAAACTCAACTTTTTGATGATCTTGGTATAATCTGCCACTTGTTTCACCATCAGCATTGTTTTCGGAATAGGAAATAATTTGTTGGTCCTATTTCAAGTGACTGGAGAAATTCATTGATCTAAGAGAAGTGTTTTTTTCAATGGAAAACCACATATGGCATATAACATCTAACATCAGAAGATGTGAAGGCCTTGGTCTTGAGAGTTTGCTCCCTTTAAGGTCCAAGGTTCAACTCCTCATAGGTGCAAACAATTCCTTGGGGCTACACCCCCTGGTGAAAAGCCAGTGACTTAACCAGTTCCGTATAAGGAAATTTCCGAGGTGTGGTGCACGGGACCAAGGTTTACTTTGCAGGGGTGAGTCCGAAGGGTCCTGCCTTAGAGAGGTTCCCCGACATAAAAAAAAAAACATCTAACATCAGAAGAATTGAAGCCTTGTCAAAGTGTATCATATTTGTATGCCCATTAAGTTATCTCCAAAATATTAAAGCCCATCTAATAAAACTCCAAATTTGTCAAACATAGTTGGTCTGTCTTTCTTACATTTTTAATGTTTGGGGGTATTTCAGGGAGTTTGTTAACTGTGTCCGCAGCATCAAGTTCCTGTCCCCTCAAGAAGTCCAGCAAATGAACTTAGGAATTGCTGTCCTTCCAAATCAAGCCTGCAGCAGCTCAGATGGCGGAATTGCTTAATGTAGTCTTACCTAAATGATAAGGATTCTTCTTCCAGATTGGGAACTTATACTGTTTATAATATTCTGTTCATAGCTTTCCATATGGCATGTATTAGCTATATCCCACAACTGGCTTTTCCAGTTGCAGGTCCATTAAGAAGTGATCCTTAGGCAGTTGGAGTGGGTCTTTTCTTAAATTTTGGCACAATTCTGAAGGAGGGGAGATGTATTTCCAGAATAATGATGTTATTTTAATAACAAAATATAAGCCGGATCCCAGTAGAAAACTTTGACCTAGATATGAGGGTGTGAATTTGCATTATTATTATTTATTTCATTGAAATTACTTGCACGATGAAACTCATCATCCAATAAGAGACATCCTAATACTGACCTAGGCCCAGTCGAATATCCTAATCCAGTATGGGCTGGGGCCTAGTACTTGCAACGACCAATGAACATATCCACACTGATATATATACACAGAAGGTATACCGAAAATAAGGAATGAAAACATACATTGATTTACAAAAAATAAAGAAGATACTAATTACAGCTCAATTGTCTTATGTGAGATATTTTCTGTTGATGTGTTTCCTTGTAGAAGTTGTAGCCGTTGATAATTCTTTGCTGTCTTTCCTTACTGATGTGTTTCCTTGTAAAGCTTGAGAATGTCTTGCTGTCTGCACATTAGTAGTTTCCTTGCAAGGCATAGATTGGTTTCTTGGTTGGGGTATGGGAGTTGATTGCTTGACAGCTTGCAATGTTGATAGTGTTTCCTTAATGAGTGCGTCTTCCTTTTGTGTACACCACACAGATTTTGACACATCAACGATCCAAGAAAAATGCACAAAAAATGTATGTTAGCAAAACATAGGATTAATTTTCCCTCACACATATTAGCCACCACCTCCTGCTGCTGTCAATTCCACCCACGCCTAGGTGTCGCTGCCCACCGCCCACTTCCAGTGACTTTTCCGAAGAAAAAAAAAAAACCATGCCCAGACACCGCTGCCCACCACCTACCTTTTGTGGGCGGCCGGATCTCTCTCCCCCAGGCCGCTAGTTTTTTTTTTTTCGCCGGAAAAGTCATCGGAGTTGGTGGATGCTGACCTCAAAAATTCTAATGCCTCAAAATCGATTTCTAATGCTTCAAAACTGGATTCTAATGCCTCAAAACCGGTTTCTAATGTCTCAAAATCGGATTCTAATGCCTTAAAATTTGTTTTTTAATTTAAAACGAAAATCTAGAAGTAGAAAACGAACCCTTTAGGGATTATTGCTCCTCGGTCATGGGATGTTGCTCCTCCATGCATTATTCTAATTTTTCTTCCTATTTTTAATTTTTTTATAAGAGAAGATGAATTATTCTGGTGTTTTGTTCTTATTTTAAGTTTGTATAATAAGTTGATGTGGCAGTTGCTGAATGGTGTGCACAAAACTTCTCTTTTATGCACCGTCCACATTGAAGATATTCTCTTCCTTAATTGGTGTCAACAGGTCTTCACAGCAAGATGTCATAGCTGGATGGTTGACAGCTTGCGAGGCTTTTGCTGATGTAGAATTCATAGTGCTAACACAACATACCCATCGACTCCGGGCCTATTATGGATGGCCGCATCAAATATAAAAGATAGGGATAATACCCCCAGCAACGCTATACTCATTATGTCTTGCTTACGCTGAACTCCAAATTTCTTCTCCAAAGGTGCAATTATATGCACCGCATGCAAGCAAGATTAATCAAATCCCACATCTTAACTTGCAAATGAACACATAAGAGTAAAACTACTTTATTTGATCTTTGGATTTAAATCAAAAGGAGGTGGAACTCATTTATTGCTAAAATTCAGATCTGCCAATCGTCTGAAGCAAATCGGTGCTATCACTCACCTCAAGAAAAAAACATTATTGTTTTTCTCAATTATGCTTCGAACCCCTCTTCATGGGGGAACCTAACTCAATAGAAGAAAAGAAAAGGGCAAAAAAATTCATGATCAGTTGTCTCCATAGACCCACTTCTCTGCGTTGCTTGTGTAATTTACCAACTCCTCTGGTTTGAACCACAAATTGATTTCATCCTTGGCAGTCTCTGGACCGTCACTCCCATGGATGATGTTTCTACATGGCAAACAACAAAAGTTGATTCATGACAATAAAGTTATGAGCATTGCACACACGTGGAAAGCAAAAATGGTAGGAGGGGGCAGGGAATCAATGACAATGACAGGAGGGGCCTAAAGGAGCCCGCACAACAGGGGGATTGCAAGTGCTCTCTCAAGCTAGTTGAGCTATAAGCCTAACCCAGCCCATCGAGGCACTAACGAATGCCTGACTGGCAGTGGCAATAATATCAAGTGCTTCTTATTTCGGGGTTCGACTATGGGACCTAACCTTCACCAACAAGCCAGATACCACTAGACCACCACCGTCGGTAGTTGATACTTTGCTACTTTAAAGTAAGAACTAGTAACTTAAATAGAATATTCAGAAGTTGAAAGACTAAATAGTGAAATTGAAGACACCAAAAACTGTGAATCGTTCAAACCAGTACCTTCCAACTACAACAGCAAGATCACCTCTGATGGTTCCAGGTTCAGATTTCTGTGGATCTGTAGCTCCAATCAGCTTTCGACCATACTTGATCACTCCCTCGCCTTCCCAGACCTGTAGAGGGGGTCAGAAGAATCGGAGTTCAGCTACTCATAAGTTGTTGTACTTATTAAGATGAGAGTTATAGTTCTTCTAACCATTGCAATAACAGGGCCAGAGCTAAGGAAGTCCTTTAGGCCATTGAAGAAAGGTCTTTCCTTCAGATCGTGATAATGCTTCTCCGCAAATCCCTTTGAAGGAACTACTATTTTAATTGCCACGAGCTTAAACCCTTTCCGCTCAAAACGAGATACGATTTCTGCAATCTGGAATATAATAACATGACCCAGATGAGATAGACATCCAGCCCCAATCTTAAAAAGACCAACACAACAACTCAACAAGTGGAGGGGGCCGGAGGGAAGTTGGGGCAGGCAAAGAAAGATAGAGAGGGTGTAGAGATATAGAAACTATCATCAACATGTTTCCTTATAAAAGGCAAAATTCTTTTATGCAATCTGAACAGGTTACTGAAAAATGATGCAACAAGTCGAATGGAATCATACCAGCCCTCTTTGCACTCCATCGCTTGATCGCAATGAAAGTGCGCTCCATCTGAATAGGGAAGAAAATTAACATAATTTTTCAATGAGCACAGTGAAAATAAAGGATTACAGAGTAGGTAACCATGAAATAGATAAGAAATAAAATGGTTAGTAGAGCACCTCTGCAGCATATGCCTCCTGCTCCTGGAGCATGTAAGCTACAATATAAAGAAAAGAAAAAACAAGAAGGAAAAATTATGAACAGAAACTGGAAAAAGAGAGAAAAGGAAAAACTAAACACAAGATCATGCAAAAAAAAAACACAAAGACATGTTATCATAAGAGATACTGATGCGGGACAAGAAGAAATTGAGAAGAAATGTTGAAGAGAGAGAAGAAGCAAAGTAGAGAAAAGAGAGAAGAAACAAGGGTGAAGTCAACAAACAGTCGATCAAATTTTAATTCACCCAAAGCTAATTATCACAACACAGAATTATGCTTAAACAAACTAGAGATTAAACCCCAACCCTTAATCCTAGTGATACTTGAGATGACTGCCCCTAAAGTAACACAAAGCCAAAAACTAAAAAAATAACATAAACAGTCCGTAAAATAAACAACAAAACAAATAAAATGCAAAAATAGCAAAAGTGCCCATAATGATATCTCTAGCTCTCAATCACCCAACCACAAAGTCATGGGTTGGAGTCTTGGACCATCCTCTGACACCAACATCAATACACACGCGATAATCCCCTTAAATCTTCAATTGCTCAAATCTTAACCGTAATAGTAGTACCACTATACAAAGTTTAGCAGCTGTAAGATAATGATGTAGTAGTAAAAGTGACCCATAACTCTTGTTGGACATTCTCTCAAGATTCCACATAAGAATAAAGAAATGTTTAAGCACGCATGCCAGTATGTGTGCGTGCATGAGAGAGAGAAAGAAAAGAGAGTAAATAAAAGGATGAGCATGGAATTTGATTGATGCAAAAGTATAAACAATTGTATCTGAAAAATGATCACAGTGAGGGGATACAGGTATAATGTCGGGAAATTCAGGAAGGTAGGCAAATCTAGACTACCTCCAAGCTTATGATTTCCACCCGTTACCACGCTCAAACATGGTATACTCGTTATAGAAGAGGCCCCGGAAGCCACAATACTAAACTTAAGCAAGAGACAAGGCTCCTCTTCCTTCTCCAACTTACAAAGACAGAGCCTCTGCTTACACCTTTTAAATCCAAGCCATCATTTCCTTTTACTCACGAAAAGTAAAATTGTCAATTATCCACTAACAAAACGATCGAAGTCCTACCATTACTATACCTTCAAACAAATATACGAACTTATAAACACTGATCCTCTGCTCATAGCTTCTACATTTAAGCCATCATATGTTTTACTCCCATGAAAAATACGGTTGTCAATTATCCACTAACAAAACATCCCAAATCCAAAAAGAAGTACCATCATTATACTTTCAAACAAATACGCGTACAAAAACACATACATGTACAAGGGATTGATCATAATCAATTAAAAGTATTTTTATTATACCTTCAATATATACGTATATGCAAACACACATGTATGCAGTCACATTCTTAAATCAATTCAAAAGGGATTATACCCAAATGAAAGTTCCACTGTCCACAAAGGCATTGAAAATCAGAAGAAAAAAAAAAGAAAAAAGACGGGTATCGTTGTCCGAACCTGCTGCAGAAACAGCAAGGGCTCCTGAAATCCATCCTCTAGTCGCATTCTCAGAACCGGCCTTGCCAAAATTCGAAGCTAGAAACGGCACCGTTCCTCTCAACGACACTGCCGCCACAGCTGCGACGGCTCGCCCCTCTGCCAATACGACAACATCAACTCAGTATCGTCAGAGAGAAATCTTGCACACACAAATACGTCAAAATTAAAAATATCTAAAAAAGAAAAAAGCATTCACGTACTTCAAGAACTTCAACATCAAAGACTATCAAAAGCACTCTTCAAAAGCACTATTTTTTTTCTTTCCTTTTTTTTTTCTAAATATTATTATTTTAAGCCACTATACCAATTGATTTTCATTGAATCAATTCCTGGGAAAAAAATTAATAATAAAATATCTCGCGAAATGATGATGATCATCCATAAAAACACATAAAACGTTCAAGAAAACTTTTTTCTTAACGACTTTATAAAAAATAATTTACTGGGTCTACTTTCTTTCTCCTAATGAGATATAGATTTGGCCCCGCGATTAGACGTTGGAACAACATACGTGTTCGGACTAAACAGCGTTATATCAACCACTCACTTTTATTGTCATTATTAGAGGGATTCCTATCACACGTAAAACTCCGACATAGACCGATAACGGATTCACAGATCGGAGATTCAGCTCCGAAATTCATGGAGAGTACTGTGCGAAAAAAAAAATGAAATGGAAACGGGCTATGAAGCAGAGAAATTTTACCGGAGTAGAAACGGGAGGCCTTAGAGGCGGAGAGGAGCGACCTGGTGGCTCTGGAAACAGATCGGAGAATCTGGGAGGGCATTTTCGGTAGCTGAAGAATAACTTGGAGCTCTGGAGTGGAAGTGCGACGCTGAAATGATAAGAGAAGTGAGGAGCGAGTGAAAACAAGAGAGAGAGAGTGAGAGAGTACGATGATGTGTGAGATGGAGATTGGGTTTCCTTTTTAATTGTCAAGTCAAACCCTACCCGAAGTCCGAAACTGTTACCGAAACGGATTTTTTTTGTGCCCGGTTAATTTATAGGTAAATTTCCATATTTATCATCTTTATTCATTTAAAAGTAATATTTAATACTTCGGTATTTATTATATATTATAATATTTTAAAAGTGATAAAATATTGATGCCATAATTTATAAAATTTAATTTAAATCATTAATGCGATTGCATTAAACAAAGTTGACATAAGGTTTACTCTCTTCAAGGTTCAAGGTTCAATATTTCATAGGTACAAACAATTTCTTAGGCTACACCTCCTTGTGAAAAGTTAAAGATTTAACCAGTTCTGTGTAAAGAAACATCCAAGAGTGTGGTGCACGAGATCAGAGTTTATTATGCAAAAGTATATCCGAAAGGCCATGCTTTGGAGAGATTCCCCGACGTAAAAAAAAAAAAAAAAAGGGTTAAAAAATTTAGTTCTACAATCTAAGAATTTTGAATTTGGAGCATAAAGAGTTCATAATAGCATTTTACACAAATGAAATCATCAGTGACCCAAGCAAAACTGGTTCTGTTGAGAAAAAAGATGCATTACTTTGGGGAGACTTAAGACTTTGAGGAGTGAGAAGCTAGAAGCTAGAGAGAGAGAGTTGGAATTGTTTTTTCTTTGGGGGTGTTTGAGGTTTCGCATTGGCGTTTTGTGCAATTGAGCAACAAGGAGGAAGTGAGTGTTGTAGAGGCTCGTCACCGGAGGAAGAGGAGCACTCAACCTTTTCAATTTGCGTGAAATTATGAAAAGAAAAATCATCATTTAATTCAAAATCTAATAATGATTGATTCAAAATTTAATGTTAATTTTCATTGCCACGTTAGAAAATGTATACTTAAAAGTGTGAGAGTATAAGTGTGTATAATATTTTTTTTACGAAAATGCTCCTCCTCTCCGCTCTTGAAAACAATCGACAATGTCAATTGTTGTCATCAAATTTTGATTGTCTAAATTTTTAACAAGAGATAACCAGTCATTTATATAAACTGGATGTAAGTCATATCCTCATGGGCGAAACTTCTCCCTCTTGGCAAAAAGACAATTAGGAAGCTTCTTTCTATTTATAGACAAAAAGCACCTATCCCTTGCCTTAACCCTTTAATTACTTTTATGATTGTAATTTTGGTACTTTGGAAGAGTTCCGGAGAACAAAATTATGACATTTTTTGACCCTTAAAAAGGTTTCTAGTTAGAGAAATATTATACAAATTCTTTCTCTCACACTTTCAAGTGTTTACAATCATAAAAAAGTAATTAAAGGCTGTGATAGTAAAATTCAAATTATTTTATTTAAAAATAGCTATCAAAATTTTGAGAATTATATTGTAAAATGATCACATTATGAGGGTAAATTTAGATCTTTTTTAAATTTTTTTTTTTTAATTATCTTTGTTGCAGTTAGTTGCATACAATATAGACAATTTCACAAAAATGACAAGTATAAGGTCCACTTATTTTAAATAATTTAGAGTGCAGGGTTCACCAATTAAGAGATAGATGAACCTTGCATCAACTCTCTCTATATAAAGGAGAATGCATAACTCATTTGCCCTGAATAATCCGAAGTGCAGGGTTTACCTTTTCGAAACAGATAAACCCAACATCTGCTCTATCCGTGGGGCTATTTGTATTGCTAGTTAATTGGATCCGGATCCTTCCATGTTGAAACATTGTGCAACTCACTCTATACTTTGTGATTCACGAGAGATATAAAGCGTGGACCAATGGATTACCACATAAACTTTTGCTCTATAAAGTAGAATCAGAATTCACAGTAGAAATATGATTGCCACCTTTTACAGACAAGGAAATCAGAAAAACAAAGCTTTACCTTGAAAAGCTACATCGTGTTTGTTAAGCTTGAGATTAACTATAGTTTAAAATGATTCCCTCGTTGGTTCGAGCTGAAAACAAGCTATATGTATTTTGTCACTTTACTCTCTTCAATTATACCATTACTTGCTTTCAAACCTGGTTTCTCCAATTTGCCAAAAGGTAGCCGATGCAGGACAAATAATAGTCACAAAATACACAGAAAAATTGGGGCAAAAAGGCTAAGAGAGGAGAGAAAGAAGCTAGAAAGAGAGAAAAAAGCTAGGGAAAGGGGAGAAGAAGCTGGGGAGAGAGAGAGAGAGAGAGAGAGAAAAGGGGAGAAGAGAAATAATTTCTCTTAATTTTATTCCATCAAATCTCCTTTCATTAGAATACAAATCATGCTTAAAATTAAATAAAACATAAAATTAAATTCTAATAACCCCATAAACCAATATTTTGCCTTTTGCATCAGTCGTTCTCTGCAAATGTGATATTATCTTTGGTGTCGATCAAGGGAGAATGCTGAAATGGTGTTTATGCTATTTGTGCATCACCAGTGGTAACACATCAAGTTACCATAGTCATTCTTTATCCAATAAGAGAAAGGAAAAGTCGAGACATTATGATTATACAGTTATTTGGTCACTGACAAAAAGGAAAATCCCAGAAGAGCTTGCTCCTCTGGAATGGCATAATTTATGCCAGCCTAGTGGTCAAGAAGTTCTTGCATGACCTTTCTTGTGCAAAGGAATAATATTAACCAAATCAAGTAGTGGACAGCTTGCAGCGTTTATCAGAAAAGATTCTAGAGAAGCCCTTTATCCCACAATCTGATTTGCTTTAGATATCAAAAGAATAACAAAAGGAAACCAAGCATCTCTTCTCAAGGTGCTTCTTGAAAACTAAAGAGAAAACCTAACATCCCATCACCAAGTCACAAACCAATTCCTCGGGCCATTTTCAATATGTTTTGAACGTGTATTTAGTGCAGAAGACCTTTACAGTTCATTACTTGGCAAATAAACCCAGCACAGATTCTAGCCAATGCAAGTTCACTTCGGTTAAGAGTCTGTATAACTAGTGAAACAGAAGTGTCAGAAATCAAAAGTAAAATATTGTCTGTTATTCAAGTAAAATGTATCTTATGTACAGTAAAGTTATGAATAAATTTCCAGACACTACATCCAGATTTGTATGAAGTCAAGGTATGAATTTAATTTCTAGCTATGTACAGCTTACTGCTACAAATGCATAGATGAAGTCACATCTCTGTTGAACCATTGAAAGCCGATGTACGGACCCCAATTTGCAGTCGGTTTGTAATGCTGACAACCAAGAGTCCACCTGAAAAAAGAGTGTGGGGGGTAAATTTAAATTAGAAAAAAAAAATGATTACCAAAGTGAAATTAGCAAGATGCACTAGGTGCCACTATGTGATAGGTAATTCATAATTTGATATCTATTAAAATGAAGAGAATTAATATCATGGGTTTTTCCTGGTCACTTAGAAATTACGATTCCATTTCCATGGGCTTCAAATAATTACATAAAACAGATTATCTGCATTAAAGAAAACCAATTTTTCACAACACTCAGATTGTGACAGCAATCACATTCATATTTGACTATGTATACATATCAAAAGGACAAACAAAAAAATGTCTACATGCTCTACTGTAGGGGTGGCAATTCGTGTTTGCATATTGGGTTCAGGTCGTGTCAAGACATATTTATAAAATTATGTTGGTCCACCCTAAACCAACTAATTTAATTAAACGGGGTCAAATCATTAGCCCTAATCTACTAATTTTGTGTTGGGTTTGCGGTGACGTAAAAAATTGTCAATCCTAAATGTCATGTGTTCATTTTGGATTGTGTCAAAACATGTATATAAGACTATATAGGTGACGGTCAACTCTAACCCCACCCATTTAATTAAATGGATCAGATCTCTCAACCCTAACCCACTAATTGTGTGTTAGGTTCATATTAAGTTTATAAGTCAAGTCCAAAATTGTCAGCCCTAAGTACAAACATGTATGAAGGATCAAATACATCCACGTAGGAGCATATTGGTGCAAGTATACCTATGCATATGCAACACTTATAAACACGTTTTGTAACACAAGAAGTATTAAATGCTATGCCCTCCCCTCATGGCTTAGGACTTTATCATGACAAATGATAAACAATGACACAACAATCAAAACTACAGACTGTAACAGAACTCAGGGAGATGAATTTTCCAAGGCTAATTCACCGTCTACACATTCTAAAACTTATATTTCCAAATAATCATCCAAGTACTTCAGTAGATTCAAGGAGACAAGGACATAATACTTTAAGAACACAAAACCATTTACATATATTTTCGTGGACAATGGCCTGTAGATGATACTAAATAACACTTAACTCAGTAAAGCAAACAAGAAATTACCAGACTTACTGAAATTACTTGACATACCTGAATCTTAGAAATACTTGAGCACTCATATCTCAGTCCTTGACGAGTTAGGACATAAAAGGCATATCGCGTCTCCTCATCTTCTCGTGTAATGCTTGGTAGAGGACCTATTTCAACGATGTCAGATAGGAGGGTGGAGTCTTGAGGGCTCAGATCTGCATAAAAGTTCCTTGTAATTAGCAACCAAATGAATAAAGGTTGGACATCAATTTACTATTTTAGTCTGCAGTTTATTTTGAGCTCACTGAAGGGGCTTTTTCAATGAAATTTATTGCTTATCAAAAAATCATTGCAAACTCCAAATTGATGTCCCATGCAAGGCTATTCACTCCCTAGATCAAAATCTATCATGTTTAATCATATCGGATAGGCCTAACAATCTAATAAATGAAAGTTCATTTTGCTCTCAAATTTAGACAAATCAGTAATTTAAGTGAACTTAGACAAGGGTAGACGATACTCTTCATACACATCACCAAAATAAGTGGAGCAACTGAGAGTTGAAGTAACTAATATACAAGCATAATTTCTTTTGAACAAGCTATGAAAATTAAAAACGTCTTTCTGACAAAAGGAGGTTTTCAATGCTATATATAATATTTTAACCACTGAGGTTTTCCAATGCTACAGTATCTTAATGGTCAACCCAGTTCATGAAATAAAATTTTGCAAAGGAAGTCATCGCACAAGAAGCATAGTTGCCCAGATATATTGCAAGCACAACTGCACAACAGAGAAACCTGGATGCTACTTTCATAACAATAACGTAAAGTACAACCAAATAGCAATAAATCAAAAAGTCAAGAAAAAATGGAATATCGATAAAAACCTGTGGACAAAAGATAGAAGAATATACACAGTCCATGAAGGACGGTAAAGCGAGGAAGCCAGTCATCAACATCAGTATCATCTAAAGGGGGAGGTTCTCCTGGTAGTGCCGTCCACCTCTGTTTGAAAAAATTAATAGGCCAATTGTTAATTACGATGGTGAGATGGACAAAATAGTACGTTATGGGAAGATGCAAAGTAACAATTGTGATGTGAAAATAGTCACTACGGTTCGAATGTACAAATAACCAGACAGACGAGCAGACCGCAAGATTTCATCAACATGTTCCAACCTGCATATGTTAGAAAAATTTCAGTGTCAATACAAAGAATACAAACTATTTTACTGAAAAATGCAACCCTATTGTCTATTTTGAGAAAGGTCGACAGCTAGAAACTAGAAGAAGAAATAAAAGAAAGAATTGCTTCCAATAGAAGCTGTTGCACATACATACATATCACTCAAAGTCCAAAACTAAAGAGCCCAAACACATAAGGCCATAACTTTATGTTTAGGTTGTGTCACTGTGACTTCTTAGTTGTGACACAATCAAGGACCAAGCAAAAGTTAAGTAAGATTGCACGAGTCAATTAAATCATACAAATTCCATTTTCTGGAGAACATTAGAACCTAAAGACTTGTCCTAACCCCTATCCACCAGTTTATCACCCATGACAAGGCCAAGTAGCAATATACATACTTATTTCTTAGCAAAAAGGCATATCATAGTTTCAAACTCAAGTATGAAGTTGTCCTTACTGAGCTTTCAAGTGAGCTTCTCTCTTCTACATCAGCAAGTTCTGATCTAAGCGACTTTACTTCTGCCGCAGAAAGCTCAACCTGCAATCAGAAAAACTGCGATGGTAAGGAAACATGGAAAATTCACCTTTATAAACTTGCAACTGCAAAAAATCAGTTCAATCAACCTTTTCCTGGCCATTGGTGCTAGAACCCCATGCCATCCCTTTGAACGTAAACAAATTCAACATGAATGCAGCACTCCTTAATTTTTTTGAGTCCAGCTATGAGACCTATGCTAAACCGGATAGATAAGACTAAATCATTATGAACTAAAAATCTCAAAGTTCTTTGTTTAGTTTCTAATATTTTGTCCAACAAAATAAAATACCTCCAAGAATCATCAGATTGTTGTGAAACAGATGAAGTTCTGTTTTGATGAGAATCCACACTAGTTGTTGAAGCTTTAAAGTGATCCGGGATAACCTTTAACTTTCCAAGAGCATCATCCATGAAGCTATAACTTTATGTTCCACAAGACAGTGCAAGATTAATTCAGAACAAAATAAGAAAGGAGAATATAACGGATGAAAAATATCCCAACAATAACTTCAAAATCAGCATACAATAATTAGCACTGGACCATTTGCTATACTTTCTGAGTAGGACTATATATCGATAGACTGACAGACAAATATTTCTTTAATAATAACCACAGTGAAAAACAAATATAGTGTATAGATGTTTTATCTTTTGATATATAACCTTTATCCACACTTTTTTTCTTTCTACGAGATACAAAGGGCAGGGGGAAGGCTCTTTATCCGCACTTGAGTCACTCGCAGAAGATGATTAAGCTTTGAAACAGGATCCTAGTTTCCCATTTACTAGAGTATGGCAGAATTAAATGATTGTAAAGCACTATTGCTCTATGAGATGGGATGTTCATTGTATTTGTATAGAGGTACTCTGTTCAAAGATTCTAACTCATTGTAAAAATTTCAATGCTGCAAACACCCCTTCAATCAGCTACAAAAAGCGTCATCCCAACTCCAGAAAGCATCATCCTAACTCCTTCAGTCAGCTACAAAACCCCTTTTCCCCGTTCTACTTCTAAGCCAATCTGCACAAAAAAAATCCTTTTGTGCATAACTTTACAATATCCACCGTTGTTCCTATTGCCCCTTTGACCCTAATAATCTTCTTGCACTATCAAATCACATCGAATTAAAAAATTCAAAACCTTTATCTTCTCCTAAGTCCTAATTACACCACAAGGAACCAAAAACTTACCATGGTCCCTAATTACAAACCAAAATATAAAACCTTAAGATAGGTAACAATGTTTAGGAACATAAATACGCGCACAAATCTGAACCCATTAAAATTAACTATTCAAATCTGAAAATTAACCAAAAAAAATTACTCCCTCTAGCTCAAAACATAAACAAGACAATCACTACAAAGTACTTAAATAAGATATGTTGAGAAGCACAAGCTTATGCCCAGATCAAAGCTTAAACTATAGCAGACAAAAATCATAGTCGATGAACCCAATAAACTTCATATCACGCTAGAATTCTCTAATAACAGCAGTACTTGAATTAATCATAGAGTATACCCATACCATAACATAAGTTGCAGAAAGATTGAATCTTTGCTTCAAAGAAATAAAAAAAGATAACACTTTGTGAGGAGAATATTATAAGGAGAAGTTCGTACCCAGAAAAGAAACTTTACGATAAAGGAGATAAATGGAGGTCTTTGTCTTCACGGAAAGCCTTTGACCCCATGAATAGAAATCATAGTAGTAAATAGTAATACGTATGACTGTTCGGTAGTAGAGAGCAGTTTGGTTTCATTTGTGGTTGTTAATGTGAAAAGACTGCTTTACCCTCTCATGTGGCGGTGGGCGAATGGCTCGATGGAATTCCCGTGTACGTATGACATTTGTGATGGATGGATCCCGTACGTATGACATTTGTGATGGATGGCTTACCGCTTAAGTATGACTTTTTATTATAGTAATTTTGTATTAAATATTATTAATAATAATGATGATTTTTTTTTACTTATTTAAATATAGTTGTTAATGAGTTATCTGGCTTCACAAGGCATCAAAGTAATGGAGAATACTTAAAAAGAAGAAAGAAATAGGGAGGAACTATTTTATGGTCAATATTAGATTTTGATCCATTTAAACACCATATATACCATAAAATGCAACAAAATAAATTTAGACTGAAAATTGTTTTTCCATTTTATTTCAATGAATAGGATCCTATTCCATATACCAAGGGCCTACCCCAAATCCTCTATTTGCCTTTGGATACATAAAATAAATTTTTTTTCCTTTAAATTGAGTCTATAAAATTTACATATATTTTTAGAATTAGTCATTTTCATGTATATTTTAAAGATGTATATGATTATATACTCAATTGAATTTATTAAAAGTATATGTGAAAATAAGGTGCCAGTTTAAGAAGACTGAATTGGGCAAAAACTTTGTTAAAAAAGATGGGTTTTTGATCATTTTATTTTTTTTCTTTTTTGGAAACTTCACTGAACTCCCGATCTTTCATCCATTTTGGAATATCCCCCTTAAACTTCAAAAACTCTCAATTTAGTCTTCTAAACTTTCAATTGCTCTCAATTTGGACACCTCCGTCAATTTTAGCCGTTAAAAATACAAAAGAAAAAGACCAAAATATCCTTAATTTTCTATTTTTTTAAATAAAAAAAATTTGGAAGATAAAATTTTATACAAAAGTCAGAAATACAAACGTTATGTAATGTTTAAAATCTGACTGGAGAGCCTAAATTGAGAGTAATTGAAACTTAAAGAGACTAAATTGAGAGTTTTTTAAGTTTAGGAAGAATATTTCAAAACATGTAAAAAAGTTAAAATTCTTTTAAAAAAAAATAAAAAATAATGTAGGTAAGACAAAAAAGAAAATAGAAAATAGAAAACAATAAATTTATTGATGCATAATTTCCGTTATTCAACCAAACATCAAGTAAGGAGGATGTGATGATGCCCCTTAATTACAAAACAACAACAAATTGAAAACGAAAAAGTAACCCATACCACTTAAAAATGGTGATTTTCTACGTTGCAATGATGGTGAGATTTCTATTCTGCACTGAGGTTTTTTTTTTTTCTAGATTATTCTGCACTGAGGTTGATGGTAAAGGATATTGCCTTTTGGAATGGGATATCTAGTAGGCTTCATAAAGGTTGCTGACTCACTTTCCACCATGAACTAACTTGTGGATGACATTTATCTATACCCTACTTTGTACTTTATTAAAAACATGGTATATGTAAAAATATTGTATGTATCCTTTTAAGATGTAAAAAGATAATTTCTCTACCTATATAAACAGTCAAGTAACCGTCTCCTTGTTAACTCATAACTGACATGACAATTTATGAGACAATTATTATGTTAACAAATAAGATGTGGACTATATTAGTTGGTTCACGTGACACTTACTTTTAAAAGAGTATGATTAAAATTGTAATACCCCAAATACTTGTCTAGTGTAATCAACCATAAACAAACACATATTATGACATAAAGCTAACTTAGATTAGTCCAAATGAACAAGATTTAGGCCCTCCTTACATGAAATTTATGGCCAAGACAACAATAAGCCTTTTTTCTTTCATGTGGGTTATTATGGAACTTAAACATCACAGGTCCGCAGACCATGCAGTAATAGTTCAGACTAACAAATGAAAGTGACAAAGAAATAGAAAGAAGCAAATAATTGAAGATAGGACTATCTAACAAAAGCTTCTATGTGGCTAAGATTGTAAGAGGAGGCTTTACTTTCTCCTTTCTTGCTAGGCTGCCAAGAAAAAAAAGCATGGCTTCTTCTATCAATCTCCCAACCATTCCAGGCCCTCCTCTAAAATCCCATTTTCTTGGGGGAAACCACCTCTCTCATCGTCTCCACAAACCCTCTTTCACAATTCATAAACACCCATCAACACAACAGCTAAAAACATGTGCCAAATTTGACCTATTCCAGATCATGGGAGGCAGAGGACTCTGCAATGGAGAACAAGGTCTAGAACAGGAACTAAAAAAAAACACTGAAGAACAAGCAGCAGCAGCAGGAGCAGATGCAGATGCAGAGCAAGAAAAACCAGGCAGTTCTGCAATATCAACAGGGGACAATGTTCCAGAAAACGCTTTTGACAAGGAGCTGATGGGGCTAACTGGGGGATTTCCTGGTGGTGAAGTGGGTTTGCAAACATTCATAGACAAAAACCCACCTCCAAAGAAAACAACAGTTGCAGATTCAGGAAATCTAGTAGAAATTACCAGCTCAAAGAAGCCAAAACCACCAGCACTGCCACTGTTAATGCCTGGTATGATTGCCATTGTGAAAAACCCAAACAACCCATATTACATGTACTGTGGCATTGTTCAGAGAATCACAGATGGAAAGGCTGGGGTTCTTTTTGAAGGAGGAAACTGGGACAGATTAATTACTTTTCGATTAGAAGAGCTGGAACGCAGGGAAAAGGGCCCTCCAATGAAGAACCCCAAGTCTGCCATCCTCGAACCTTTTCTTGAGAAAAAGGATTCACAATGATTCGTTCTTTTCATATCTGTAGCATGCATTTTCATGTATATGACTATATGCCATGCGTTTTCACAACTTAGGTAGCATAACTCCGTCTGTAAACAGTTTCTTTCAATATCAGTTTTCAATAAAACAAAACAGGAGAAAGTATATCTAGCACAGCTTTTAAATTCATAGCTGTTTATGTCCTTCTGTCTTTGAAATTGTCAATTAGGAAATTGTTCCTTTAAAAACCATCACAACATCTGTAGAAAGTCAACTTTTGAGTATTACAAAAATAAAAGAGTGGCAGGGAAAAAGTCTCATCCCTTCTCAAAGCTCTATAACATGATCAGATGCAACCACCCAACTGCCAAAAGATTATCAAAACAAATTAGTACGTAAGCAACTGAAAAGAAAAAAGACAGAAATTTATTGAAAGCAAGAAAACAATAAGAGGCAAAAGATGAGAAACTTATTTTTAACTCTCTGTATCATCTTAATCATGGTTCAATGATTTAGTGCACATGCAGAGTCATCTGTTAGGTAGATACTCAAATTTGATGTATTATAATTCTTTGGGGCCATACCGCTGGCAAAGCTGATCCGTGGGGTGGGGGGGGGCTTTGCATGGGTTTGGGGTTTGCCTGATGGGGGTCGATACACGAAGTGGCATTTACTTTAAAGGGATTCCCATAAAAAAAAAAAAAAAAAGGAAAGAGCAGCCCAAGCATTAAATTATTAGTTTCCTATCAACTAAGATGGATTATGAGATGGACGGTGATTATCGATTCATTCACTCTAACAATAAGACTGACTCCGAGCAATCATGCATCTTCAAGAACTGGTTTAACCAAATGAGCAGAATACAACAGTGATCCACATGTACATATGTAAAGTGAGATTTATTTTGGTTGAAATGATGAACTTCAGACTTCAATGCGTTATTATATAAACAATAAATAGAAGGTATTCCCATTTCACTACCTTGTGATTCACAAATTAAACAGAACACCCACCCACCACACAGATTAGTTATTATCTACTTCAATCTCTTCCAACGCTTGAGTTTGTAACCATATCATGAGACTGGGTGATGCAGAAATTGAGCTCAACTACAGACAAGTTCGTGCATCCCATCAGCAAGAGTTAGGATAACTACCAACAAGCCAGCTACTCACGTCAGTCAATTTTGTGAAGAAATTGGAAGTCTATTTGTGAGGTGTTAGGAGAGCAGTACGAATTCTATTGGTGATGGGAATCTTATGGTGTCCAACATTTTTATCTTATAGTCTTTATGTTGTTTACGATTTCCTCTGTTTTAATTTATCTATGTTTCTGTTTAAGTGTTAAGTTTAGCACTAATAAGTTGGTAGGTTATATAAGGTGATGCAACATTGTAATTTTGATCATTCAATGATACGTTAATATTTCTGAATTATTTGCCAAAGTGAGATACTTTTGCTTGAGTGAGACGCTCTTTTTTTCCTTAGTGAGATGTCAAGCTTTTATCTTTCCTATTCCTGTTTTGTTTGTGGGAAAATTCTTCCCGTGGGTTAAGGTGCATCCATAAGAAGGTAAAGAAATAAACCTGTACATGTAAGAATCAATGCAACAAAATGACGAGGTTTACCAAAATAGCCTCAATCTCCTCATTGGACATGGGTGTTCGTTTGGGTTGAAGAGAAGCTTTCCCTCCCACAGCTGTTGAGCCCTTTGAACTAAAGAAGAAAGTTTGGCCAGCATCACCAGCTGTATATGTTGTATGACTCTGCGATGCAGAATCTGCAAGGACTTTTCCGTAATCACCAGGTCATACTCTAACTAAATTAGGTGTAATATAAACAAAATGGTGACTGGTAAGGTTATCATGTAAAAGAACACACGTTGAAGCACCCCTTTGCATGATAAGATCTCACATAGCATCAAAGAAATGGAAATATAAGACTAGATAAAGCTCAAAAGGGAGCATGACAATTGAGACAATTGAGACAAATGAGCAAAATCATTAAGGGGTATAACAAACCATACACAAACAGATACACAAAGCATGTCAGCAAGACATAATTTTAATACTAATTTGCAATGTTTTACGTGATTTTACTAATCAGAAAAAAGAAAAATGCTTTACATGATTGCGCTCTGGACTAAAGTTCTTAAAACCGTGATAACAATAATTAAATTACACTTCATCTTCTCCATGCCCATCTTCTTATTCTTCCACTTCTCAAGTTTCAAGTCTTACATTTAAGCCCAAAAACAGTTCCACTCTAAATCTTGGTTGCCGGATCCCAAAATCTCCAAATACATGTCTAAACACCAGATGAACTTTAGAAGAAAATATTGAATTTCCCCACCATTTCAGTGGAGCTGATGTACTTGCTGAGAGAGAGAAAAATCAGAGCCCTTTGGTTGCTTTTAGTAAAAAACTCAAACATTGTTCTCCACAAGTCATGAACACACATTGTCAGGTGCTGCATTTTGGAATAGCATAAACATCTTCCCTCTTTGAAGACAAACCAACACCAAAACTAATTAAAAACCATGTTGCCCAAAACTTAGCAGAATGGGCTGCCTCTAGCAATTTAACTGGAACCCTTCCCATGCCCCTTCTTGCAACCTGCTTAACTCAAAATCAGAACCGGCAAAGCCTTACCAAATCTGATCATAACATGCTTCTTCATCAGATCATAGAAACGGTATCTCAACTAGTTTTTCATCCACTGTGCATCCCACACTCACTAAGGATAACAATTTATCCTCCTCGTCTGTCAAGAGATTTGTGTTCTCCTCAATATTACAATTCTTATAAAAAGAATTCCAACTCTGAAGCTATTACCTTTGTCTCAATTGACTCCTCTTGCAGGGTATGGGTTTTGCAAGTTAGGGCAGAAAATGAACTACCTTTGCTAGTTGCTTTATCTACCACTTTGATTATTTAGTAGGTTTCCTTGCCGAATCTCTCATCCTCTCTCCTTGCAAGTGAAATTGCAGCTATCATGGTTCAGGGTTGTCGAGCATTGACTTCTCGTTGAATTTCCAGCCGAAGTCCTTAAATAATGTCTCTACTAACTATACTTCGGTTTAATTATGAATTTGATCAGATAACTGCTCAAAATGACTGACAATTGGTCTGAAGCACAGTTAGTAGGGACATTCATTGAAGGACTTCGACCAGAAATCCGACAAGAAGTCAAGGCTCACAACCTCAAACCATGATAGTTGCAATTTCACTTGCAAGGAGAGAGGATAAGATATTTGGCAAAGAAACCTGCCAAATAATCAAAGTGGTAGATAGGCCTACTGGCAAAGGTAATTCATCTTATGCTCTAACTAAACTCCTATCTATAAGAGATGTCAGTTGAGACAAAGGTAATAGCCTCAGAGTTGGAATTCATTTCATCAGAATTTTCAAATGTCTCCAATGTTGATAATTGTTCTAATACCGAGAAGAACACAAATCTCGTGATTGACGAGGAGGATAAATTGTAATCCTTAGTGAGTGTGGGTACACAAGGGATGAAAAACTAGTTGATATACTGTCTCTACAATCTGATGAAGCGAAGCCTGTTATGATCAGATATGGTAAGGCTTTATTGAAAGGAATTGATACAACAAAGTTCAATGACTACAAAGAAGTGGCTGCTTCAAATTGTGAGGGTCTAAATGTCTCAGAAGAGTAATGCTGATTCAAAATTCTTCTATGGTTCTCCTGATAAAACGAGCAATATTAAAAATTTCCTTTGGTTCCTCTTTTATCATCATTCCTAAGACACTACCTTTAATGAGAGGACATGGTAGCTATCATGGGATCCAGGACGAGATTGTAAACAGATTATTTCAAAGGGTAGGAGATGATAGGAACCCAAAATATTCCCATGATATTTTCATAATCATAATGATTTCGATGTGATGAATTCAAGTGGTCCGTTTATCCCTTTAGTTCTGTATTTTCTGATTTTAACGGATAGAAACCCTTCTGTTCATATCAATAAAATAACATTGTGGGCCATTTCCCAGACAATATATATAGCACAGAAGATCTGAGTCAGCCTTATCAAACAAAACGTAATAATGTTATGGGATTGAACTAATAACAAACAGAAGTAAATTGCTCTAAAAATTGGACCTTCAGGCTTTAGCATAACTATTATATATGCTCTAGAATCAGCTGGTACCTTAAATAAAAACCACCAGAAGACAAATCAAAATCAATACGTAAATAAAACTCAAAGACTCAAACAAAGTCCGTACATTATACTTGTATGTGTTCAGGTTCCACCCAAAGAACGAAACAGAGAGAGAGAGGGAGAGAGAGAGAGACCAGTGGGCTTGGGACGTCTTTGAGGGAATTGGATGCGTGGGATTCTCTTCATCACCTGGGTTCCACCCATCTCTTTGATCTTCGGTTTGTCTGTGGACACGAATCTGACAGAGACTTCTCGAGAAGTTGACGGCGAGTTCCGTGAGACCTGTCTTCGTTATGGAAAAAATATGAATCAGGTGTGCTCTTGCGCACTGTGTTACATGGATCCATGAACCATCTCAACCGTAGATCATGGTCCCACCCAACGCTTTTTGCCTTTTTCTAAGTAATCAGGTGTTCCGACAAACTTATGCAAGAAAAAATTAAAGGAAACTTTTACTAGATATTTTTTAATATTTAAAATTTTTTATTTTGGTATATTAAACTTTAATTTTTGTTCACTTTCCCTTTTCCATTAAGATTTTCTGTTAAATTTAATGGAAATGTATAAAATTACTAAAATACTCTTAGTTATTTTTCTCATTTTTTTTATTTAATTTAACTGTAATATTTAACAGCATGGGGTATTTGAAACAAAAGGAAAGTTCAATACACTAAAGTAAGAGTTTTTAAACGTTGGAGAGTAGCTGTAAAAATCACAAAAGTTCAAGGAGGGTTAAAGACTATTTGAGATTGTGTTTGAAAGTCTTAAAAATGCTTTTAACACTCAAAAAATTCGTTTGAAGGGAAAAAAAAAAAAAAAGTCATTTGATAAAAAAAAAATTAAAAGCACTTTTAAATGTCTTAAAAGCCTAAAAATAGACAAAAAGTACTTTTGACAAAAGCTTAAAAATAAAACTTTTGTCTAAAAGCTCTTTCTAAATTAAAAGCTATATTTTTCAAATGCAATCTCAAGCATGCTCTTAGTGAAGTTTCCCCAAAAATTAAAGACAAAATTTAGTCGGACAAGTGGATGGATTCTATCGGGCCTCTCTTAATTACTTGTCCAATTAAATTTTTAAAAATAGTTCATAACATATAATTTTTTTTAATATTATTTTTTTATCATATGAATATTTATTGCTTATAAAATGCGATAAAATATGATATAGTTTGAACTTTGAAGTAATAAATATTGAACTAAGAAGACTAATAAATATTGATGTAGCAAGATCTCAATCATTTAATTTAAAAAATTATTATTATTAAAAATTCAACAATGTCTTTGTCTCAAAAAAAAAAAAAAAACAATGTCTTTGTCATTTGATCGTGATGAATAAAGCTCGGCAGTAGGTAGAGGGTGCGACAATGTCTTTGAATGACAAAGACATTGTCATTCAACAATGTCTTTGTCTTTGTCATTTTAAATATTAGTCGGAAACTAAACTCTAGACCAACGAAGCTTGTAAGAAAAAAAAAAAAAAAATTCAAGCAACCGAAGACCTCATTAATAGTCTAACATTGGTCCCTTTGATGCTTAGGCTCCGTTTACTTCGACGTAAAATGGTTTCCGTTGGAAAATATTTTCAGGAAAATCATTTTTCCTGAAAATGTTTTCCACGAAAACATTTTTTTTTTCTTCATATTTTAATTTAATTATATTAACTTATAAAATGTAATTTTATTCACAATATATAAATATTAATATAAAATAATTTATGTTTGATTGTTAAAATTCAACAAAACAATCACTATCCGAGAATATTTTGGATTTTTCATTTTTTAGAAAAAAAAGAAAAGAAAAAGAAAATAGAGAAATAAAAATGTATTTTGAAAGTACTATATCTAAAATGTCCATACATCTAGGTTAAATTGAACTTCAATACATCAATATTATGAATATTCCATATCTAAGAAGATTAATATATACGAAAGGGCAAAAAATTACATTCATCTTGCTTGAAAAAAAAAA
>CP054670.1:24770350-24832850 GCA_013348765.1 Carpinus viminea | reverse complement strand
AATGAGACAACAACACTAGGCTAAAATTCGTCAAGTTCGTTAGTATTAAAACATGCCTCTTTGTACAAGAATACAAATATAGGCTGGTTTGTATAAAAAAACACTCTTGACATCACTCATCTTAGCATAAAAACTCATTTGTTTTTTTGTTTTCTTTTTATTTTCCCCACTCTTTATTTTCTATTGACACTCTTTTTTCTTTTCACTCTCTTTTTTCCTTTCACTCACTTTTTTACTTTCACCCTCTTTTGCATCTACTTTTTTTTTTAACTCTCGGACTCACAATTTCTTTTCAACTCATTCGTTCTATTTAGTTTCACTTGATCTTTATACACTTATCTTGGAGTCAACGGTACAAGAGTAATAGTTTTACTATCTTTCACAAAAGAATGCCTATTCTTGAACCCGTCATGAATGACCTATTAAACTGCTACGGCCCGCCCAATAGTATGTAAGCCGCATGCATTGGAACAACATCACAAAGTTCTTCATCCTTGTACCTCTCAATTGAAAAGAAACTAACACTTGCTTATTTACCTTAACCTCCCCACAGTCATTCAGCCACTGCAACTTATACGGTTTAGGATGCTTCAAGGTAGTTAAATTCATTTTTTTCAACTAAAATAGTGCTAGTCACATTAGTACAACTTCCCCCATCAATGATCATACTACAATACCTTGTTGTTGCTGTGGCATCCAGTATGAAAAATGGTCTCCCTTTGTTGTTCCATGTCATCCTCTTTGACTTGGGCACTTAAAGCACGCCTAGCCACAAGTGACTCACCCTCTCCATATCATTGTTACAAACATCTTAAAGTATTCGCATTTGGTCATCATCACTCTCGCTTTCGGTTTCCACCTCCCCATCAACATGAGCAATCATGGTCCTCTTATTTGGGCATTGTGAAGCAATGTGACCTACTCCCAAACAATGAAAACACTTAATATCACAATTGTGAGTTTGGGATTTGGTTTTTCCTTTGTTGACTGGGGATTTCATCCCTCCTTTTTGGTGTTTCGGTTTTGGACATAAAAACAGCCCCTTCATCTTTCCTCCCATTCAACTTGCATGAAGTAGTGGAACTTGGATTTTGAAATGACCGAGTTCCTTTCCTTTTAAGCTGTTGTTCCACCCTCATTGCTATGCGCACCTCGTCCTCCAACTCCATGTAGTGTTTGCAACTCCACCATGTTGGTAATGTCCCGATTTAGCCCATTCAAAAACCTTGCCGTGGTAGCTTCTCTACCCTCCTCTACATTAGCCCGAATCATAGCGATCTCTATCTCCCTGTAGTAGTCATCCATGCTCTTTGATGCAAACCAAGGAGCTGGACATGCTAATCATACACGTGGGAATGGAGCTGAATTTGCACAAGACCCTTTGTCACTTCCTAGTGGCCCAATTACAAGTGGAGCTGAATTTGCACAAGACAAACGTTTCAAGGAAGCACTAAATGGGCTAATCCAAGAAAATGGGGCTGACTCTAAAAAGACCAAGAAGGGCTCAAATAATAATCGAGGTTTAGTCCATGTCATCAAAGCAATTGATGAGGTTAATTAGCATGGTTTTTCCAGCATGGTTTGACCATTGAAGGGTGTGAAATTGTTGAGTTTCTAGGATATTGAGTAGAAGAATGAATCTAGCCATTTAGCCATCTTTTGGTTGTCTCTAGAAGTCCAATAAGTCTAAAAATATGGGGACATGTTTATGTTAATATTTGTGTAGCTTTTAAAGCTATAGTTATGTCTTTTCCTATGCTTGGAGGGTTGTTCCAAGTATATAGGTGGATTATTGCGAATTTTAATGGTAATCTTTGCTTTTCAGAAAAACTATTATCCTTGTGAGGTCTTGTGTTAAATCTTGGTTCTTGAAAGAACTCTTTGAACTTATCAAGTTTAATCTTGTGGCGTTCAAACAACCAAACACCTTGATTTCTTGATAGATTCTTAGGTTTTCTTGGTGTGGCTTTTCAATCCTTCGTAGTCTTGGTTTTTGTCACTCTAGGTGATGGGTCAAGGCTCAACAAATCTTGTCTTCACGATCTTGGGGTTCAATGCCATCATTGTTATCAGTTTCATCACAATTGTTGGTGGAGTTCATATCATTTAATATCGAGCTTTGGTTCTAAGATAAGTTTTGTCTATCTTTTATTTTTCATTCTATTTCCTGTTCCTTGCTATATGAAAAAAAAAAAAAAATTCTTCCTTTCAATCTTGTTTCAACAAGAAAATAGTTCTTGTTCTAGAAAGAAAAATTTCTTCATTTCAATCTTGTTTCGTTCTTGACCTTTTTATGAGTTTTGGTTGTTGTTCATTTCTTCCTTTCAATATTGTTTCTCACCTTATTCAAGTTCTTGACCTTTTGATGAGTTTTGGTTGTTTTCATTTTTTGAATTCTTGTGGATTATTTTGAATTAGTTTCTAAAGTTAGATTAAGAACTAAAAGAAGACACAAAAGAGTGGAAAGAGGCAGGAGTGTGTGAGACCATAAGAGAGGGTAAAAGCCGTTGGTGATTCTTGTCGGCGCTTGCCTTATACTTTTGGCGCAAAGTGGACTCTTGTAATTTATGGATTGTTAATTTGTGGCCTTCCGGATTTGGATCATTAGGTCTTTCAGTGTTTGTTCTCATCATGTCGTAGGCACTCAAATCAAGTTTTGTGCTTGATAACCTCCATAAGCATCGCCAAAAGTGGCTAAGGAATCTTGTGTCGCGATGATACTATCGACAAAAGGTAAGCCATGGAGGCGTATACCTCTCTAAAGTATAATGTGCCACATTGACCATCGGCGGTTTTCTTGCACGCAATGAAGTGCACCATTTTAGAGAATCTATCAACAACTACAAAGACGGAATCATTACCTTTTGTGTCCTTGGTAAACCCAACACGAAATCCATGCTCACATTTGTCCATGGTTGTTACGGAATAGGAGAGGTAAATATAGGCCAGCATTGGTAGCTCCTTTTGATACTTGACATACCCTGCAACTCTTCACTAGTTTGTCCACTTCTCTCCATACTTGGCCAATAGAACTGTTGCCACCGGTTGAAGTGTTTTATCTGCCCCATGTGACCCTCGTCATGGCGTTCTTTGATAATTTTCAATCGTAGGCTCCTTCAGAATGCACAATGAGTGCCTTTGAAAAGAACCCATTATGCAATACAAAGCCTCCTTGTGCTCTTGTGGACACATCTTCTAAAATAGGGCCAAAAAAGGGTCACTAGATAAGGAATCTTTCAATAATTCAAACCCTATTACCTCCGATTTCATGGTAGTGAGTAATGATGTCTTTAATTTGAGGCGTCGGCCACTTTGTTCAATGCCCTGATTTGTGCTTGATGGTGAAAGAAAATTGCTTAGCGGCCCATTTAGCATGTCGGCAGATAACTTATCTTATTTGTTGAGGTGCTTCCTTCATGGTCGAGTACAAGATGAAGTCATTATAGGCGAGGTAGGAGCTCCAATGCTTTGCTGCACTAATCGTAGAACTCAATGTCGTAAGTACTATAATTGAGTTGTGCGCTCTTCAACTTCTCACTGAAATAGGCCATTGGTTTGCTCAATTGGCTAAGCACCGCTCCAATGCCTATCTTGGATGCATCGCAATGCAATTCAACGGTATGTCAAAGTTGGGAAGGACTAATAATGGAGCTGATCAATTTGACCTTGATCAACTCAAGGCGTTAGTAGCTGCCTCATTCCATGAGAATTTTCCGCCTTCATGCATTCCGTGATTGGTGCCAATATGGTGCTGAAATTGTGAATAAAACGATAAAGGACACCAATCCATGAAAACTACGTACCTCATGTAGTGTAGTAGGGAGAGGCCAATCACGAACCGCTGCTACTTTAGACTCATCCACTGCTAATCCATCCTTGGATACCACATATCCAAGAAAAATCTTGTCGGTCATGAAAGAACACTTGGCCGGTCTTGCATAAAATTTCTCTTGTCGTAGCACAAGGAGTACCTCCGTATGTTGGATGTGTGTCTCTTGGAGCTATAAATGAGGATGTCGTCAAAGTAGACGACCAGCGATTTGCCGATGAATGGGCGAATATCTAGTTCATTACTCATAAAGGTACTAGGAGCATTAGATAATCCAAACGGCATCACCAACCATTCATAAAGTCCCTTCCGAGTTTTACACGCTGTCTTCCATTCATCGCTAACCCGTACTCGGATTTGGTGGTAACCACTCTTCAAATCCAGTTTGGTAAATATAGTTGCCCCACTCAATTGATCCAATAAATCATCTAATCGCGGAATGGGAAATCTATATCGTACCGTAATTTTGTTGATGGCGCGGCTGTCCACGCACATCCTCCATGTCCCATCTTTCTTGGGTGTGAGCAATGCTGGAACTGCACATGGGCTCAGGCTCTCCCGAATGTGCCCTTTAGCCAGTAGTCCCTCCACTTGTCTTCGTAATTCTTCATACTCTTTGGGACTCATGCGATAGTGTGGTCGGTTGGGAAGGCTAGACCCGGGTACCAAATCAATTTGGTGTTGAATGTCACGCAGGGGTGGTAGCTCCTCTGGTAGGTCTTTTGGGAATACATCAGCAAATTCCTCTAGCAAACCCATAACTGCCTCTGGTATGATCTTCATTGGGCTACATTCTTTGCCGTAGAGTAGGTATACTTGATCAGCATCAAGCATTTCTCTTATGAACTCTCTTTTGGCTAGAAGTGTTTGGCCCACCTCTTTTGGGGGTTTGGTTACGTCTCCTGGGTTAGGTAGGAGAGTATGATGGAGATCAAGGCACCACTTCGAAGGATCTCGTTCAAGTACCAATTGGGCCGGTTACGAGGGCACGAGCAAAGAAGTTCAAGGATGTACTCAACGGACTCATTCAAGAGTTATGGGCTCAAGCAAATTCATGGAGGCCCATTGAGCATGATCCACATGGGCAACAAAGAATCGTCACCTTGATTCAAGTTCTAGAAGGATCCGGTCAAGGCTAAGAATTGGCAAGAAATAGTTTGGGTCTATTCGAGAAGGATCGGATTGCAAGGCTATTATAGGCGTCCAGCTCTTCTTTCCTATTTTAGCTTATTTCCTATGCTGGAATTTTAATTATATTTGGGTCTTATTAGTTAATTAGGTTATTTATATTTAAATGGATGTTTTATCTATATTTTAAGAGTTATTGTAATGGGCTTGGCCCAAAGTCATCTTATCTAGGGTTAGAGATATTTTATGATTGGATAATGGGCTTAGCCCAAAGTCAGTCAAATTAGGGTTAGGGTTTATTTTTAGCATCTATTTAAATACTCTTTGTACTCCTATGGAGATTTTGATTATTCATAAAACTTGTGAGGTTTATTCTCTTTGGTTCTTTGAAGAACTACTTGAACTTATCGGGATTTCCGTGGCGTTCATCTTGACTTATCAGCGGAAATTCCACCACCGTTTGTGGCGACTTCCTTATCTTGAGGTTCTTGTTTGTCATAAACAACGGGTCGAGGTCTTCCATTCAATCTATCCATAGAACAATGTTGGGTTCCCTTTCGTTGTTGGGTCTCGTTATTCTTGACGGTTCACATCATTTGTATCGAGACGCTTCTAGTTCGTGTTTGCCTATCCTTTAACATCTTTCATTCCTTTGTTTCTTCTTTAGTCACCACATTATTTATCTCTTCAGTGAATTTCTTTACCCTATGCTCAATCTTTGTTTGTTCTTGTTGATATCAAACTATTGGTTTCTCATTTCTAGTTATTTTGAAATCTTATTTCATTATTCTCAAAAGCTAGTGATCCCAAAAACAAAAACAAAAAACAAAAAGAGAGAGACTCAAGAAGAAGAGAGGAGTTCAGAAAAGAGATAGACTCAGAGAAAAGAAGAAGAAAAAAGTACTATTCTGTTTCTTCCAAATTTTCAAACTACCATATTCCTTCTAATTTAATATGAAAAATTCCATATTCTTTGTGTTCAAATATGAAATTCCTTGATTAGTGCTTGGTGAATTGTTGCTCAAACTATTATGTGCTTCAAAATTTAAAACTACCATACTCCTTCTAATTCTAAGCTGAAAATTCCATATTCTTATGTTCAAATCTGAAATTCCTTGATTAGTTCTTGTGAATTGTTGCTGGAAATTTTGAGTTGTTTTTTGTAGTTTCAAAAGAACTAAAGAGAATTATCGAGTGAAAAGAGGTAAGAGTGGTGAGAACATTGGAGGTAAGAGCCATATTATTTTGAGTGAAACAAGTGGAGAGTGATCCAAATTCTTGAGTGTAAATACGTAAGGAGTGATTCGTGAGGTCCTTTATTTATTTTATTTTTTTCTAACCTTTGTTTTGCAGCAATCATGACTCAAGATAGTGGTAAGAGCATTGAAAATGACACAAATTGACTGATCAAAGTGTTTATGGAGGCCATGATGAGTGAGATGAGGCTTGAGGAGAATAGACGGAGGCCAAAGAATAGACGTGAGGAGCAACCACAAACGGTCGAATTTATGTAGAAGGAAGAGATCCACAAGGAGGATGAAGAGCGTTATGGGTCTGGTTTGATGAAGAAGAAGATCAGTCCATTGTTAACAATAGGAGACCCAGAGATTTGGAGAAGCTAGGAATCTTGAAGATAACAACTTGGGTGGTATTAAGATGAAGATTCCCCTTTCAAGGTAGATCTGATCTGAGGCATATCTTGAGTGGGAGAAGAAGATGGAGTTCGTGTTTGATTGCCACAACTACTGGAGACAAAGAAGGTAAAATTAGTCATGATGAATTTTCTGAATATGCTATTACTTGGTGGATCACTTGTGACAAACAGGAGGCGGAATAGAGAACGAATAATAGACACATGGGAGGAGATGAAAGTAGTGATGAGAAAGCGGTTTGTTTCAAGTTACTACTACCGAGAGTTGTACAAAAGCTACAAGGTCTTAGACAATGGAGTCTAGAGGATTACTACAAGGAGATGGAGGTTGCTATGATCCGGCTAATGTAGAGGAGGATCAGGCCACAATGGCTAGATTTTACTTGGCTTAAACCGGAGATCCATGATAAGGTAGAGATGCAACATGTGGAATTGGAAGATATGGTATATGGCTATCAAAGTGGAACAACAACTCAAGAGGGAGGGACACGTGCGGCATAACTCGTTCTACCTCTTGAAATCGATGCCAAGCCACTAGACAAGTCACAAATGCCAAAGAACCCAAGTCCGCGACTAAGCCATGTTCCTCAAGGTAAAACCAAGCCTCTACCTCTAGGAATCGTGACATTAAATGTTTTAGATGTCAAGGCACCATAGCAAGTCTGTCCAAACAAGCAAGTCATAGTGTTGCAAGCCAATGGTGAAATTGGACCGATTGTGAAGATTCAGACATTGCCGCCATTGGAGGATGTTTGAGGAGTATTTAGCTGCATTGACATTGGTGGCAGAGCATTGAGCTTGTGCAAAAGGAGTTGATGAAGTACATGAGAAAATCTTTCACTAGGTGCTACGTTAAAGACAAGGTATGTAGTATGATTATTGATGGTGGTAGTTGTACTAATGTTGTAGGCACATTATGGTTGAGAAATTGGATTGCCCATGGTAAAGCACCTAGACCGTATAAGTTGCAATGTTAAATGATAGTGGTGAGATAAGGGTGAACAAGCGTGTTAGTTTTCAATCGGTAAATAATAAGATGAAGTGTTGTGTGATGTAGTACCGATGCAAGGACACTTATTGAAGGCCCATGGTAGTTCGATAGGCAAGTGGAGTATGATGGCTTTATTTAACAAGTACTTTTTGTACTTAATCAATGATCAATCACTCTTGTACCATTGACATTACGAGATCAAGTGAGATTACAAATGGAAAGTGATCAAAAGAAAGAGAGTGAGCAAAGAAAAGAGTGAAAATCGAGAGATCGAGAAAATGAGAGAGAAAAGAAAATCAAAGCCCTTGAGAGAAAATCAGAGAAAAAATAAAAGAATTTCTATGCAAAAGTGAGGAGATCAAGATGTTTTCAAATTAGGATGATTGTACTTTTGTACAAAGAGGCACTTTTAAACACTAACGAACTGACATTGCTTTGCCTAGTTCTATTTTTTCTCTTTGAGAATCATGGTAGATTAATGGGACATTTTGGAGTTGCAAAGACTTTAGCTATTTTGCTGGCCACTTATTGGACTAAACAAGATGTCAAGGATCTGGTAGATGTGTCACATTTAGGCAAATAAATCCAATGTGTAGCCCATTTGTATACTCCTTACCAATTCCTAGTGAGCCTTGGATTGATATTTCAATGATTTTATGCTAGGATTGCCTAAGACAATTGTTTCAATAGAGATGCTAAGTTCTTGAGCTATTTTTGGAAAACTTTGTGGTGTAAGCTAGGTACTAAGCTATTGTTTTCCACTACTTATCCACAAAGATGGTCAAATGAAGTAATAAATAGGACTTTGTCTACTCTATTGAGGGCAATCATTAGAAAGAACATCAAAACATGGGAGGAATGTTTACACATGTTGAGTTTGATATAGATCATTCTACTACCAATTTCACCATTTGAAATTGTATATGGGTTTAACTTTAACTCCATTGATTTATCTTCTTTACCTTGAAGCACGTTAATTAGATGGCAAAAAGAAAGCTGACTTTGTGCGATTCATGAGAAAGCAAGACTCAACATTGAGCAAGAACGGAGCAATATGCCACAAAGCCAACAAGGGACGTGCATGGTTTTTGAACCCGAGATTGGGTTTGGCTACATATAAGAAAAGAAAGATTCTCGAAAAGATGTTCCAAATTGCTCCAAGAGGAGATGGTCCTTTCAAGTCCTCGAGCGTATCAATGACAACGCTAGCTAGATTTACATGTGAGTACAATGTAATTGCCATTTTTAATGTTACTGATTTGAGTCCTTTTGATGTAGGTGATTTGAGGCAAATCCTTTTCAAGAGGAGGGAATGATGAGATCAAGGCACAACTTGAAGGATCTCGTTCATGCCAATTGGCTTATGAGCACGAGCAAAGAAGTTCAAGGATGTACTCAACGGACTCATTCAAGAGTTATGGGCTCAAGCAAGGAGGCCCATTGAGCATGATCCATGGGCAACAAAGAATCGCCACCTTGATTCAAGTTCTAGAAGGATCGGTTAAGGCTAAGAATTGGCAAGAAATATTTGGTCTCTAGAAGGATGGATTGCAAGGCTATTATAGGGAGCTCTTCTTTCCTATTTTAGCTTCTTTCCTATGGAATTTTAATTATATTTGGGTCTTATTAGTTAATTAGGTTATTTATATTTAAATGGATGTTTTATCTATATTTTAAAAGTTATTGTAATTTTCCCAAAGTCATCTTATCTATTAGAGATATTTTATGATCATAATGGGCTTAGCAAAGTCATAAATTAGTTATGGTTTATTTCACAGCATCTATTTAAATACTCACATGGTAAACAGACTGATTATTCATAAAACTTGTGAGGTTTATTCTCTTTGGTTCTTTGAAGAACTACTTGAACTTATCGGGATTTCATGCTCATCTGACTTATCAAACAAAATTCCACCACCGTAGGGCCTTCCTTATACCGAGGTTCTTGTTTGTCATAAACAATGGTCGAGGTCTTCCATTCGAATCTGTCCATAGAACCATCTTGGGTTCCCTTTCGGTCTCGTTATTCTTGAGGGTTCACATCAGTAAGCTTCACATTATCCACCAAGAAGTTGTGGTATTTTTATCCATTTCTCATATTGCCATGGTCTTAATAGGTACATTATGAAGGATGCAAGCCAAGGAGCTGGACATGCTAATCATAGCAATGAGAATTTGCACAAGATTTGTCACTTCCTAGTGGCCCAACAAGTGGAGCTGAATTTCCACATGATTTGTCACTTAGTGGCCCAATTACAAGACTTAGAGCCAAAGTTCAAAAGCACTAAATGGGCTAATCCAAGAGAATGGGCTTAAAAAGACCAAGATGGGCCCAAATAAGATCAAGGTTTAGTCATCAAAGCAATTGATGAGGTTAATTAGCATGGTTTGACCATTGAAGTGTGAATTTGTTGAGTTTCTAGGATATTAAGTAGAAGAATGAATCTAGCCATCTAGCCATCTTTTGGTTGTCTCTAGAAGTCCAATAAGTCTAAAAACATGGGGACTTGTTTATGTTAATATTTGTAGCTTTGCATAGTTATGTCTTTTCCTATGCTTGAGGGTTGTTCCAAGCATATAGGTGGATTAATTTTAATGGTAATCTTCCTTTAGAAAAACTATTATCCTTGTGAGGTCTTGTGTTCTTTGGTTCTTGAAAGAACTTTTGAACTTATCAAGTTAATCTTGTATGCTCAAACAACCAAACTTATCACCTTGATTGCTTGAGAGATTCTTAGGTTTTCTTGGTGTAGCTTTTAATCCTTTGTAGTCTTGGTTTCATCTAGCTAGGTGACGGTCAAGGCTCCACAAATCTTGTCTTCACGATCTTGGGGTTCCATGCCATCATTGTTATCGGGTTTCATCACAAGTGGTGGAGTTCATATCATTTTGGTATGAGCTTGGTTCTAAGATGTTTTGTCTATCTTTTATTTTTCATTCTATTTGTCCTTGTGATCAAAAAAAAAAGAGAAAAAGAAAGAAGTGAATTCAGTAAAAAAAATTTCTTCATTTCAATCTTTTTGAAGAAAAATAGTTTTTGATCTTTGAGAGTCTTGGAAACAAAAACTCAAAAAATAATTCTTCCTTTCATTTTGTTTCAATTATTAGGTTCTGACCTTTATATATTTTGGTTGTTGTTCATTTCTTCCTTTCAATATTGTTTTCACCTTATTCAAGTTCTTGACCTTGATGAGTTTTGGTTGATTTTCATTTTTTATTGAATTCTGCTGATTATTTTGAATTAGTTTTATTGTTGATTAAGATCTAAAGAAGACACAAAAGAGTGGAAAGAGGTAGAATGTGTGAGACCATAAGAGGGTAAAAGAATTTAGAGGAAAACACGAGTAGGTATCAATTCTTGAGTGAAACACGGAGGGAGTGAGGATTTTCTAACCTTATTTTGCAGGTTTTATAGAAAAAAATGTCTAGTAATCAAGAAGAAGAAGATTGAGAACTCAAGTTCCAAAACTCCAAATGCAAGCGTTAGAGATGAGGCATGTTAAGTTGAAATAGAACCATTAACGAGGTTGGACATAAGAATAGTCAAATAAAAACATCAATTAGGTGGGCGTTTCTATAGAATGATGAGGAAGAGGCAATTGGGAGTTTGATGAGCCATTCAACCGAGGCCTTTGAGCATGGGTATGGGAATAGAGAAGCTAGGAATAGGCATAGGAGGGATAATGATTTAGAAACATAAAGATTAAAATTTATCAAGGCAAAATGATCCTCAAGTTTATGGAGTGGGAAACCAAATGGAGATGGTGTTTGATTGTCATAGTTGGAGATAAAGAAGGTTAATGGCTGCAATTGAATTTAATTATGCCATTGTTTGGTGGATTATTGATTAATAGGAGGAGAATAGAGAGCCATGTGACACTTGAGGAGATGAAATGCTTATGAGGAAGCATTTTGTACCCAAATACTATTATAGGGATTGTATCAAAAGTTGCAGAACTTAAGACAAGGTTCCAAGAGTGTGGATGATTATTACAAGGAGATGGAAGTAGCAATGATGTGGCTAATGTAGAAGAGGAGAAGCCACCATGGCAAGGTTTTTAAATTAAATGGAGATTCAGATGTAGTTGAGATGCAAGACTATGTTGAGTTGACGGATATGGTATCAAGCATAAAGGTGGAGGAACACCAAAAGAAGGGATTGGCTAGAGGACAACCTATGGCTACCACCGTGAAGATGCTCAAAAGGGACGATACAAAATAAGCCAAAATTGAACTCAAGAATGCCAACTCTAAGACCTCCACTACTTTAGGTAACAGAGGCTTAAAAAAACATGTGATATTATGTTTTAAATGTCAGGGACACATAGCCACCAAAGGTAAACAAAAAGGGTGATGGTGATAATGCCCAAGGAGAGCTTGAGTCGGAATGAGGAAGAAGTAGATGATGATGACATGCCTCTTTGGAGAGAATTGTTTCATACGGTGCTTTGTAAATAAAGTTTGCATTATAGATGGAGGGAGTTCAAATGTAGCCAAGACTTATTTGGTGGAGAAATTGGCTTTAACACTTGAAACATCCTCTTTATGCTTCATTTTGAATGAATGTGGCAAGTCAAAGTGACAAGACAAGTGTTGGAGATCAACACCATAAGGATCTCATGTACCAATTGGGCTTCAGAGAGCACGAGCAAAGAAGTTCAAGGATGTACTCAATGGACTCATTCAAGAATGGGCTCAAGCAAATGTTGAGGCCCATTGAGCAGATCCAAGGGCAAAAAGAATCATCACCTTGATTCAAGTTCTAGAAGGATGTCAAGGAAGATTAGAAATATTTTAGGATTATTCAGAAGGATAATATAATATTATTCTTGAAGGACTAATTCCATAGGTAATTTCTTTTCTTGAGGAGAAGCAAATTCATAGATGATTTCTTTTCTTGGAGGAGAAGCAAATTCCATAGGTGATTTCTTGGAGGAGAAGTTAATTTGATGAAATCTACCTTAATTTTAGGATTCTTTTATTTGACCTTTTAGTATTTTCCTTTAATAAATTGTATTCCTATTTCAACCAACATTATAAATAGCATGGACTCATTGTAATGAGGGACATGGATGATTGATAAAACTTGTGAGGTTTATTCTCTTTGGTTCTTTGAAGAACTTTGAACTTATCGATTTCCGATCGACTTATCAAACGGAAACTCCATGAGGCGCCTTCCTTATACCGAGGTTCTTGTTTGTCATAAACAACTGAGGTCATCCTTCAGTCCATAGAACGATCTTGCTTGTTTTCTTATTTGTTCACATCAAAGACTTTGTGAAAGTTAACCAAGTTGTTGTTTTACTACTTGTCATCCACAAACGGATGGTCAAACAAAGTAGTAAATAGAACTTTGTCTTCTTTGTTACATGCTATCAAGAAAAAGAATTTGAACATGAAGATTGTTTGCCACATGTTGAATTTGCTTACAATAGAAGATACATTCAAAGAACAAGTTTTCACCATTTGAGATTGTTTATGGTTTTAACCATTGTCACCTTTGGATTTAACTTTTCTGAGCACCTTAAGTTTCACATATGATTTTAGCTAGCCACCTTTATGGTTAAATAAGTCTTAGAATAACAATGTTTTATATTCTATAACAGATCTATCCATGTCAGGAATTCTCATTATATCATAGAAGTTTATCTCTCCATATTAAACACCCATTTAATATAGGATATAAACAAATTAATTTTAAAAAACCTAAATATATGCTATCCACTAAAAAATGAGTGTTTTATTTTTGAGCCATTAGATTATTTTAATGAGTGATTTTGAAAAACTAATAATTTTGAAAAAATTGAGATCTTGATCAAGATTTCAATGGATGGTCACTATAGGATGGACATGAGTATAAATACTTAGTCGTGTCATGTTATGATCTTGTGAATGGAGGCATTGGCATTGATCTGTCGAGATAGCACCAATCCAGTGGTAAATCTGAAATACATGAGAGTTATGACATTCCTATAAAAGAAAACACTATAATCTTTATAAAACCCGAAACCCTACTAGATGGTGTATTAACAAAGGTAATGCCCCTTTTTGGTTCTTGCTCAAATCGCTTGTATACTTTTGTTTCATTAGCTCATGTCATACCTATGTTGTAAGGTTTGCTTACTAACTCTTTAGACTTACACTATTACTACTCTCTTAGAGAATTTGACTCTAAACTCTAGGAGTGGCATGGTTGCTGCTACTCGAATGATTTAGGACTTTATGATACAGGTTTGTTGTCATTGCTATTTAGTTGCTCCATGTCTTTGTTTTGATGATATATTGTTAACTCAAATTTATCTCAGCTTCCTATGCATTTATTGATGATGCAAAGAGATTACATTGAGTCACAAGTTGTTTTATTTTGAATTGAAGAATTTCTACCAAATTAGAGGCTAATTTTGAGTTTTCAACATTCATGAAGTGATTTTCAATTTTATGCTTTCTTAAGAACAACTTTGTGTACAAATCAAACTTTCAAGATTAGAGTATACATTCATGCCTAATTTGTTGCTTAGGGAAATCAATACCTTAAGGAGTATACACCCATGTCTTTTGGTTGGCAAACCTTAAGTATTCATAATATGATTGGAACATTAGCATACTGTTATATTATTTGAGCATGATTAGTGGTGCATATCAAAGCCCTATCTTTTATCTTTATTAAATCAAAAATCAATCTGCGTCTTGTTTCAATTATGAAATTAATTTTAAACATAATTTACGGCAATCTTAGCGGGAATGATCTCGTACTTACACTCTATACTACTGTTTTGATCTTGTTCACTTGCAAGAAAAAATGTAGCAAATATTATCTATTAATTTAGATAGTATTTGGCAAAAACTAGCTTTTCGTGCTGATGCCAGGGATTGGATTAAATTTTCTCTAGAATTAGTTTTCTTTAGTTTTTTTTTATTTTAATTTTTAGTTTTAATTTTGTTCCTTTTTTGTACTAGTCCTGACAACATCAATATGAGAATGGGTAGTATCTCAGGTAGATTATACGATTGAATTATTATTGTTACTCATGATTATAATCCATATCACATCCATGATAAACTATCATCTCATAGTATTACATGTTTTTTTTTATAAATAACTAAATTCAGCATTTAATGACAAGTACATTATGTGCATTTATACTCCAATTCATGGACTACTTGTATTGTTTCCCTTTTTTTCACCATATTTACAAATATGCTATTACCAATAGTTTAGCAGAATATGGGTACCATGAAGCATCCGATTGTTGTCGAGGATTCGACCAAGGATATGCTTGATAACTTATTGCAAGCTTAGGTGGGTACTCTTAGTAACTAGTACTTTTAAGTTATACTTGATGCATACTTGCATATTAAGATTTGGCATAGATCCCTTGTAATGATAATGTATATAGTATGATACTAGAAACTTTGATGTTCTTTGGTAGATGATTTAGTTGAAACAATGTATACAACTTAGTACTTTACCAACAGATCCTTGGTTTTCAAGGTAGATCCTTGAGTCTTGTTCATGAATAATTGAGATAAACTTTGAAATTAATTAAAGCTAATTAAATTCTTGGGTCATTACAGATATCCAAGTTGTTTGACATAGAATGATTAATTTGGTCTTGATTTATCAGCTTGGTTTCAACACTATAGGACTTGATCATTAGTTGTTGAGATAATCACCTATAGGATTGATTTAACTACACAAGGGATACATATGTTTTGATACCTATGATCTGAGGATGTGATTTGAGGATTTAGAATTTGATATGGTATTGAAGTCAAACCACTTTGATGATGCAATGAGAGATTAGGATTGATCTTACTAAGATAGTTATATAAGGTCTTAAGCATATTTTTGACTTTTGGATAATGGTAGATTTCTCTTAGTGGATAGCTTTCATTAAGTTTGACGCTTGAAGCTTGATGTAGCACTTGAAGTAAATCCATCAATGATGAGATGTCACCACAATGAAGACAATGTCATTAGCAAATGCCATCAACTGATGAAAGGAGGAGAAATTTGAATGCCAAAGCATTGAAATTAGTCATATCTTGTAGATGCTTTGGTCAATGTCAAGAAAACTCAATAAGCAATGTTGCACTTTTAAGGAGTATGAGCATCATTTCTTTATGTTTAAAAACCTCAATCAGAATTTAATTCTTACAAACTTGAAGGAGCATCATTATGGAAACACTATGAGCAAAGAGTCAATGTGAACAAGTTCTCAAAAGCAAGGCAATTAACGCTAAGAGGAACTTGCAGGTGAGAATGAGGAAGTGAGGAGGCTATTATGTGGAATCGATTCAAGGAAAAGTTATATCTGGAGTACTCATGGAGCTTCAAGAGTACATGAGATATCTCAAGAGTCTTTCATATTATTGCATTTTAAATGTCAAGGAATAATTTTCTATGGATTCAATGGTGGTGAGAATCAATAAGCATCATTAAAGGATCCATTTGATGGAGATCAAGGCACCACTTCGAAGGATCTCATTCAAGTACCAATTGGGCCGGTTACGAGAGCACGAGCAAAGAAGTTCAAGGATGTACTCAATGGACTCATTCAAGAGTTATGGGCTCAAGCAAATTGTTGAGGCCCATTGAGCATGATCCTGTGGGCAACAAAGAATCATCACCTTGATTCAAGTTCTAGAAGGATCCAAAGGCTAAGAATTGGCAGAAATATTTTAGGATTATTCTAGAAGGATAATATAATATTATTCTAGAAGGACTAATTCCATAGGTGATTTCTTTCTTGGAGGAGAAGCAAATCATAGGTGATTTCTTTTTCTTAGGAGAAGCACCCATAGATGATTTCTTTTCTTGGAGGAGAAGCAAATTCCATAGGTGATTTCTTCTTGAGGAGAAGCTATATTTAAATCTACCTTAATTTTAGGATTCTTTTATTTGACCTTTAGTATTTCCTTAATAAATTGTATTCTATTTCAACCATGCATTATAAATAGCATGGACTCATTGTAATGAGGACATTGATGATTGATAAAACTTGAGGTTTATTCTCTTTGGTTCTTTGAATAACTACTTGAACTTATCGATTTGTGCTCATCTCGACTTATCAAAGAAAACTCCATCTTTGTGGCATTTTCATACCGAGGTTCTTGTTTGCATAAACAACTGAGGTCATCCTTCAATCTGTCCATAGAGCGATCTTGGGTTCTTTCGTTGTTGGGTCTCATATTCTTGACATGGTTCACATCATTTGGTATGAGCACTTTCTAGTTCAGTTTGCCTATCATTTAACATCTTCATTCCCTTGTTTCTTTAGCTCCCACATTATTTATCTCTTCTAGCAATTTTCTTTTACACTGCTCAATCTTGTTTGTTCTTGTTGATGTCAAACTATTGGTCCTCTCACTTCTTCTAGTTATTTCATATTTCATTATTCTCAAAAGCTAGTTGATCTGAAAAAAAGAGAGTCAAAGAAGAGAAAAGGAGTTCACGAAAAGAGAGATAGACTCCATAAGAAGAAGAAGAAGAAAAAAAGTACTATTCTGTTCTTCCAAATTTTCAAACTACCATATCCTTCTAATTTAATCTGAAAAATTCCATATTCTTTGTGTTCAAATATGAAATTCCTTCATTAATGCTTGGTAATTGTTCTTGAAACATTCTTGCTTCCTTTAAAATACCATACTCCTTCTAATTCTAAGCTGAAAATTCCATATTCTATGTTCAAATCTGAAATTCCTTGATTAGTTCTGAATTGTTAGGAAATTTTGAGTTGTTTGTTAGTTTCAAAAGAACTAAAAGAGAATTATCTGAAAAGAGGCAAATGGTGAGAACATCATAAGAGCCATATTATTTGATAAACACAAATGGAGAGTGATCCAAATTTTGAGTGTAAATATGTAAAGTGATTCGTGAGGTCCTATTTTATTTTATTTTTTTCTAACCTTTGTTTAAAAATCATGACTCAAGATAGTGGTAAGAGCATCATCAAAAATGATACAAAATTGACCATCCAAAGTGTTTATGGAGGCCATGATGAGTGAAATGACGCAATGAAGATAGAGATGGCTTCACAACATAGATTAGATGGAGAATGACGTGAAGCAACACAAAACTCAATTTGTGTAGAAAAGAGTTCCACAAGGAATGAAGACTATTCTGGTTTGGTGAAGAAGAAATTAGTCCATTGTTAATAATAGAGACTCAAAGAGATTTGGATTTAGAATCACAAGATAACAACTTGGGTGGTATTAAGATGAAGATTTTCTTCAATAGATCCATAGGCATTCTTGATAGAAGAAGATGGATTCATCTTGATTGCCACAACTACTGAGACAAAGAATAAAATTAGCATTGAATTTTAATATGCTATTACTTTATAGACAAATTACAATAGAGAACCAAAAGACACATGAGGAGATGAAAGTAGTGATGAGAAATTCTCTGGTTCTAAGTTACTACAATTCTTTTCATGGTCCAGGATCCGCGCTAATGTAGAAATCAGGCCAAATGGCTAGATTTTACTTCTTAAACAGATCCATGATAAGGTAGAGAAAAGATTATTGGAATTGAAGATTGTTCCTAATATTCATATTTTTCTTGTATTTGTTAAATTTAGTTTTGTTATTTTCATGTTTTTAGTTTTTAGTGTTTTAGTGTTTTTAGATTGTTGTTCATTTTTAATGCCATCAACTCTTTAAAACTTAGCTAGAAAATTATCAGATTTTTCAAATTACCAAAACCATATCTTGATTGTATAACTTCTCATTGGGGTGATCTTGGTATCTATGGAAATTATCTCAAGAAAAAAATTATATTTCACAAGTTTTCCAATTTGAATATTCCTCGATTAGTTTTGGTTGAAATTATGATTGAGTGTTTGTGAGTTTCAAGAACTAAAGTGAATTATCGAGGAGGCAAGTGAGAAATTAGTGTATAAATATTATTTTTCAGTAAACATAGAGGTTCCATAGAGTAAACATTAGAGTTGTTCTTGATTTATAATATTTTCTTTTATTTTTCTTTTATGATTTCAATTGATATATTTAAATCAAGAAGATGAGAAAAACCTTCAACTAAGGTTGAAGATGAAGATCATTGATAAACTCATTATTTCCATGTTTTTGTTGAAAGAATTTAAAGAAGAGTTCAATCTAGTTGTGACAAAAGTATTGATTGTTGTTTATAGAAGAAAGGGATATTCATTGTGTTTCATCCAAGGATAACAATCTTTTGATTGAAGATATCATTGTCTTCGTTGTTCAAAGGATACATTGGATCTTTTGATCTCAATTAGATATTCGTGTCTTTTAAGAGTTGGATTCAGAATCTTTCAATAAGATTTTATCAATAGAAATGCTTAGGGTTTAATTCTTTGAGAATGAGAACAAAATATGAGAGTGAGATGAAAGGTGGATGAAAAGTGACTATTCAAGAAATTTCTACTTCATTTATATTTTGTACAAAACTAACTTGAAAGGTTAAGATAAATCAAGATTAGAAATTGATTTTTAAAACACAAATGGCAATTTACTTGAATCTTTATTACAAAGATCCATGATGCAGCATTATGTGGAATTGGAAGATATGGTGCATATGGCTATCAAAGTGGAACAACAACTCAAGAGAGGGAGTGGGACACGTGCAGGCCATAACTCTAGTTCTACCTCTTGGAAATCGAGTCATGCCAAGCCACTAGACAAGTCACAAATGCCAAAACCCGAACCCAAGTCCGACCACCAGCCACGTTCCTCAAGGTAAAACCAAGCCTCTACCTCTAGGAATCGTGACATTAAATGTTTTAGATGTCAAGGCACATAGCAAGTCAATGTCCAAACAAGCAAGTCATGGTGTTGCAAGCCAATGGTGAAATTGTGACCGATTGTGAAGATTCGACCGAACATGCCGCCATTGGAGGATGTTTTGAGGAGGAGTATTTAGCCTCGATGCATTGACATTGGTGGCAAGGAGAGCATTGAGCTTGTGCAAAAGGAGTTGATGAAGTAAGCGGAGAACATCTTTCACACTAGGTGCTACGTTAAAGACAAGGTATGTAGTATGATTATTGATGGTGGTAGTTGTACTAATGTTGCAAGCACAATTATGGTTGAGAAATTGGGATTGCCCATGGTAAAGCACCCTAGACCACAAGTTGCAATGGTTAAATGATAGTGGTGAGATAAGGTGTGGCAAGTGTTAGTTGCATCAGATCAAGAACACTAAGATGAAGTGTTGTGTGATGTAGCGATGCAAGCGGACACTTATTGCTAGGGCGTCCATGGCAGTTTGATAGGCGAGTGAAGTATGATGGCTTTACGAACAAGTACTCTTTTGTACTTAATCAAAGATCAATCACTCTTGTACCATTGACACCGCAGCAAGTATACGAGGATCAAGTGAGATTACAAAAGGAGAGTGATCAAAAGAAAGAGGAAAAAGAAAAGAGTGAAAATCAGAGAGAGGAGAAAATGAGAGAGAAAAGAAAATCAAAGTTCGCCCTTGAGAGAAAAATCGAGAGAAAACAAAAGAATTTCTATGCAAAAGTGAGTGAGATCAAGCGAGCAATGTTTTCAAATCAGCCGATGATTGTACTTTTGTACAAAGAGGCACTTTTAAACACTAACGAACTTGACCATGCTTTGCCTAGTTCTATTGCTTCTCTTTGCTGAGTACGAGGATGTCTTCCCCGAGGAAACACCACATGGGTTACCTCCAATCCGAGGGATTGAACATCAAATTGATTTTGTGGTGCAACCATTCCAAACCGACCAGCTTATAGGAGCAACCCCGAGGAGACAAAGGAGCTTCAACGGTAAGTGAATTATTGGAAAAGGGCACGTGAGGGAGAGCATGAGCCCATGTGGTTCGGTCTTACTTGTACCTAAGAAGGATGGGACGTGGAGAATGTGCGTTGATTGCCGAGCCATCAACAACATAACGGTAAAGTATCATCCTATCCCACGCTTAGATGACATGTTAGATGAGCTGCATGGTTCTTGCATATTTTCTAAGATTGATTTAAAAAGTGGTTATCATCAAATTAGGATAAAAGAAGGAGATGAATGGAAAACCCTTTAAAACAAAATATGGTTTATATGAATGGTTAGTTATGCCTTTTGGTTTGACTAATGCTCCGAGCACCTTTATGAGACTTATGAACCATGTTTTATGCATTTATAGGCAGATTTGTTGTTGTCTATTTTGATGATATACTCATTTATAGCAAAAACCTAGACGATCATGTAGTACATGTGAAATCTGTTTAGATGTGCTAAGGAAAGAAAGGTTGTTTGCTAATTTAAAGAAGTGCACTTTTACACCGATAAGCTTGTATTTTGGGATTTGTTGTTAGTGCACAAGGTATACAGTTGATGAAGAGAAGGTACGTGCAATCCAAGATTGGCCGAGCCCCACAAGTGTAGGTAATGTTCGTAGTTTTCATGGACTTGCTAGTTTCTACCGATTCGTGAAGGACTTGAGCTTAGCCGCACCTCTTACAAGTGATCAAGAAGAACGTTGGATTTCGTGGGAGAAGAACAAGAGAAGGCATTTCAATTAATCAAAGAGAAGCGACTAACGACCTTTGTTGTCTTTACCTAACTTTTCTAAAACATTTGAAATTGAATGTGATGCTTCAGGTGTTGGTATAGGCGCCGTTTTATGCAAGAGGGACCAAATTGCTTACTTCAACGAGAAACTCAGGCAGCCTTAAACTACCCAACTTATGACAAGGAGTTGTATGCATTGGTTCGGGCTTTAGAGACGCAGCACTACCTATGGCCTAAGGAGTTCGTGATTCACACCGATCATGAGTCCTTGAAACACTTGAAGGGCCAACACAAGCTAAACAAAAGGCATGCGCTGGGGTGGAGTTCATAGAGACGCTTCACGTCATTCGGTACAAGCAAGGTAAGGAGAATGTGGTCCGATGCACTTTCTCGTAGGTATGCCTTACTCTCCACACTTGATGCAAAATTGCTTGGTTTTGAATACATTAAAGAATTATATAAAGACCACGAATTTTGTGAGGAATATCGAGTGAGAAAATCGCCCCGTAAGTTCTTTAGGCTTGATGGATTCCTATTTCGAGAAAATAAGCTATGCGTGCCTAACTTTCTATGAGGGAGTTATTAGTGCAGAATCACATGGTGGGGATTAATGGGACATTTTGGAGTGCAAAGACTTTAGCTAAGACCACTTCTATTGGCCTCACATGAAACGAGATGTCGAACGGATTTGTGGTAGATGTGTCACATGTAGGCAAGCTAAATCCAAAGTGCAGCCCAACGGTTTGTATACTCCTTTACCAATTCCTAGTGAGCCTTGGATTGATATTTCAATGGATTTTGTCTTAGGATTGCCTAGGACTAAACGGTGGAAGAGATTCCATTTTGTGGTCGTGATAGATTTTCTAAAATGGCACATTTTATTCCATGTCACAAAATGGATGACGCTTCGCATGTTGCTGATTTGTTCTTTAGAGAGATTGTGAGATTACATGGCATGCCTAGGACAATTGTTTCGGATAGAGATGCTAAGTTCTTGAGCTATTTTTGGAAGACTTTGTGGTGTAAGCTAGGTACTAAGCTATTGTTTTCCACTACTTGTCATCCACAAACTGATGGTCAAATTGAAGTAGTAAATAGGACTTTGTCTACTCTATTGAGGGCAATCATTAGAAAGAACATCAAAACATGGGAGGAATGTTTACCACATGTTGAGTTTGCATATAATAGAGCTGTTCATTCTGCTACTAAATTTTCGCCATTTGAAATTGTATATGGGTTTAATCCTTTAACTCCATTGGATTTAACTCCTTTACCTTTGACGGAGCACGTTAATTTAGATGGCAAAAAGAAAGCTGACTTTGTGAAGCAAATTCATGAGAAAGCACGACTCAACATTGAACGAAGAACGGAGCAATATGCCACACAAGCCAACAAGGGACGTCGCCAGCTGGTTTTTGAACCCGGAGATTGGGTTTGGCTGCATATGAGAAAAGAAAGATTCCCAAGGAAAAGATGTTCCAAATTGCTCCAAAGAGGAGATGGTCCTTTCCAAGTCCTCGATTCAATGACAACGCCACAAGCTAGATTTACCTGGTGAGTACAATGTAAGTGCCACTTTTAATGTTACTGATTTGAGTCCTTTTGATGTAGGTGGTGATTTGAGGGCAAATCCTTTTCAAGAGGAGGGGAATGATGGAGATCAAGGCACCACTTCGAATGATCTCATTCAAGTACCAATTGGGCCGGTTACGAGAGCACGAGCAAAGAAGTTCAAGGATGTACTCAATGGACTCATTCAAGAGTTATGGGCTCAAGCAAATTCATTGAGGCCCATTGAGCATGATCCACAGGGGCAACAAAGAATCATCACCTTGATTCAAGTTCTAGAAGGATCCGGTCAAGGCTAAGAATTGGCGAGAAATATTTTAGGATTATTCTAGAAGGATAATATAATATTATTCTTGGAGGAGAAGCAAATTCGATAGGTGATTTCTTTCTTGGAGGAGAAGCAAATTCCATAGGTTATTTCTTTTCTTGGAGGAGAAGCAAATACCATAGATGATTTCTTTTCTTGGAGGAGAAGCAAATTCCATAGGTGATTTCTTTTCTTGGAGGAGAAGCTAATTTCAGACGAAATCTACCTTAATTTTAGGATTCTTTTATTTGACCTTTTAGTATTTTCCTTTAATAAATTGTATTCCTATTTCAACCATGCATTATAAATAGCATGGACTCATTGTAATGAGGACATTGATGATTGATAAAAACTTGTGAGGTTTATTCTCTTTGGTTCTTTGAAGAACTACTTGAACTTATCGGGATTTCCCGTATGCTCATCTCGACTTATCAAACGGAAACTCCATCACCGCTTGTATGCCTTCCTTATACCGAAGTTCTTGTTTGCCATAAACAACGGGTCGAGGTCATCCCTTCGAATCTGTCCATAGAATGATCTTGGGTTCCCTTTTGTTGTTGGGTCTCGTTATTCTTGACGGGGTTCACATCAGTCCCTAATGCTAGAAGGCAAGAAAGGCATGCACATGTGGATGATTTTGATGACGAACACGATGACAAGTTTCAAGATGAAGACGATCAAGCTTTGAACGGTGTGGGTAGGTTCATGCCAAGGGGAGAAAGGCATGGTAGAGGTTTCCGAAGAGATCTGAGATGGCAAAATGGGATTGGCCGAAACTTAGGAAACATCAAAATGAAGATACCATCTTTCCAATGGAAAAACGATCCTAAAGCGTACTTGGAATGGGAGAAGAAGGTGGAGTTGATTTTTGAGTGCCACAACTACTCCAAGGAGAAAAAGGTAAAACTCGCTGTCATTGAGTTTACTGATTATGCTATTATTTGGTGGGATCAACTTGTGATGAACAGAAGGAGAAACCATGAGAGGCCTATTGAGATTTGGGAAGAAATGCAGGCCATCATGAGGAGGCGGTTTGTCCCTAGTCACTATTATAGGGAATTGTATCAGAAATTGCAAAGTCTTACTCAAGGTTGTAAGAGCGTAGATGACTACTACAAGGAGATAGAGATCGCTATGATTCGGGCTAATGTAGAGAAGGATAGAGAAGCTACCATGGCGAGGTTTTTGAATGTGCTAAACCGAGACATTGCCAACGTGGCGGAGTTGCAACACTACGTGGAGTTGGAGTACATGGTGCTGGCTGATTGATGGTTGATTGGAAGGATTAAATGACTTATTGGCATCCCTATTTCAGACCTTTCCAATTCCATACCAATTGATTGGCTGATTGATATATTTATTCAAGACATTCCATAGGTGATTTCTTTTCTCGGAGGAGCTGCTAATTTAAGACGAAATTGGCCTTAATTTTAGGATTCTTTGATTTAGTCTTTTATTATTTTCCTTTTGTAATTTGTATTTCTATTTCAACCATGCTTTATAAATAGCATGGACTCATTGTAGCAAAGGGAGATGAAATGAAAAATTAAAAATGTGAGGTTTGCTCCATCTATTGGTTCTTCAAAGAACCTATGAACTTATCAAGGATTCTTCCTTGTGGCGTTCAAATTCTATACCTTCGGTTCATGATTCAATTATAATCATTGGGTCGAGATTTTGTTACTTTATACTTTTGGTTCACGTTTTATTTATAAACGTTCGGTCGAGGTTTGGAACTTTATACCTTTGGTTCGCGTTTTATTTATAAACGTTGGGTTGAGGTCTATTACACCTTTGGTTCGCGTTTTAATTATAAACGTTGGGTCGGAGTTTGTCATCAAATCTGAATTTTAGCTTTCTTGGGTCTATATTCCAATATTGTTGTTGGGTCTCAACGGCATATCATTAAGGTTTTGTTACTTTATACTTTTGGTTCACGTTTTATTTATAAACGTTGGGTCGAGGTTTGTAACTTTATACCTTTGGTTCGCGTTTTATTTATAAACGTTGGGTCGAGGTCATTACACCTTTGGTTCGGCTTTTAATTATAAACGCTAATGAGTTTGTCATCAAATCCGAATTTTAGCTTTCTTGGGTCTATATTCCAATATTGTTGTTGGGTCTGCAACGGCATATCATTGAGGTTCACATCATTGTGGGAAGGTTAAGGTAAATAAGCAAGTGCTAGTTTCTTTTTCAATAGGCATTTAAATTGGTTTTTCGCACGTTCTCATTTCATCTTATTCGCAACTCAACATTCAGAACAATTTTCTTCGACCTGCCTCAGAAGTTTGACATTTGCGAAAAGCGTACCTCCAATTGCACACAAGTACTTAACACCTCGCACTTTAAAAGAGGTTAGTTTTCAGCCTTTCAGCGTAGTAGTGTTCATTTCTTAGTACATTCAATATGCTTTTGTACGCCAAATTCTGCCGCCCAACGCGCATGCCCCGTTTTTAGAAAATCTTTGAGACTGGAGAAATTGGTTTTACCCTGCTATTCATTTTTTTTGACAGTTTTTCTGAGTGGAGTTGCACAGGGTCTTGCTTCCTAAAGGTTTAGTTGTTTTTAGACAACCAGTCTTTTTGAAGACATTGGATGCATTTTGAACCTCCAGTTTCTTTAAGAGATTGATGCCCAAAGACAAGGGCACTAAAAAAGTGGAAAGCATCTTACGTTACAGGCATACGTGAGATGGATATCTCCCTTCATAGAACTCATCTAGAGGCCTCCACGTGCTTTGACTGCATGAAAGCCACGTTAGCGTTTAGGGAAACGTGTATTTATGCAACCAAACAGGGGGGACTCCCGGGTGCCCTAAAAAGTTTTTAAGCATTATCAATTTTTCTATTAGAATTGGTGACGACAAAAAGCCTCCCAAGGTCTTCCCTTAGCCAAGGGGTACACGATCATATCATTTTAGATGAGGCGTTGCATTGAGTTCTAGTCGTATGTTCTAGAATTGCCGCCAGTTCAATGAATTTGCAGATTCGATAACTTATATAAAATTAAATATCCGTGAAGGTCTAATACTATCAAGATTTAGTCTCGATGCAAACTGTCCAAGTGATATTCATTTAGCACCAGCTACACTAAGCCAGACTAGCGGGGTTCCCATTTGGCATAACTGCTTGGTAGTCCCTTTCGTACTCAACAAATGCCCCATCTACTGACGATTTGCGAATTTAGCAAACGACTTTGATAGCACGGGATGTCTGGCTCCGTATCGGTAAGTCTACAGAATGAAATGATCGAAGGCACCTATGTTGACAACTTGCACTGCCTTAACGGGCGGTATCTTTACCGTATTAGTTGTCTTCATCCTCCCGTCCAGCTGTCGTTGCAACACTTTGGTGAAGGACGTATTAGATGTTTCCCAGGGATAACTGGTGGCCAGGTCGGTAAATTGAGACGTGGCCTGGAATAGTTCATGAAACTCAAAAACATGGCAGTGCCCAGGAATAGGGATCACTGCGTCAGCATATCAGTACTTGTATGAGCCGTCACTATAGACGTTGTGTGCGTGATTTAATGATGAGGAGTCAAGTGGAATATGATCCAGCTGGTCTGGGACTTTAGTTTACATTGGTCACTGATGACGTGCATATTTGAGTTTCAGGAGAGAGCCCAATTTTGATGGCCGACATTGAAAGGCACTACCAAACTTCCCACGCATCGTCCGAATACTTGCTACTGTAAAGCTCGAGTTGAAGATCCAACAGCATACCGCAGGCTTCTCCTTTACCGACATGGGATAACCTCCTGATAACTTCCTTTGACAGTGCCAACATAAAGATTAAAATTCCATCTTTTCAAGGTATTGAAAATGATCCAATGAGAAGAAGTTTATTTGGGTGCGCAGATGAAACTAGTAAATGGAGATGGTGTTTGATTGTCATAGTTACTGGAGATAAAGAGGGGCCACGTTAGGAAGTTATCCTGGCTCATGAACTCCAGCCTGAAAATTGAATTTATCCCCATGTAAAATTATGCCATTGTACCTCGTATGTGCCGACCTTATCGTGAGACCGTCATGAGTGTGATTAATAGGAGGAGGAATAGAGAGCCGATGGACCTTGTGAAGGATCGCTCAAGTTCTTTACATTCTGCGTTGTAGAGGAGATGAAAATGCTTATCAAAGAAATCATTGTACGCATTTCATACTCATTGAATTTTAGATAGCACTGTCGTACACCCCTTTTGTATCTTATGCCAAGTTCAAAAAGATCACTAAAATAAGGTTGCGGTGATTCGCGGATGATTATTACATTAGGAGTACATGGTAAAGGACAAGTAGAACTTATACCCATTTGCATAGTTTTTCCACGATCGGCAATGCTGTAATGTCAAGAAGAGGACCTCTCTATTTTAGGGGCAGAGTGATAAGCCACCATGGCTAGTTCGACCTGTTTTTTCTGGGTCTAGCACCAGGAGGTCTACCTCGTTTTCACAAAGTCCCGAGTAACACGTGCTCAGCCATCAAGAGTTCTTTGTCAAGCGCTAATACATCCCTACGGATAAGAGGCCTGTATGTATCTTGAGATTGGCGCTAGCAGACCTTGAAGCTAGCTAGTGCGGACTTGCATATCAAGCCATATTAAGGTCCTTTCTCTTGGACCCTCTGCTAACAATTCAAGTTCCTCCGGTTATCGAATTGTCGATTACACTTGTCCTAGATGATAAGCTAATGCTGACATATAATGTCAATCTACGTCTACGCGTAAACGCACTCGTATCATAAGGTTGCGATTCAACGAGGAGTTTGCCGGAATTAGCTTTTATCGACAGTCGTCTAAAAGAAGGTTGAAGTACTTCTCAATTTGAGGCTAAACGGGAAATAAGCCAAAATTTGACTCTCTAAGAATGCTTAGTAGCTACTCGCCCCCTATTACAAGTGATTCCCTCCACTACAGTTATTAGGTAACACGTGGATTATCGCATACAGGGGACTTTATCAGCGGTAAAAACACTTGTCGGGATATTATGGTCGCTAGAGCTTGTGTCCTTTTAAATGTCAGCAATCTTAGTGACCTCGCCTACTGTTGAACGTTACATAGCTCTCCAATACAAAGCTTTCTGAATTGTACCTTTGCATCTTGTGAAACAAAAGGGTGATGGTGATAAATGCCAAGGTGAGCTTGAGTAGATCGCATTAATGAGGAAGAAGTAGATGATGATGACATGCCTTCTTTGGAGGATGCCGATATAAAAAATATGGTACTTAAAATGCTGGATTTCGGCTTGGCAATTCTTTATTGGTAGCAATTGCTCGCACCGTGGCCATCTCACCATGTCTTGGGCCCAGATGACTGCTTCTCTTAAAGTCGACCCATGGTAGAAAAGTAATGACTAATGTTTTTCTACACTCGCCGATTACAGGAGAACTTGTTTCATACTCGTGCATCAGCCTCATTTGATGTGACCTAAATAACAAAGTTTGAAGTGTCATTATAGATGGAGGAGTTGCAGACTTTAAATGTTAGTGGCTTTCTAGCCATCACTTTTTGACTAGATGGTGGAGAAATTGGCTGAATTAACATAATATCCTGGGCTGGTTTTGCATCATCAAACATCTCTTCAGTTAAGACTTCTAGACCCCGTCTAAAAGTATGCATTCTTTTGAGCTAAAACAATAAATGAACAAAATCGGCCTGTTGCACACCTTAATTGGCATGGGGATAAACCTCCTTGTAGGTACAAAAGACACTCGAGTTGGTGCAGCTACAAATTATCCATTGGCAAATATGAGGATGAGGTGCATTAGCCGGCCTGATGTGGTTCCTATCAACGCACATGCCCCTCATGCATCATTTGTTGTTAGCCGCTCAAGACCATGGCAACGCTGCCATAGTGAGACATACGCTAGCAATTTTGCATAAGCGATCCATGCACACCGAAAACCCTTAGATCTACAATGGATTCACGTGCAAAAAATAAGTAGCTTCTTTTACTCTTAATAGGCAAGCACCCTATTACTCTTGTGCCATTAACTCCAAAATACCGATGAGCTTGATCAATTAAATTCGGTGGAAATCTCCGAGGGTGATCAAATGAAAAAGAGGAAAAAGAAAGAAGGCAGCAGTATTGAATTTCATCCTAAAAAAGGAGAGAAAAACATTGATCAGTGCATAGAGGTAAATGAAGTGGATCTCAAGAATGGACTTGATTCCACGATTGGAGGCGTGAAGCCTTCTTACGCCAGCCCTAGGACCGCCCCCTCCAAGAGAGATCCCTACATTCGGCATAGTAGCGGTAGTGCATTGCAAAAAGTGATCACGGAATACACCTCAAGTACCTCCGAATGCTCATTAATTTCACATTGCAGTCTTCTAGGTTTGTACTATAGATGATGGCATATGAGGTAGCTCAACGTAGTAATGTACTGTCTACATTATGTCGACGTAGACATCATGATACCACTTGTCTCCCGAGATCCTAGATGCTATTGAATCGCCGGTAGTTAAATGAAACGGAGCATAGACAAAAGAATTGTATGGTGATTCTCTTTTGTACTACGGGTCGAGTTTGGCAAGCATGCAAACGGTTCTCCACCAGAATTAACCGAGTAAAAGAGGTCCTGCATCTCATGGTGATTACCTTGTAATCGACGCATCGGACCACTTTTTTATGAAAACATCAAATTGATTTCATACCTAGTGCATCAATTCCATTTTCCTAGACTTCAGATTCGGATTTCTCTTCTTTATACATAAGCGTCATCTAATACCGCAGGGGTAGCTCTTCTCATCTATGCATCAGGCAGCTCAAGCCACCTAACTAAGAGACGCCCCTCCTCTACAAGCATTTTCGCGGTCCGATCCACCCATTTTGACGAGGCCCCTCGGCCATGCCGTTTTATGGTCCACGCGTTTTTGAGCAAGCATGAGTCCTTGTTAAATGATACACGGCAGACTTCCCACAAGTGTGTCTAGCACCCATCGAGCCTTACTCCCCCTATCAGAAGTTGGTTTTCCAGCCTCAGGAGGATGTGCAGAGGATCCTATGCGTCGTCCTAAGCCAGCTGGGAGCACTCATCATCAACAACATAAGTAAAATGTACCTCGGGTAAATCAGAAGATCACTTCATTCCTGAAAAAGTCAAAAAGTTTGGATGATATGGCCGTTTTAGACATAGCCAGGGTAATGCACATGCGGGTTCTTGAGGTCCACGCACTTTTTACGAGAATAAAAATTGATTTTAAGGTCACCTATCGGATATCTTGCTGTCATGGCATGTAGGATGAAAGAAGGTGATGAATGGATACCCTGTGATTTAGACTATCAATGCTCAATATGGTTTGTATGAGGCCCTCGGGTACCTTTGCCAAGATTGATGCCTAGTCTTATAGTAGGTCCATCAAACTGTAGGTTAGAATGCTCTTAAATATCGTCGTTTGATAGGGCATATTTATCGTATTTGATGAACCATGTTTGATGGGATCTTTTATTGCTTGGCGCCCCAGTTCTTTGTAGTTGATCTGCACTACAATTCACTTGATGATATCCTAATTTATAGCAAAAATTTGGAAGAACATGTAATGCATTTGAAATCTGTTTTGGAAATTCTTAGGAAAGAAAGGTTATTTACTAACCTCAAAATTACGGCTGTCAAGCCTTTGAACCTCATCTCGAAGGATAAAAAAGCGTTGTCTTGAAGTTCTTTCGCCATACTTTGTTGTTAGACCCAGATTGGCTGAGCTCTGAATTAGTTTCCTTCTCTTGAACGAGGGCATACCTCGAAAGTTCCAAAGGTAATCGCCTGTAACTTATCCAGAACAGCTCTCTATTATGGCTGGAATACAAGGTCCCATGGAGTTCAACGAGGAATCGGAGCGCATTCCACTTTGAAGTCAGAGTCGAACCAAGTGTAATACCACTTCTGGTTCAGTTAGAGGCATTAGAAAGAAGCTAATTTCTATAGCAATAGTGCAAACCTTCAAAAGGCCTGATTAAAAATAGTGACAAACGTACCTGCGGCATTTTCGGTCCCTCGGAGGGGCCCATCTAAATTACAATTGGCAACTCGCAGCAATGACCTAGAGGTCGAAACTTGCCAAGTCTCACATTAAGAGGAAATGTACAACCTCATCATGCTGACAGCCGAATACCAGTAAATATCACAAGAACCCAAAAGGCATTTAATTTGATCAAAGAAAAATTAACCAATGCACCTGGATGGTTGCATTTATTTAGTTCCATTAAAAAGAACTGGGGTCCCATCTGAACTTATCAAACTTTTGAAATTGAGTATGATGCTTCAATTTTGGTCGAAACTGATCAGAATACGTGTTGGTAAAATCTTGAGCTGGTATTCATGAAATTGATGCAGGCCAAAGGTCCAAAGCTTCCTTTACTTCATGACCGGTAGGATGACCCTTTTATTTGACAAGATATCTCCCTTTGCGTCTCATTCAAAGTTGATGCAGGCTACGGATTTTTTTTTACGCCTGAATCAATTACCCGACAAGAACTTCTCGTATGATAAGGGTATGACCTAGGGATCTGCCGTCTTTCGGACTCAGTGCTTTCTAATTGGAAAAGTTGTTGGCTACACCATCTACCAGGTTATTAAGCCTTGCAACAGGATACTTGTAGGGGGACCTTCAGCCTTATCCTGCGCTAATATACGCATGAATCTTTGAAGCATGTTTAGGGAACGCCCGCTGGGTCAGAAGAAAAGAACAGTCAACAAAGGTTACCGTAACGCCCATGAATAAGTCCGGATCGTGAGAAACGTATTCTTCTCCCCATCTCAAGTGGGTGGACCATATTTATTCTTAAACATTTCATACTTTTCCATGTTGAGTCATGACGTTACGGCTAAAGAAAAATAAAACTTCCTCTGAAACCATGAAATGGGATGTCTAGGAAGCGACGAAAAATGTGGTACGCCGCATTTCAAGAAATCTGCACATAATTTTGCTTCTACCGTGATACCGGCAATTGAGGATCCTCCCAGCGGAGGTGGCGACCCCTTATGCTATGTTTCCATGTTAGATACTAAAGAAACTGGAACCCCTTGAAGGACTCCATTTTGAATACATGATTACGAGCGATTTTGCACACATGAGTAATAGCCATAAAAGATTCTGAAATCCTTTTGGTGATGTGTTCAATGGTCTCGCCATACCCCGGTCATTAACTTGAGGCAAAAAAAATAGAAGTTCGTTATCCTGGTCAAGTCCAAATCCCCAGAAGCATCTCATTTATAGCCCTGCCGAAAAACCATCCGTTGATGGTAATTTGTTTTGAAGCCGATTTAAGCTTACCCAAAATCATTCGCAACTCCAAAATGTGCCTAGCGCTCACCATACACAGCGCATAGGTCCATCTAGCCTGGTACACCGAGGTGTACTTGATTATCTCCTCATTGCCCACTGTGTCCCTGAGATTGGAGACCAAGTGCAAACACCCAAAACTCAACCCTAAATCATGGTATCATGTCCATCTGAGTCCGTACCCTTTGATGGTAGATAAAAAATTTTACTTTGCCGTATTGTAATAATGGGGTCCCGAGATCAAAACCCCTTTAATATTTTGCATGAACATTTTTTGGCCTCATCAATCTGAGTACATAAAACAGTAAGATACTCCTGCGCTTTGAACTTAAGAATCAGGTTCCGTCTAAAAGACAAAAGTGTATCATGTGAGTTGCCTCATTCATTCGGTACCTAAAAAGTCTGCCAAAATTTGTTTTCATGAAACCCATGGTTTGTACACCCTTTGCCAATACCTAGTGAACCTTGGATTGATATTTCTATGGATTTTGTTTAGGTTTAGGACTAAGAGGAACGATTCTAGAGTCTATTGTGGTGGTAGATAGATTTTATAAGATGGTTTCGGTCCCAAAAAATGCTCGGCGCGAAATAAGTTCCAGCCTTTGCCAGGCCTTACCACTGTTCAAAAGGATGATGCACCGGTAACCAAAAATACTCCTTCCCAGTGTTCGTTGATTTGTTCTTCAAAGAAATTGTTAGGTTACATGGTATGCCTAGGACCACGATAGGGATGCAAAGTTTTGAGTTACTTTTGGAAGACTTTGTAAAGTTGCCAATTAACCAAGTATTACAATCTTGATGTCATTTCTACTGCTAGATGTCATCCCCACAAGTGCCCATGCCCCTTTCTGATAAAAAGTCACTAAACTCCAAGAGTACCATCTACGATAAGAACTTTGTCTTCTTTGTTAAGAATTAAGAAAGCGCCAATGCATGGGCTTCATTATGAAGAATTTTCCCTACAAAATGTATCAACATGTTGCCAGAAGATTATGTTGCACTTGCCACATCCCAGCCTTCTGCATCCCAGTCTTGCCCTGATAGATGCAATGAAGAAAGTAGGTTTTTTTTTATCCGTGTTCTAGAACAGGTAACTGAGAAGTTTTCACCATTTGAGATTGTTTTGGTTTAAGTCACTGATCTAGTCCCTGTTTTCAAAACTAAAGAATAGACGAACCCATTTTTGTTGCACGCACGCTAGATAGCCGTGGTTAGCCTTTTTGCGTACGGAACTGCCAGTACGGGTAAATCTGCTAATCGCGGATAACTCCTAGCAATGGCATTCAAAAGCTCCTATTAAGCAGAAACAATTTGTCTAAAAAAGATAAGATTTCATGGAACTTTCACGTGAGAAAAAAAAGTTTCATGAACCTAAGGACTCCGAATCTCAGAAAATCTTGAAAGATATATTGGGACTCCTGTTGAATCAACAATATGTCCATCAAGCGCGGAACAATGACTCAATGGAGGACATGCATAAATTGTGAAGTTTAGGTTGTCAGCCCAGCCTTGCCTGATGCGGTTTCAACCGTGTAGAAAAGATTGGGTTTGGCCTTGTCCGTAGGAGCTCCTTACTACAAAACAAGTAGAAGGTTTACGCTATGCATCATAAATTGGGCACTAATGTTGCAAAGTAAAATGTAAACGTTTGTCTGCCTCACGAAACTCCTACCAGCATTGGGATAAGTGATGGACGGCAGGATTTTTCAAGTAATGTGGGTCAAGTAGCGGTGCACTTTCCATTGCACATGTATGAGTGTGAAACCAATGCCTTGTACACCTCCAAGCATGGGGTAACTAAATTTACAAATCCTCCAACTGGAATGATTCAAAGGGTTTGCCCGTCATAAAAGATTCGCAAATCTCAAGTCGATTTTTGACCCAAAGGCCCATTGAGCCCTGTTTTCATTAACGACATAATGGGCGATCCAACGCAAACCTTTAAGGTATCTCACCTAGATGGTTTGATGTCAAAGAAAAGTTCTTGTAAAAAAGCGATGATTTGAGGCAAATCCTTGCTCAAGAGCCGACTAAAGCTAATGTCATGCAGAAGTAACCGGATGACGGGCCTAGTCGCCACAGGTGATGTATTCTACTTTAATCGATGTTTTACTGCAATATTTCCCTGTCTGGCATTTCTTGGGCTGGATAACTATCCGATTGAGTCCGTATTCCGGAAGCTGGGGATGTTCAACATTATCCGAAACCTCGGGTGCAATGAACAGTCTCGTGAGACCGAATAAAAGTCTGAAGCCTAGATGCCTACAAACGACTTTCATGGAGTGGTAGAGACCGATGAAAAATTGTTTTCAAGCTTCTTAACTCTTCGTTTGTCTAAGCCATTTGTCACTTCCTAGTGGCCCAATTACAAGACTTAGAGCCAAACATTTCAAGGAAGCACTAAACTAATCCAGCTATTTAAATGGGGATTCTTATTGGACTCTCAAAAAAAAAGACCAAGATGGGCTCAAATAATAATCAAGGTTTAGTCCATGTCATCAAAGCAATTGATGAGTTTAATTAGCATGGTTTCAGCATCTTTGACCATTGAATGTGAATTTGTTGAGTTTCTAGGATATTAAGTAGAAGAATGAATCTAGCCATCTAGCATCTTTTGGTTGTCTCTAGAAGTCCAATAAGTCTAAAAACATGGGACTTGTTTATGTTAATATTTGTGTCTTTTAAAGCTATAGTTATATCTTTTCCTATGCTTGTTCCAAGTATATAGGTGGATTATTACAATTTTAATGGTAATCTTTGCTTTTAGAAAAAACTATTATCCTTGTGAGGTCTGTGTTCCTCTTGGTTCTTGAAAGAACTCTTTGAACTTCTTAATCTTGTACTCAAACAACCAAACTTATCACCTTGATTTCTTGAGATTCTTAGGTTTTTCTTGGTGTGCATTTTCAATCCTTGTAGTCTTGGTTTTCATCTAGCTGTGACTCAAGGCTCAACAAATCTTGTCTTCACCATCTTGGGTTCCATGCCATCATTGTTATGGGTTTCATCACAATTGTTGGTGGATCAACACTTCATCTTAAGTATTTACCGATGATAAACTAACCTTCTGTTCACCGAGCTAAGTTGATATCTCGTTTGATGCTCAAGGTCATTTAACCATTGCAACTTACTCTGCATGATAGTTCTAGAATGAGACCCTTTGTATTGGGCGATTTGCCCCTTGTTTGCAGACTAAGAAATCGCAGAAAATTTTTCTCAACCTAAATAGGTATTGTTCAGACCGAAGAATCTCTTATTTTGGTACCCAGTGGCGTAACAAAACCATCAATAATCATACTACATACCTTGTCTTTAACGTAACAGGGGCCTAGTGCTTTGATAACCGGGAGATGTTCTCCTCGAAAGTATTAAAATCCTTCATCGGGGCTCTCCGTAAAGTTTGCAGCTTGACTCCTGAAGCTCGATTAATGCTCTCCTTGCTCGTTCAGCCAATGTCAATGACCGAAGGGTCAATGAGTGGTGCAACGTGTAGAATCAATATTTCCCTATCATGCTCCACCTCAAAAGAATAAAACATCCTCCAATGGCGGCATGTAAAGCATCCAGCCGGTAAATATGCTATCAGCGAAAGAATCTTCACAATCGGTTTTCCGAGCTTAGGTAGGAGGATTTCACCATTGGCACAGTGACAACCAGATGGCCACTTATTTGCTTGTTTGGACATTGATGCTATACTGACGTGAAACCTACAATCCTACTATTTGACATCTAAAACATTTAATGTCACGATTCCTAGAGGTAGAGGCCTCTTTTTACCTTGAGGAACACTTTTGAAGGCGTTTGCAGTGGAATCTTTGCGGGGACTTCAAAAAAGCGCTAAAGTTAATGTCAGGGCGGTATTTGGCATGATTGTGACTTGTCTAGGGGAGGGTTTAAGCCCAAATCGTGTTTCAGACAAAAATCGGATAAGCTGGGTTTCGACATCTTTTGGTTTTCAAGAGGTAGAACTAGAGTTATGGCCTTACCGGTCCGGTCCGTGATCGAGCGTATGACTCTCTTGAGTTGTTGTTCACTTTGATAGCCATATGCACCATATCTTAATTCCACATAATGCTGCATTTCTACCTTATCATGGATCTCATTTTAAGAAGTAAAAATCTAGCCATTGTGGCCTCCCTATCCTCCTCTACATTAGCGCGGATCTAGCAATCTCCATCTCCTTGTAGTAATCCTCTCGCTTGACTCCTTGTCTAAGACCTTAGCTTTTGTACAACTCTTAGTAGTAACTTGAAACAAATCTTCTCATCACTACTTTCATCTCCTCCCATGTGTCTATTGGTCGTTCTCTATTCGCCTCTGTTTGTCTGGATCCCACTAAGTAATAGCATATTCAAAAATTCAATCACGGCTAATTTTACCTTCTTTGTCTCCTATTGTGGCAATCAAACACGAACTCCATCTTCTTCTCCCACTCAAGATATGCCTCGATCGATCTACCTTGAAAGGGTTCTTCATCTTAATACCACCCAAGTTGTTATCTTGCGATTCTAGCTTCTCCAAATCTCCCTCTGGGTCTCCTATTGTTAACAATGGACTGATCTTCTTCTTCATCAAAACCAGACCCATAACGCTCTTCATCCTCCTCCCTCGGTGGATCTCTTCCTTCTCAATTATGACGTTTGTGGTTGCTCCTCACGTCTATTCTCCATCGATCTATCCTTTTGTGAATCTGCTCCATCTCCATCTTCATCCACGCGATCTCACTCATCATGGCCTCCATAAACACTTTTGGATCAATCAATTTGTATCATTTTGCAATGCTCTTACCACTATCTTGAGTCATGATTGACAAAACAAAGGTTAGAAAAAAAAATAAAATAAAATAAAGACCTCACGAATCACTCCCTTACGTGTTTACACTCAAGAATTTGGATCACTCTCCACTCGTGTTTCACTCAAAATAATATGGCTCTTACCTCGATGTTCTCACCACTCTTGCCTCTTTTCACGATAATTCTCTTTTAGTTCTTTTGAAACTACACAAACAACTCAAAATTTCCAGCAACAATTCACCAAGAACTAATCAAGGAATTTCATATTTGAACATAAGGAATATGGAATTTTCAGCTTAGAATTAGAAGGAGTATGGTAGTTTTAAATTTTGGAAGCATAGAATAGTTTTGAGCAACAATTCACCAAGCACTAATCAAGGAATTTCATATTTGAACACAAAGAATGAATTTTCAGATTAAATTAGAAGGAATATGGTAGTTTGAAATTTGGAAGAACATAGTACTTTTTTTTTCTTCTTCTTCTTCTGAGTCTATCTCTTTTCTGAACTCCTTTTCTCTTCTTCGAGTCTCTCTCTTTGGTTTTTTTGTTTTTTTTTTTGGATCTAGCTTTTGAGAATAATGAAATAAGATTTGAAATAACTAGAAGAAGTGAGACCAGACCAATAGTTTAGACATCAACAAGAACAAACAAAGATTGAGCAGAGTGTAAAGAAATTGCTAAGAAGAGATAAATAATGTGGTGGCTAAAGAAACAAAGGAATAAAAGATGTTAAAGGATAGGCAAACCTGAACTAGAAACCGTGCTCGATACCAAATGATGTGAACCCTCAGAATAACGAGACCCAACAACGAAAGGAACCCAAGATCGTTCTATGGACATGAATGGAAGACCTCGACCGTTGTTTATGACAAACAAGAACCTCGGTATAAGGAAGACGCCAAGCGGTGGTGGAATTTCCGTTTGATAAGTCAAGATGAACACCACGAAATCGATAAGTTCAAGTAATTCTTCAAAGAACCAAAGAGAATAAACCTCACAAGTTTTATAAATAATCAATCTGTTTTCCCATAGGAGTACAAAGTATTTAAATAGATCTTTGTAAAATAAACCTAACCCTAATTTATACTTTGGCTAAGCCCATTATAAATCATAAAATATCTCTAACCCTAGATAAGATGACTTTGGGCCAAGCCTTACAATAACTCTTAAAATATAGATAAAACATCCATTTAAATATAAATAACCTAATAAACTAATAAGACCCAAATATAATTAAATTCAGCATAGAAATAAGCTAAAATAGGAAAGAAGATGGGACCTATAATAGCCAATCGATCCTTCTCGAATAGACCAACCTATTTCTTGCCAATTCTTAGCCTTGACCATCCTTCTAGAACTTGAATCAAGGTGACGATTCTTTGTTGCCCACGTGGATCATGCTCATGGGCCTCCACATTTGCTTGAGCCCATAACTCTTGAATGAGTCCGTTGAGTACATCCTTGAACTTCTTTGCTCGTGCCTAATCCAATTGGTACTTGAACGAGATCCTTGAATGCCTTGATCTCCATCACTAACCCTAATTTGGTGACTCGCTAAGCTCATTTATCATCATAAAATATCTAACCCTAGATAAGATGACTTTGGCCAAGCCCATTACAATAACTCTTAAAATATAAATAAACATACATTTAAATATAAATAACCTAATTAACTAAGGGAAATATAATTAAAATTGCATAGGAAATAAGCTAAAATAGGAAAGAAGAGCTCTTATTGCCTTACAATCCACTCTTCTAATAGAAAACTATTTCTTGCCTAGATCCCTCCTTTAACTTGAATCTCTTCTTTTTCCACTTCATCTCAATCTTCACTCTCTTTCTTTGATCACTCTCTTTTTGTAATCTCACTTGATCCTCGTATACAAGAGTGATTGATTGTTGATTAAGTACAAAAGTGTACTTGTTCATAAAGCCCTCATGCTTCACTTGCCTATCGAACTACCATGGATGCCCTAACAATAAATGTCCTGCTTGCATCGGTACTACATCACACAACACTTCATCTTCATATTTGCCGATTCGAAATGCAACTAACACTTGCTTGTTCACCCTTATCTCACCACTATCATTTAGCCATTGCAACCTGTAGGGTCGAGGGTGCTTTACCATGTGCAATCCCAATTTCTCCACTAGAACTGTGCTTGCAACATTAGTACAACTACCACCAACAATAATCACACTACATACCTTGGTTTTAACGTAGCACCTAGTATGAAAGATGTTCTCCCACTGTAATTCATCAACTCCTTTTGCTTGCAAGCTCAATGCTCTCCTTGCCACCAATGTCAATGCGTCAGGGCTAAATACTCATCCTCGAAAACATCCTCCAATGGCGACATGTCGTTCGTGTCGGAATCTTCACAATCAATCACAATTTCACCATTGGCTTGCAACACCACGACTTGCTTGTTTGGACATTGACTTGGTATGTGGCCCCTACCTTGACATCTAAAACATTTAATATCACGATTCCTAGATGTAGAGGCATCGATTTTACCTTGAGGAACGTGGCTGGTGGTCGCGGACTTGGGCTCGGGTTTGGGCGTTTGTGACTTGTCCAGCTACTTGGCATGACTCGATTTCCAAGAGGTAGAACCAGAGTTATGGCCTGCACGTGTCCCACTCCCTCTCTTGAGTTGTTGTTCCACTTTGATAGCCATATGCACCATATCTTCCAATTCCACATAATGCTGCATCTCTACCTTATCGTGGATCTCCCGGTTTAAGCCAAGTAAAAATCTAGCCATTATGGCCTCCCGATCCTCCTCTACATTAGCGCGGATCATAGCAATCTCCATCTCCTTGTAGTAATCCTCTACGCTTCGACTCCCTTGTCTAAGACCTTGTAGCTTTTTGTACAACTCTCGGTAGTAGTAACTTGGAAAGAACCGCTTTCTCATCACTACTTCATCTCCTCCCATGTGTCTATTGGTCGTTCTCTATTCCGCCTCCTGTTTATCACAAGCTGATCCCACCAATAGCATATTCAGAAAATTCAATCACGGCTAATTTTACCTTCTTTGTCTTCGAGTAGTTGTGGCAATCAAACATGAACTCCATCTTCTTCTCCCACTCAAGTTATGCCTCAAGATTAGATCTACCTTGAAAGGACGGAATCTTCATCTTAATACCACCCAAGTTGTTATCTTCACGATTCCTAGCTTCTCCAAATCTTCCTCCGGGTCTCCTATTGATATAACACTGGAATCCCGATCTTCTTCTTCATCAAAACTAGACCCATAGCGCTCTTCATCCTCCTCCCTCGGTGGAACTTTTCCCTTCTACGCAAATTACAACCGTTTTGTGGTTGCTCCTCACGTCTATTCTCCATCTAATCTATCAGTTCATGAATCTGCTCCATCTCCATCTTCATCACACGCCTCATCTCACTCATCATGGCCTCCATAAAGACTTTCGGATCAGCCAATTTTGTATCATCTTCGGCAATGCTCTTACCACAAATCACTCCCTTACATGTTTACACTCAAGAATGTGGATCACTCTCCACTTGTCTTTCACTCAAAATAATATGGCTCCTCCGATGTTCTCACCACTCTTTCACTCGATAATTCTCTTTCAGTTCTTCTGAAACTAAACAAACAACTCAAAATTTCCAGCAACAATTCACCAAGAACTGGAATTTTAGATTTGAACACATGGAGTATGGAATTTTTCAGATTAGAATTAGAAGGAATATGGCTGTTCACCAAGAACTAATCAAGGAATTTCAGATTTCAACACAAGTATGGAATTTTTCAGATTAGAATTAGAAGGAATATGGCAGTTTGAAATTTTAGAAGCACAGAATAGTGATTTTTTTTTTTTGAACTCTTTTTTGTCTTCTTCTTCGAGTCTCTCTCTCTCTTTTTTTTTTTTTTTTGATCAGCAACTAGCTTAAGATTTCAAAATAACTATGAGATGTGAGACCAGACCAATAGTTTATTTTTTATTTATTTTTTTTGAACTTCTTTTTGTCTTCTTCTTCGAGTCTCTCTCTCTTTTCTTTTTTTTTTTTTTTGATCAGCAACTAGCTTTTGAGAATAATGAAATAAGATTTCGAAATAACTAAGAGATGTGAGACCAGACCAATAGTTTAGACATCAACAAGAACAAACAAAGATTGAATAGATATGGTAAAGGAAATTTGGCTAAGAAGAGATAAATGATGTGGACGGCTAAAGAAAAAACAAAGGAATGAAAGATGTTAAAGGATAGGCAAACCTGAACTAGAAACCGTGCTCTGATACCAAATGATGTGAACCCCGTCAAGAATAACGAGACTGATATGAACTCCACCAACAATTGTGATGAAACCCGATAACAATGATGGCATGGAACCCCAAGATTATGAAGACAAGATTTGTTGAGCCTTGACCTGTCACCTAGTGATGTAGATCAAGACAACATCTTATCTTTTAGTATTTTATTTGAATTAGGTTTATTTGTTAGTCTTTTATTCTATCTTATCTTTAAAGTCTTTTATTTGAATTAGGTTTCTTTGTTAGTCTTTTAGTTGGTTTAGTTTTCTTTCGTAGACTTCTAAACTGACTTTATGTCATTGTTATCTTAGGACTAAGAGTCTAGGGGATATAAATAAATGCTTAGAGCCCTAAGAATTGGGTAGTTCATTATTATTATTGGTTTTGTTTAATAAGAATACTCAGAGTTGAGTTTCTTGGTTCTTTTTCCTTCAGGCTTAGATAGCATCTACTGCTTAGAGAAGATTTCTTTGATTTTGTGATAGTCTCACAATCTTAGGAATATTTATCCTTTCTGTTTACTGTTTTCTTGATTATTTACGTTCTAACCCTGCATCAGTTGGTATCAGAGCCTAGTCTCTTTCCATGGCGCCAGTCACAAGGGGCCTTGGTAACCGCTTTGCACACTTGGAGAACATAAATGATCGTGAAGAACGAGTTAGAGAAGAACCACCGGCAACCTATCAAGCACACTCGGAGGCACAATTTGCGAGCTTGAGGGAACAAATTGCAGCCCTCACAAAACTATTGTCCATCAGGAGTGGTCAAGACAGACGTCGGCATATACCCTCACCGCATGAATCGGAAGAGGACGACGCACGTGTGGAGGATGAAGACGGAAACCCTTTTGCAGAACACGGAGTGCACAGGCATCAACCCCTTGTACAAGCTCAGGCCAATTGGTGGGAATCCGATTTCGAACTCGATATACCGGAATTCCAAGGTTGCTTTCAACCCAAAGAGTTCCTTGTGACAGAAAAAATAGAAAAAATCAACAAAAAGAAGGTGCCTAGAGAGGCAGCGGAGATTATGAGTCAATCGGTTGTGGAGAAGGAAGATAGATTTATTGAGGAAGATTGCTTGGTAGATTGGGCCTCTCCACCAAACTATGACACCTATCCCGACAAAGAGTTGAATTTTATACATCAAGTTGATTTCCTTGGAGTAAATGCTATCTTGTCAAAAACTTTCAATCAAAGTTGTGATGAGATCTATGGAGCGGAAACAACTTTTTTATCAAAGAGTGAATGGGTCTTTGTGAGTTCCTTGGGAATTCTCATGGCTTATACGAAGGGTGAAACACAAAAGAAGCACGACAAGTTTACATGGCAAAGTGGTGTGTGGGGCTTTCATGACAAACATCAAGGTATGTCAATGATGAAGAGCGTCACGTTTATTATGGGATGTGGCCTTGTTATAATCTTGAGGAAGGGTGAGTGGAATGAGTTGACTGGGCATCCGAAAGACCATGGAAAGAACCAACCAAATTCGAGGACGAATTCTCTCCAACCTGGGGAGGATGATGTAGATCAAGACAACATCTTATCTTTTAGTATTTTATTTGAATTAGGTTTATTTGTTAGTCTTTTATTTGAATTAGGTTTCTTTGTTAGTCTTTTAGTTGGTTTAGTTTTCTTTCGTAGACTTCTAAACTAACTTTATGTCATTGTTATCTTAGGACTAAGAGTCTTGGGGCTATAAATAAATGCTTAGAGCCCTAAGAATTGGGTAGTTTATTATTATTGATTTTGTTTAATACGAATACTCAGAGTTGAGTTTCTTAGTTCTTTTTCCTTCAGGCTTAGATAGCATCTACTGCTTAGAGAAGATTTTCTTGATTTTGTGATAGTCTCACAATCTTAGGAATATTTATCCCTTCTGTTTACTATTTTCTTGATTATTTACATTCTAACCCTGCATCACCTAGCCAGATGAAAACCAAGACTACGAAGGATTGAAAACGCCACACTAAGAAACCTAAGAATCTCTCAAGAATCAAGGTGATAAGTTTGGTTGTTTGAACGCCACAAGATTAACTTAATAAGTTCAAAGAGTTCTTTCAAGAACCAAGAGGAACACAAGACCTCACAAGGATAATAGTTTTCTGAAAAGCAAAGATTACCGTTAAAATTCGTAATAATCCACCTATATACTTGAAATAACCCTCCAAGCATAGGAAAAGACATAACTATAGCTTTAAAAGCTACACAAATATTAACATAAACAAGTCCCCATGTTTTTAGACTTATTGGACTTCTAGAGACAACCAAAAGATGGCTAAATGGCTAGATTCATTCTTCTACTTAATATCCTAAAAACTCAACAAATTCACACCCTTCAATGGTCAAACCATGCTGGAAAACCCTACTAATTAACCTCATCAATTGCTTTGATGACATGGACTAAACCTTGATTATTATTTGAGCCCATCTTGGTCTTTTTAGAGTCAACCCCATTTTCTTGGATTAGCCCATTTAGTGCTTCCTTGAAACGTTTGGCTCTAAGTCTTCTAATTGGGCCACTAGGAAGTGACAAAGGGTCTTGTGCAAATTCAGCTCCATTCCCACGTGTATGATTAGCATGTCCAGCTCTTTGGTTTGAGACCCAACAACGAAAGGGAACCCAAAATCGTTCTATGGACAGGTTCGAATGGAACCTCGTTATAAGGAAGACGCCACAAACGATGGTGGAGTTTCCGTTTGATAAGTCGAGATGAACACCATGGGAAATCCCTGATAAGTTCAAATAGTTCTTCAAAGAACCAAAGAGAATAAACCTCACAAGTTTTATCAATAATCAATGTCTGCCTTTTCCATTGCTTATGCACCTACTTAAAAGGCTAATCATTACAAGGAAAAAAAAACCCTAACATAGAAAACCTAATTAAAGCCAAAAATGGGTAAGGACAGAAATCCTTACCTTCCTAAAACATACAAGACATGTAAGGCAATAAAGGCTGGACGCCCACTCTCCTAATCAAAGCTAAAATAAATCTCTACTTGCCAAAAAAATAAAAAAAAATAAAAAGATGCTCAAATAGGAAAGAAGAGCTGGACGCCTAGAGTCATATGGAAGGAAGCAAAGGACAACATAAAAGGAAAGAAAGTGGCGCCTAGAATAGCCATGCGATCCGATCCTTCTAGAATAGACCCAAAATATTTCTTGCCAATTCTTAGCCTTGACCAGATCCTTCTAGAACTTGAATCAAGGTGACGATTCTTTGTTGCCCACACGGATCATGCTCAATGGCCTCCACGAATTTCCTTGAGCCCATAACTCTTGAATGAGTCCGTTGAGTACATTCTTGAACTTCTTTGCTCGGGCTCTCGTAACTGGCCCAATTGGTACTTGAACAAGATCCTTTGAAGTGGTGCCATGATCTCCATCATCTTGGGTCTATATTCTAATATCGTTGTTGGGTCTCAATGGCGTATTGATTGAGGTTCGCATCACACTTCATTCAGAACTGCGACTGGGCCAGAAAGGATGGTACTAGTCTACCTGGAAGGAAATGATGGCAGGATAAGGGATAAGTGTAATCACTGGAGTTGTAAAGGCATGTGGGTTCGTCTTTTTTTGTAGTTAAGGGCTGGGTTACTAGATGTTTGCTCAAACATCAACTAGTGGTATTTTGTTTTGTACTTGCACTTGATCTAGGGTTTTGTACCAGAAAGTGTAACATGAACTAAGAGTATATTTAATGCATGATGGTTGTTACGCTTTGTTGATCTGTTGATGATAACATTCCTGATTTTATTAATTTCCCATTAGAACTACATTAAGGCATGGCATTCCTGAACTTGAATTCTGATAAAGGGCAATTAGTGAAACTTGTACCCTTAGAAATTGTATTGGATTACATAATTTTGGGTTACTTATGAGATTAGAGATTCTAGAGAATCTTTCTATACCTGAATGGACTAAAGAGTCCTCAGGTACTATTTTCTATGGAGACAAAGGAGGTGGCCAGAGTTGATCTAAAGGTTATGATTTGGCTAGCATAGTAGCTGATGCATTAAGTAGGACGTCGATGGTAGAGCTTGCCACTCTTTGAATTTGTCAACCCCAGTTGGTTATGAAATTTGCTACGATGGTAGTAAAAGTGGTAGATGAGGGTGCACTTGTACGCTTGTGTAACTCGGTGATTCTTAGTTGGAGAACCCTTAGTGCATCCTAGAGTTGACAAAAGAGTTACGCCGATGATTAGAGACGACCTTTTGAACACAAAGTAGGAGATTGTGTGTTCTTTAAGATAATATCAATGAGGGGAGTGATGCAATTTGGAAAGGAAGGGGAGATTGGCATACAGGGTTGCCTTAACCTTAGGCTTGATTGGGTATGACTTTTTCTCAAGGTTATACATGGACTATATACCTATCCCTGTTTTGGTTAAAGGGATAGTCGTGTAAGAAAGTGTTTGTTTTCCTCTATAGGGTTATAGCTTGGATACCCATCAACCTGGACTATATGTGGAACTACTCGACTTGCGTAGGAAACACTAGGTGCAATGTCTTTTATGCCTTTACATTAAGGTTCAAGGATTTTATCCATATGCTTAATTTCTTTTGGATTGTGCACCTATATGTTACGATTTTCGTAATCGTTACATTTGGATTCTCTAATAATAGTCGATTAAGATAAGTTTGCTTTCAGCTTGACTTTGTTTTGATGAATTTAAGGGTCGTTGAGTTTGACGATTGTCTATATAGAGTGGGAAAAATCGACTATGGCACCCTTGGTGACTTACAAGTGGATTTGCTGTAATTTGTAAGGACACCAACATGGATCACTTTAAATTGGACGAAGGAGGTCAGTCCTAGAAGAATGAACTGGATAAGATTTTTTCCAAGGATAAGGTTGAGCACGAACCTTGTAAAACTATGAATGTTAAGATGATGTTACTATTTCTTCTTGTGTTTTAGGGCTACAAAATTTTGAGGATGAAATTTTTATAAGGATGGGAGAAAGTAGTGACCTAAATAATTAACTAAGCTTAAGTAGCTTAGTAAGAGGGTTACTTTGGGTCACTTGGATAAGGCAGAAGGGCATTTTCAGGATATTGGACTTTTGGACCTGACATAAGCTAGGGTTGGCGGACGTATGCTCTTGTCTTTTAGTGCAGACGTACGTTAGCACTGGGGCATGTACGCTTATGTCTTTTAGTGCAGACGTACTCTAGCACTGGGGGATGTACGCTAGGGTTGGCAGATGTACGCTCTTGTCTTTTAATGCAAACGTACGCTAGGTTTGGTGCCCGTATGGTCTTGTCTTTTAGTGCGGACCTACGCTAGGATTGGAGGATGCACGTCCTTGTCTTTTACTGTAGACGTACGCTAGGATTGGAGAACATACCTTCTTGTCTTTTTATTGCAGACGTACGCTCTTGTATTTTAGTCTAGATGTATGCTAAGGTTGGAGGACGTATGTTCTTGTCTTTTAGTGCGAACGTACACTATGATTGGTGGACATTTGGTATCATGACCGGATGTACAGCCCCGAGCCTGAACGTATGGTCAATGTGTAACAAGGACATTATTTTAACTAAATTGTCCCATAGCTCCTGTTTTTCTCACTCTAGACTTGTTTTAGTAAAATTAGGACTAATAGAAGATTTTTTACAGATTTGGAGAATTCGGATCTTTCGGAATACTTAGAGACACTTTTCGATCCAGGTGAGTTTTAACTCACATAATGCTCGTTGTTATTTTTCATAGACTACACATCTATTTTGTATGTCGAGAAAACATGTATATTTTACAACTCTCACATTAAACAACTCTCAGAGTTTATTGCACATGAACTCTGACTTTTTGCGAAAAATGTTGTGTTGAACATTGATATGAACTCCACCAACAGTTGTGATGAAACCCGATAGCAATGATGGCATGGAACCCCAAGATCGTGAAGACAAGATTTGTTGAGCCTTGAGCCGTCACCTAGCCAGATGAAAACCAAGACTACGAAGGATTGAAAACGCCACACCAAGAAACTAAGAATCTCTCAAGAATCAAGGTGATAAGTTTGGTTGTTTGAACACCACAAGATTAACTTGATAAGTTCAAAGAGTTCTTTCAAGAACCAAGAGGAACACAAGACCTCACAAGAATAATAGTTTTTCTGAAAAACAAAGATTACCATTAAAATTCGTAATAATTCACCTATATACTTGGAACAACCCTCCAAGCATAGGAAAAGACATAACTATAGCTTTAAAAGCTACACAAATATTAACATAAACAAGTCCCCATGTTTTTAGACTTATTGGACTTCTAGAGACAACCAAAAGATAGCTAGATGGCTAGATTCATTCTTCTACTTAATATCCTAGAAACTCAACAAATTCACACCCTTTAATGGTCAAACCATGCTGGAAAAGCATGCTAATTAACCTCATCAATTGCTTTGATGACATGGACTAAACCTTGATCATTATTTGGGCCCATCTTGGTCTTTTTAGAGTCAACCCCATTCTCTTGGATTAGCCCATTTAGTGCTTCCTTGAAACGTTTGGCTCCAAGTCTTGTAATTGGGCCACTAGGAAGTGACAAAGGGTCTTGTCCAAATTCAGCTCCACTTGTAATTGGGCCACTAGGAAGTGACAAAGGGTTTTGTGCAAATTCAGCTCCATTCCCACGTGTATGATTAGCATGTCCAGCTCCTTGCATCAAACATATTAACCAAGTGAGACTTATAAAATGACATGTATGTAAAATACAAACAAGATAAGTTACATCATATGACATGGTACATCGGTACGTGCGTTATAATGGCCATGAGCTTACCATACATGTTAGTTTTATGGTCAATGTGCGTATATTATATGGGGTTTTGGATTCACTGGTTTCACGACCACGATGCAACTATTCCGAATGGTTTAGTAACAACAGGACAGATGTCATTAGTCGGTGTAGGCCACCCGAGGTCGAACTCGGTTGTGCTACTAATGTTACGTACAATATGTTGTGTAATGGCTAGGGCACTGGCGTTGTACTATAGGTCCCTCGGGATAGTGTCAATCCTGCTAAAAATTGGTAATATCTCTGGTAGAACATACTACTGAACTATGACTGTTATTCATATCATATGCATATGTTATATATATGTATCACCTATAATGTAAACAATCATGATGTTACTGCTTTTACTTATAAAACATTATAGTTCATTACTAAACTGACTAAGGCTATGATATATTGATCATTTTGAAAACTATGTTGATGTTATGTTATTTTAGAGTTGTATCTGTTTTCTTAATAATGGTCTGATGACCAGTACATTTGACGACAATCTATGATATTATGGTGGTGTAGTATCTTATTTTTGGTATTTCCTGTGTGATGTTTCATTTACTATCTCTAATTTCCATAGTCTTAGTAATGGCTTCCGCTGGAAGTTTCTCATTATGACAGGAAAGGTCAAATTCCTGAGTTCTTGTTATGCGAGGGACATGACTGGGATGGTGAGCCAAGAGATTATTTACTTAATTGATTTGCTGGTTGGGGTCGGATCATTTACTAGTTAATTGATTTGCCGGTCGGGGTCGGATCATTTACTAGTTAATTGATTTGCCCGTCGAGGTCGGATCATTTACTAGTTAATTGATTTGCCCATCGGGGTCGGATCATGGGGACCACCGAATGTACGCTAACAATAGTATGTTGTATTATGTGAATAGTACATAGACATACGCATTAAAGTATTGGACGTATGCTACTGTTTTGGATTGACAGCTGGATAACACCCATACGTACGTTGCAGCTTTGGACCGCTAATGATAGTACATAGACGTACGCCCTAGGACTAGACATACACTACTTTTGTAACCTATAAATACCCCTCACCCCAGGATAGGAGGATGAATGGACAAAATGAGATTCTACTTGTAAACCTCGGAGCGGATGGATAGCCATGAGCCTGGATGTATGGTTAGAAGTTTTCTAGGAAATTTTATTTTGGCTAGCCCTATAGCCATGTTTTCTTGTTATAGACTTGTTTTATTTTACACAGATTTGGGGAAACCGGACCGTTTGTTGGAGTGCTCGAAGAATTTGAATGACTCAGAACAGTTCTAACTCACACAGTGCTCGCTATTATTTTCCATGATTGCACGATTATTTTGTGTACCAAAACATACACATTTACAACTCTCACGCTATACACTTTGTTGCACATGAACTCTTGGTTTTTGTGAATAGTGTTGTGCTGAATATGTTAACAAAAGTGAGACTTGTAAAAGCGTGCATGTAAAATACGAACAAGATAATTTGCATCGTATGATCTGGTATACCAATATGTGTGGGATAACAGCTATGGGCTTACTATATATGTTAAATTTATGGTCAATGTGTTTTTTATATATGCCTTGGATCCAATGGTTGTTTTGTGATTGGCGCAACCTTAATGGGCGGTCACTATAGGATGAACATAATTAGTGGTGTGGGCCACCTGAGGTCAGACTTGGTCGTACCGCTTGTTGTGAGTTAATGATACTCACAAGTGCATGAGTCATGTGCAATATAGATTGAGTAAGTGTGAGGTCGATCCACATAGAATTGTGTCATGAAAGCTAATATCTATCAAAACTAATCCAATGGTTGTTCTGTAGTGCTTAAATATTCATATTTATGCCCCTCAATTTATAAGGGAAACTTCACTAACCCTTCAACATTCAAAATCACTCATTTTGGTGTATTGAACTTTGATTTTCTTTCGCTTTCCTCTTTTTGTTAGGATTTTTTGTTATATTTAACGGAAATGTGTGAAATTACTAAAATACCCTTAGTCATTTTTCTTATTTTTCCATTTAATTTAACTGCAATAGGGTATTTGAACAAAACAAAAGTTCGATACACCAAAATGAGAGTTTTTGAATGATAGGGGGTGTCTGCAAAAATCGTGAAAGTTTCGGGGGGTGTTAGTGAAGTTTCTCTTAATTTATATTTGTTAATCTCTTAGTTTTGTTAGTTTGTGCTATTTTATTTCCTTTTTATATTTTCTGTATTTTTGTAGGTCATGGAAGAAAAGAAAGCATTTCTGGAAAAGTTCCAAGCTTAACCAAGAAGTTATGGTTAAGTTTAACCAAATAAAGGAAAAATTGGAATTTCTCAAATTAGAGTTAAAATCGGATTGGATTCAAATTTGGAGAAGCACATGTCTTGGTATTTTCATCATAACTTTTACCACAAATATTATATTAAGGTGATTCGAGCGGCATTGGAAAGAAAACTCAAAATTCTATAAATCATTGTGAAATAGCATTTTCCTAATTCGGACGTGTGCTATGCCAAAATCGCCCCCAATAAAAGAATGCAAATTTGGACGAATCCTATTCCGATTTAGACTAAGATTGTCTCCTAATTGACTAGGAGATAGAATTACGATTTGGACTAGGAAAGCTTCTAAGACTTTTCTAAGGCCTATAAATTGACCTCTTAGCTTCTAGGAAGAAGGGGGAGAAGAGGCACAAGCTCTGGAAAGGAACTGAAGGCTAAATCAAGAGAAGTCTGTGTTTTTTTTTTCTCCCACTTTTATTTTTGTTATGTAGTTTATATTTTAAATGGGACTAGATTGAAGCCCTAGTCATGTCAATTTAGGATTGCAATATTGGCGCCTTTGCTACAATTATACTTTGGTGTATTTAACTTCATTAATTCATGTTTTAATAAATTCTTCATATGTGTTTGCCTAATAAACATATGCATGTGGTATGGATTACCGAGTCTTGGGTTTTATACGAGTAACAAAAGAAATTTACACCAGGTTCTTGGGTTAATCAACATGGGGAACTGGGAGTATATTGGCCCTAGGCCTCATGTGTTTGTCGATTTCCATAGATTTATACTTTCTTAAAGAACAACTTAGTATACACCCATGCTAAATCCTTTAAGAAAGAAAAAAGTTAGAGTATACACCTATGCCTAACTTGGTTGGCAAACATTAAATATACTGGTATGATTGGCGCATTGGCATATTGTTATCAAAACCCTAATCCTTTTTAGTTTTAGTTTATCTTTTATTTTATTTCCTTATTTTAATTCAATCATGACAATTGAATTTTATCTATTAATGAAATATGAAATTACTTCTAAGCATAATTTGGCAATCCTCGTGGATATGATCTCGTATTTGCCTGTTATACTATCGTTTTGATCTTGTGCACTTGCGAGTAAAACATACTAAACATTATTTATTAATTTAGGTAGTATTTGGCACAAAAAAAATACAAATAAAATAGAATTTAAATTAAATTATAAAAATGCACTAAGATTTCAGAATTCACCTCACCAAATTATAGCATACAGTCTCATGTCTAAGTTCATACATTTGACAAACAATTAAACCCTATACGTGTTCTATTGTTTTTATAAAATTAATCTATTGAAATATTCAATGAATCCATCCCAATTACAAAAGACAATGCATATTCAACTTAAATAATCCAATGTATCCATTTGATTAACAAAAAATAATGGATATTCAATCTAAATCAAACGATGCAATGTATCCGTTGGGTGAAACATAATGAATATCCATTGTTTAATCAAACAAATAGTTAAACAATCAATTTAATCTAACAACTGAATGCACGTAGAACATATAAAAAATTGCCGAAATTGTACGAACGTACATGAGAAACATAAACTAATCAATGGCGAGTCTTCATCTTCAACTTTAGTTGAAGGTTTTCACTTCTCATAATCAAACAAAACATAATTAAATGAATTGATAACATGAAAACCAAAAACTTACAACGGAAAAATGAATTCAGAGTTCAAAATCGACAAAAACTCGAAGGTCTAGACTGATCAGTGCCCCTTGGTGCGTTTACAATGAAAAAGATGGTATTTATAATAAAGGGCAAAATTCAGTTTACCCCCTTGAAGTTTCAAGGGATTTTCAATTTCAACCCCAAAGTTTCAAAATTAGCAGTTTACCCCCCTAAAGCTTCAAAAAGTGGCAAAGTGAACCCTCCCCACCCCCAGTTAACTTTTCCATCAAATTAGACGGAAAGCGTTGAAATGACATAAATGCCCTCAAGCTTTTTTTTTAAAAAAAATTGTCTAATTTGACTAGAAAAATTAATTGAAGTGTTGGGGACTCACTTTGCCATTTTTGAAACTTATGGTATCAATTGATATTTTGGGGTTCAAATTGAAAATCCATTGAAACTTTAGGGGGGTAGACTGAATTTTTCCCTATAATAAAATACTAGGGTTTCAGAGCTACCATATCAGCCCTACTGCGCTCGATCAGACACTAGGTGCGGTGCACTCAAGTGTACTTGGGACTTCATTAGTTCTTCCACGGTGTAGGCATACGCTCTTGTGACATGGGACTTCATCTGATTTTGGTGATGTGTTCAGTGCATGTGAAAAAGTGGCATTCGGTAAGTTTTCTAGGCATGATGGATTTTTGTTTCGAGAAAGTAAACTATGTGTGCTTGTGTGATCTTTGCATGCATTGCTTGTGAGAGAAGCTCATGGTGGTGGTTTGATGGGACATTTTGGTGTATCACGTGTAAATAGGCTAAGTCTAAGTTGAAACCCCATGGTTTGTACACCCCTTTGCCAATACCTAGTGAACCTTGGACTGATATTTCTATGGATTTTAATTTAGGTTTGCCTAGGACTAAGTGGGGGAGAGACTCAGTTTTTGTGGTGGTAGATAGATTTTCCAAGATGGCACACTTCATTGCATGTCATAAAACTGATGATGCATCACATATGGCTGATTTCTTCTTCAAAGAAATTGTTAGGTTACATGGTATGCCTAGGACCATTGTCTCTGATAGGGATGCAAAGTTTTTGAGTTACTTTTGGAAGACTTTGTGTGGAAAGTTGGGAACCAAGTTGTTGTTTTCTACTACTTGTCATCCACAAACGAATGGTCAAACTGAAGTAGTAAATAGAACTTTGTCTTCTTTGATGCGTGCTATCATTAAAAAGAATTTGAAAACATGGGAAGATTGTTTGCCATATGTTGAATTTGCTTACAATAGAAGTATACATTCAGCAACTAAGTTTTCACCATTTGAGATTGTTTATGGTTTTAACCCGTTGTCACCTTTGGATTTAACTTCTTTACCTGAACTTAGATGGCAAAAATATTTGTAAAGATGATTTATGAAAAGGCAGAACATTTAAACAATATGTCCATAAGCAAGAAGGTAGTGTTTGAACCAGGAGATTAGGTTTGGTTGAAGGACCGTCTTCTAGAGAAACGGAGTTCAAAACTCCTAATCATTTCAAGTAGTAAGCTTGACTTAAAGCTTTAATGTTTTCGATGTAGGTGATGATTTGAGGGCAAATCCTTCTCAAGAGGAGGAGAATGATGCAAACCATGAGGCTGGACATGCTAATCATACATGTGGGAATGGAGCTGAATTTGCACAAGACCCTTTGTCACTTCCTAGTGGCCCAATTACAAGACTTAGAGCCAAACGTTTCAACGAAGCACTAAATGGGCTAATCCAAGAGAATGGGGCTGACTCTAAAAAGACCAAGATGGGCTCAAATAATGATCAAGGTTTAGTCCATGTCATCAAAGCAATTGACAAGGTTAATTAGCATGGTTTTCCAGCATGGTTTGACCATTGAAGGGTGTGAATTTGTCGAGTTTCTAGGATATTAAGTAGAAGAATGAATCTAGCCATTTAGCCATCTTTTTGGTTGTCTCTAGAAGTCCAATAAGTCCAAAAGCATGGGGACTTGTTTATGTTAATATTTGTGTAGCTTTAAAGCTATAGTTATGTCTTTTCCTATGCATGGAGGGTTGTTCCAAGTATATAGATGGATTATTACGAATTTTAATGGTAATCTTTGCTTTTCAGAAAAGCTATTATCCTTGTGAGGTTTTGTGTTCCTCTTGGTTCTGGAAAGAACTCTTTGAACTTATCAAGTTATTCTTGTGGCGTTCAAACAACCAAACTTATCACCTTGATTCTTGAGAGATTCTTAGGTTTTTTGGTGTGGCGTTTTCAATCCTTTGTAGTCTTGGTTTTCATCTGCCTAGGTGATGGGTCAAGGCTCAACAAATCTTGTCTTCACGATCTTGGGGTTCAACGCCATCATTGTTATCGGGTTTCATCACAATTGTTGGTGGAGTCTTTTCCTATGCTTGGAAGGTTGTTCCAAGTATATAGGTGAATTATTACGAATTTTAATGGTAATCTTTGCTTTTTAGAAAAACTATTATCCTTGTGAGGTCTTGTGTTCCTCTTGGTTCTTGAAAGAACTCTTTGAACTTATCAAATCAAACAACCAAACTTATCACAATCCTTCATAGTCTTGGTTTTCATCTAAATCTTGTCTTCACGTCATCACAATTGTTGGTGGAGTTCATATCAATCAGGATTAAATTTATTCTTGGATCTTGCTCTAGTAATAGGCCTAATTGGACATGCAATGGATCCTTTAATGATTCTTGTTGATTCTCATCATTCCCCATCTCTTCAAAAGGTTTTGTCCTCGAATCATCACCTACATCAAAAGGAGAAGGATCAGAAACATTAAATGTAGCACTAATGGGATCCCCTGTTATGCCTAGTTTTGTTCTGTCTCTGTCGCAGGAATTTGAGGACGTTTTTCCAGACAATGTGCCACATGGTTTGCCTCCAACACGGGGGGGATAGAGCATCAGATTGACTTTGTACCCGGCGCTTCCATTTTAAACCGACCAGCTTATAGGAGCAATCCTGATGAGACAGAGGAGCTCCGAAGGCAGGTTAGTGAATTGTTAGAAAAGGGGTATATTTGGGAAAGCATGAGTCCATGTGCGGTTCCAGTTTTGTTAGTTCCTAAGAAGGATGGGACATGGAGAATGTGTGTTGATTGTCGAGCGATCAACAATATAACAGTAAAGTATCGTGATGCAAGCCAAGGAGCTGGACAAGCTAATCATACGTGGGAATGGAGCTGAATTTGCACAAGATCCTTTGTCACTTCCTAGTGGCCCAATTACAAGTGGAGCTGAATTTGGACAAGACCCTTTGTCACTTCCTAGTGGCCCAATTACAAGACTTAGAGCCAAACGTTTCAAGGAAGCACTAAATGGGCTAAATCCAAGAGAATGGGGCTGACTCTAAAAAGACCAAGATGGGCTCAAATAATGATGAAGGTTTGGTCCATGTCATCAAAGCAATTGATAAGGTTAATTAGCATGGTTTTCCAGCATGGTTTGACCATTGAAGGGTGTGAATTTGTTGAGTTTCTAGGATATTAAGTAGAAGAATGAATCTAGCCATTTACCCATCTTTTGGTTGTCTCTAGAAGTCCAATAAGTCTAAACATGGGGACTTGTTTATGTTAATATTTGTGTAGCTTTTCAAGCCATAGTTATGTCTTTTCCTATGCTGAGGGTTGTTCCAAGTATATAGGTGGATTATTACGAATTTTAATGGTAATCTTTGCTTTTCAAAAAACTATTATTCTTGTGAGGTCTTGTGTTCTTGGTTCTTGAAAGAACTCTTTGAACTTATCAAGTTAATCTTGTATGCTCAAAGAACCAAACTTATCACCTTGATTTCTTGAGAGATTCTTAGGTTTTCTTGGTGTGGCGTTTTCAATCCTTCATAGTCTTGGTTTTCATCTAGCTAGGTGAGGTCAAGGCTCAACAAATCTTGTCTTCACGATCTTGGGGTTCCATGCCATCATTATCGGGTTTCATCACAATTGTTGGTGGAGTTCATATCATTTTGGTATCGAGCTTGGTTCTAAGATAAGTTTTATTATCTTTTATTTTCACCGTATTTAATGTTCTTGGTCAAACAAAAAAAAACAAAGAAAAAAAAAAAAAAAGAGAAGAAGAAAGTGAATTCTAAAAAAAAATTTTCATTTCAATCTTGTTTCGAAAAATAATTGGTTCCAGCAAGAAAAATTCTTCCTTTACCTTTGTTTCTCACCTTATTCAGTTCTTGACCTTTTTATGAGTTTTGGTTGTTGTTCATTTCTTCCTTTTGATGAGTTTTGTTGTTTTCATTCTTTTGAATTGCTGGATTAATTTGAATTAGTTTCTTAAAGTTTGATTAAGAACTAAAGAAGACACAAAAGAGTGGAAAGAGGCGAGTGTGAGAAAGAGAGGTAAAAGCCTGAGTGAAAAAAAACACGAAAAGGATGTCAATTCTTGAGTGAAACACGTGAGGGAGTGCTTGTGAGGATTCTAACCTTATTTAGGTTTTATAAAAAAAAATCCAGTAATCAAGAAGAAGAAGAATTTCGAGAACCAAGTTCAACCTCCAAATGCAAGTGATGTTAGGGAGATGAGGCGATGTTAATTGAGTTAGAACCTATTAACTAGAAGTTGGACAGTAGAAGGGAACTTAGGGGCTAAAACAAAACATCCCCAATAGGCAGGGTGGGTGCTCTGGCGGAATGATGAGGAAGAGGTGGAGTTGGAGGACTTTGATAATATTTGAACCGAGGCAGGTTTGAGCATGGGAATGAATAGAGAAGATGGTAGGCCTAGGAGGGATAATGATTTAGAAACATAAAGATTAAAATTCCATCTTTCAAGGCAAAAGTGATCTCAAGTTTATTTGGAGTGGGAAACTAAAATGGAGATGGTGTTTGATTGTCATAGTTACTGGAGATAAAGAAGGTTAAGTTGGCTGCAATTGAATTCACGATTATGCCATTGTTTGGTGGGATCATTGATTATAGAAGGAGGAATAGAGAGCTTTGACACTTGGGAGGAGATGAAAATGCTTATGAGGAAGCTTTGTACCCAAATACTATTATAGGGATTGTATCAAAAGTTCAGAACTTAAGACAAGGTTCCAAGAGTGTGGATGATTATTACAAGGAGATGGAAGTAGCTATGATCGGGCTAATGTAGAAGAGGACCTGGAAGCCACCATGGCTAGGTTTTTGCGGGGTTAAATCGTGAGATTGTTGTAGTTGAGATGCAATACTATGTTGAGTTGAGGATATGGTGCATCACAAAGGTGGGAGGAATTCAAACTAAGGATTTGCTAGAGGGACAACCTATTTACCACCAGCCCGTGGAAGACAGCTCAAAAAAACAGTACAAGAAGAAGAAGAATTTGAACTCTAAGAATGCCAACCTCTAAGACCTCCACGACTTTAGGTAACACCAAGGCTTCGAGTTCTAAAACACGTGATATTAAGTGTTTTAAATGTCAAGGGCGGGGACACATAACCAGCCAATGTGTAAACAAAAGGGTTATGGTGATAAACGCCCAAGGAGAGCATGAGTCAAAGAAATGAGGAAGAAGTAGATGATGATGACATGCCTTCTTTGGAGGATGCCAATAATGAGCAAAATGCTGTGGTTGGAGATTTATTGGTAGCAAGGTGAGTTCTCAATGTGCAGGTTAAGGAGGAAGAAAGTAACTAAAGGGAGAACTTGTTTCATACTCGGTGCTTTGTAAATAACAAAGTTTGCAGTGTCATTATAGATGGAGGGAGTTGCACAAATGCAGCCAGCACTTATTTGGTGGAGAAATTGGCTTTAACTACCTTGAAACATCCTCTTCCTTATCGCTGTATTGAATGAATGTGGTGAAGTCAAGGTGACAAGACAAGTGTTGGTGGCATTATCCATTGGCAAATATGAGGATGAGGTGCTTTGTGATGTGGTTCCTATGCATGCATGCCATTTGTTGTTGGGGAGACCATGGCAGTATGATCGGAGGGCTATGCATGATGGATTCACAAATAAGTATTCTTTCACTCTTAATAGGCAACCTATTACTCGTGCCATTAACTCCAAAACAGTAAGGGAGGACCAATTAAAGTTACAGAGATCAAATGAAAAAAAGGGGGAAAAAGAAAGGAAGGCAAATTGAAAAAAGGAAAAAAAACATTGATCGAGTGAAAAGAAAGAGAGAGTATTTATAGTGAGAGCCAGAGGGGAAACATTCAATTGCATTGCAAAAAAAGTGAGATCAAGAGTATTAATTTCACACCCCTTTATTGTACTCATGTACAAGGATGCTCTTTATGTACTAATGATCTCGGTGCTTGCTGCGATATTGTTTCTCTTTTGTAGGAGTTTGAAGATGTCCTTCCCGAAGAGGTACCTCATTGTTTACCTCCAATTCGGGGGATTGAACATCAAATTGATTTCGTACCTGGTGCATCAATTCCAAACCGACCTGCTTATAGGAGTAATCCCGAGGAGACCAAGGAGCTTCAGAGGCAAGTAGGTGAATTATTGGAGAAGGGATATGTGTGTGAAAGCATGAGTCCTTGTGCGGTTCCGGTGCTATTAGTTCCTAAGAAGGATGGAACATGGAGGATATGCGTTGACTGCCGAGCCATCAACAACATAACGGTAAAGTATCGTCATCCATTCCTAGATTGGATGATATGCTGGATGAATTGTATGGTTCTTGTGTCTTTACAAAAATTGATCTTAAGAGTGGATATCATCAGATTAGGATGAGAGAAGGTGATGAATGGAAAACTGCTTTTAAGACTAAATATGGTTTGTATGAGTGGTTAGTGATGCCTTTCGGTTTAACTAATGCTCCGAGCACATTTATGCGTTTGATGAACCATGTTTTACGTGCTTTTATTGGCAGGTTTGTAGTTGTGTATTTTGATGATATCCTAATTTATAGCGAAAATTTGGAAGAACATGTAATGCATTTGAAATCTGTTTTGGAAATTCTTAGGAAAGAAAGGTTATTTGCTAACCTCAAGAAGTGCACCTTTTGCACGGATAAGCTTGTGTTTCTTGGTTTTGTTGTTAGTAAGAGAGGATTTGAGGTGGACGAGGAAAAGGTGAAGGCAATCCAAGAGTGGCCAACGCCACAACAATTAGTCAAGTGAGGAGTTTCACGGCTTAGCTAGCTTCTATAGACTTTTGTGCGTGATTTTAGTAGCCGCTGCCTTCCATCAAGTCATTAAGAAAAATGTGTCGTTTAAGTGGGGGAAAGAACAAGAAAAGGCATTTAATTTGATCAAAGAAAAGTTAACCAATGCACCTTTGCTTGTTTTACCTAACTTTGCTAAAACTTTTGAAATTGAGTGTGATGCTTTAGGAATAGGTCTTTGGAGCTGTTTGATGCAAGAAGGCCATCCATTGCTTATTTCGAAAAGTTGAGGAGCAGCCCTAAATTACCCCACTTATGATAAGGAGATGGATGCCTTGGTAAGGGCTTTGGAAAATTGGCAACACTATCTATGGCCAAAGGAATTTGTGATTCACACAGATCATGAATCTTTGAAGCATTTGAAAGGACAACAAAGGTTGAACAAACGCCATGCCAAGTGGGTGGAATTTATTGAAACATTTCCTTATGTGATCATATACAAGGTAAGGAAAATGTGGTGGCTGGTCATGCATTGTCCCGAAGGTATGTTTTACTTTCCATGTTAGATACAAAGCGCTTTGAATACATTAAGGATTTGTATGTACAAGATTCTAATTTTGGTGATGTGTTCAATGCATGTGAAAAAGTGGCGTTGGTAAGTTTTATAGGCATGATGGATTTTTGTTTAGAAAACTAAATGTGTGCCTATGTGTTCTTTATGAATTGCTTGTGAGAGAAGCTCATGGTGGTGGTTTAATGGGACATTTTAGTGTAGCTAAGACTTTAGGAATTTTGCATAAACATTTTTTGGCCTCATATGAAACGTGATGTGGAAAGAATCATGAGAAGTGTATCATATCGTGTAAAGGTGCTAAGTCTAAGTTGAAACCCCATGGTTTGTACACCCCTTTGCCAATACCTAGTGAACCTTGGACTGAAATTTTTATGGATTTTGTTTTAGGTTTACCTAGGACTAAGAGGGGGAGAGATTCAGTTTTTGTGGTGGTAGATAGATTTTCCAAGGTGGACACTTCATTGCATGTCATAAAACTGATGATGCATCACATATAGCTGATTTGTTCTTCAAAGAAATTGTTAGGTTACATGGTATGCCTAGGACCATTGTCTCTAATAGGGATGCAAAGTTTTTGAGTTACTTTTGGAAGACTTTGTGGGGAAAGTTGGGAACCAAGTTGTTGTTTTCTACTACTTGTCATCCACAAACGGATGGTCAAACTAAAGTAGTGAATAGAACTTTGTCTTCTTTGTTGCGAGCTATCATTAAAAAGAATTTGAAAACATGGGAAGATTGTTTGCCACATGTTGAATTTGCTTACAATAGAAGTTTACATTCAGCAACAAAGTTTTCACCATTTGAGATTGTTTATGGTTTTAACCCGTTGTCACCTTTGGATTTAACTTCTTTACCTGTGAGTGAACGTGTGAACTTAGATGGCAAAAAAAAAGCAGAATTTGTTAAGATGATTCATGAAAAGGCACGGCTGAACATTGAAAGGAGGACTAAACAATATGTCCATCAAGCCAACAAAGGACGCAAAAAGGTAGTGTTTGAACCAGGAGATTGGGTTTGGTTGCACTTAAGGAAGGACCTTTTCGGAGAAACGGCGTTCAAAACTCCTACCTCGGGTGATGGACCATTTCAAGTAGTGGAACGATCAACGATAATGCCTACAAGCTTGACTTAGTGAGTATGGTGTGCAAGCTTTAATTTTGGATTTGTCTTTTGATGTAGGTGATGATTTGAGGGCAAATCCTTCTCAAGAGGGAGAAGAAGAGCTGGACATGCTAATCCACATGGGAATGGAGCTGAATTTGCAAGACCCTTTGTCACTTCCTAGTGGCCCAATTACAAGTGGAGCTGAATTTGGACAAGACCCTTTGTCACTTCCTAGTGGCCCAATTACAAGACTTAGAGCCAAACGTTTCAAGGAAGCACTAAATGGGCTAATCCAAGAAAATGGGGCTGACTCTAAAAAGACCAAGATGGGCTCAAATAATAATCAAGGTTTAGTCCATGTCATCAAAGCAATTGATAAGGTTAATTAGCATGGTTTTCAGCATGGTTTGACCATTGAAGGGTGTGAATTTGTTGAGTTTCTAGGATATTAAGTAGGAGAATGAATCTAGCCATTTAGCCATCTTTTGGTTGTCTCTAGAAGTCCAATAGTCTAAAAACATGGGGACTTGTTATGTTAATATTTGTAGCTTTTGCTAGTTATGTCTTTTCCTATTGGAGGGTTGTTCCAAGTATATAGGTGGATTATTACGAATTTTAATGGTAATCTTTGCTTTTATTATCATTGTGAGGTCTTGTGTTCCTCTTGGTTCTTGAAAGAACTCTTTGAACTTATCAAGTTAATCTTGTATGCGTTCAAACAACCAAACTTATCACCTTGATTCTTGAGAGATTCTTAGGTTTTCTTGGTGTATGGCGTTTCAATCCTTCGTAGTCTTGGTTTTCATCTAGCTAGACGGGTCAAGGCTCAACAAATCTTGTCTTCACGATCTTGGGGTTCCATGCCATCATTGCTATCGGGTTTCATCACAATTGTTGGTGGAGTTCATATCATCGTCATCCTATTCGTTTAGATGATATGCTAGATGAATTGATTCTTGTGTATTTTCTAAAATTGACTTGAAAAGTTGATATCATCAAAATGAAGAAGGTGATGAGGAACTGCATTCAAAACTAAATGGATGGATTAGTGGTTAGGATCTAACTATTGCCCAGAACTTTCGCGCATTTAATGAATCATGTTTGTGCCTTTGTTGGAAAATGTGTATATTTTGATGATATTCATATAGCAAAACTTGGGTGATCATGTACAACATTTGAAATTGTTTTGGATGTGAAAAGTGGATATCATCAAATCCAAATGAAAGAAAGGAGGAAACTGCATTCAAAACTATATTGATTGTGGTTGGTTATGCCTTTTGGTCTAACTAATGCACCAAGTACATTCATGAGGTTAATGAATCTTGCATTATGCATTTATAGGCAGATTTGTTGTTGTTTTGATGATATTTTGTTGTATAGCAAGGACTTAAAAGAGCATATCAATCATTTGCAATGTGTTGATGTTTGAGAAAAGAAAAACTTTATGCCAATTTAAAGAAATGTTCCTTTTGCATGGAAAAGTTGTCTTTCTTGGTTATGTTATTAGCGGGAATGGAATTGAGGTGGATGAGGAAAAGGTGAAGGCTATCAATGGCCACACCTAAGTTAACGAGGTAAAAAGTTTTCATGATTTGGCTAGTTTTATTCATTTGTCAAAATTTCAAAAAGGCACTCATTGAAATTGTTAAAAATCTTGGTTTTAAATGGGTAGTGAGCAAGATCGTGCATTTATTGAGATTAAAGAAA
>CP054670.1:24740350-24767850 GCA_013348765.1 Carpinus viminea | reverse complement strand
GCTTGAGGAAACAAATTGCAGTCCTCAAGGCGATTGTCCATCAAGAATGTTCAAGACAACGTCGGCATATGCCCTCACCGACGACTCGGAGGAGGAAGAATGTGGAGAATGAATACGGAAACCCTTTTGCGGAGCGCGGAGTGCATAGACATCAACCCGTAGCTCGGGCCAATCGGTGAATCCTTTTCAAACTCGATATTCGAATTCAACGGGGTCTCAACTGAGAATTCTTGATGGATAGCAAGTTGAAGAAGTTCTTGATTTCAAAAGGTACCGAGGATCGATGAGTTTCTTTGGTTGCAACCAAGTTAGGGAAGAGCTACATGGTGGCAGAAGCAATCTAGGACTCGCTAGGCAAATCAAAAATCAAGATGGGGCTGTTGAAGCACATGCGGTCAGCCTTCTTGCCATACAACTAACCGAACCATGTATCAGGTCAGAATCTAAGCCAAGGTTCAAGACCGTGGATGAGTACGAGGAGTTCTACAAATACTTGACACGGGTTGAGTTAGCGAGAGATGATCAATTAGTATCCGATACATTGGGGGCCTATACAAAACATTCAAGATCCATTAAATCTTTTGATCCGTTAATGCGGCTCATCAAAGAGCCCTTTGTTGGAGAAAAGCAGCTGTGGGATCCACGGGTTTTGTGGGGTAACACAACTTGATACAACATTGTTTATACCTTGAAACACCACACAATCAGCAAATCCAAATCGGACTCAATCACAACCACCACCTAACTTTGAGCACAACGATGAATGGGCCTAAGTGTTTTAAATGTATACCTGAGAATGGCGGATTGCCGTAAAGGAGAAAATAAGGGTCTACTCATTGACTCGGAAACATCTTGATGAGCAAGGTGAAGAAGAAGAGCAAGAAGCAACCTTTGACAACGCAGCGGAGACATTGAGGAAGAATTTGTCACCTAAGGCCCTAGTTTAATGGTTGAAGGATATGCCTTACAAAGGTGGAAGGTGAGGAGACAGACACAACCTTTTCCACTCAACATGTGATCGTACCAAAAATAGTACTCAATTGCACGAGTCGATCGTAATAGAGTGGATGCAAGTGCAGTGTCGAACCAGAGAATCGGCTTTGCTAAAATCAACTTTAAAATGCTTAAACTAAAAATACCTTAACCTAGTCCCAATATCGAATGTAACGTGCAAAAATAAACTTAAATGCAATAAAATAAAGAAATAAATACTATAGTCCTAATCCACTTCACAATTAATTAATTAATATATAAACATGCTTAGCTCATATTCATTAAACATTTATGCTACAAGGCATACTTTGAGCTTAACACATTGTTCATATTTCCGCCTATCGATAACATATGTATATCCTATTGTTGCTACACAATCTTGTCGACTAACCGAGGCAAACATCATATAAGAGGTCACAACGGATAATGGTCCAAGACGAATATCCGATGTATCTCCGGTAATGATTAGTCGACGCTTACATTATAAACAACAATCAATACACTTTTGTCACTAAAATGCATTGAAACGAATAGACATAAATTAAATGATGTAATAATAAAAAACAAATATATATATAAACAAATTAAAGTGAAGGGAGACTAATAAAAAAAAAAAACATTAATTAAATAAACGACAATTTAGGAGGGATTTACAAGGAAAATAGAGGGCTTGGGCCCTAGAGGCACCTCCCAAAACGTTCACAATGAAATGAATGCACGAGGTCCTATTTATAGGTCGGGATCGAGTGCGTGAAACTACTCGGTTTTCGCAGATTTGTGGTCAAAAGGAACGCTCGACCTCAAATAATCTGGGGCGGCGACATGGAGGTGCGCGTCAACGCAGCACGCAACGCAGATAACCGCAAGGGCTTAGGCTGCGCGTGCGGTGCTTTGCGGCATCATGCGGGTTGCAAGGCGACCGTGAGGGCTGCGCTCTGCGGGTGCTGCGTATGCGCGTGCATGTGTGACTGAGTCATTCGAACGCACAAGCGCGTCGAACGACTTTTTCACTTTAAGTCCTTTCTTGCCCTTGCTAACCATGATTAATGTCCACAACACAAAATACTAAAAACACTAAAAATGATTAAATATTAACAATGCTAAAGGCCTAATAATATAAATTAAGGGTCCAAATAAGCACTTTTAGGCACCGATCAAATACCTTAAACTTACATTTTGCTAGTCCCTTAGCAAAACAAAATGAAAAACAAAAAAAACATAAGTCCGCTGTGGGAGAAACGATTGCATTGAGCGATATGCAATAAGTTTTTAAACCTCTAGGAGTTCCCTAGAGGACGAGTGAAGTCTCGTGAGGGTTTTTCAGGAATGATACCCACAAACATCTGTGCACACATTTTATTCTCAATCATGCAAAAATATATCGATCATGGTTTAAATTCAAAAGCAAGTTTAATCACACAAACACTATCTTCACAAATTTCAGGGAATTAACAATCAAGATACAAACATGGCATTATGAGATACAAAAATCAATTCTAGTGAAAGTGAGATTAGCACAAAAATATGGGATTTCAAAACCAATCATTAGTCATGTATGCTTCGACACTCAAAGTTCATTGGTCAACACATCAAAAATAACAACCAAGGTTCATCAAAAACTTTTTTTTTTTTTTTATTGCATAACTTCATTAAGCTTTCTAATTGACCCATGTATCAAGTTATTAAGTCAATGACTCCCAAACCAAATGGTTTTAGGGCATTAGGCGAAAACACCCCTAAGGACCTACTAACTCGAGTAAAAAGGCTACGTTTTGCTAACCACATCTAACTTCACACTTTTTACGAATACTCATTGCTTAATGAGGCAAGAGATCCGTTACTGGTGGAAAGCTCAAAATGATCATCATTTTTTTTTTTTTGATGAACCACTATTATCTCCAAATGGTTTTCCAACTGCATTCAAGCTTACAAAACTAACAAAACCAAAACCAGATTTTATCCCACAAATTACGTACAATTGTGCTCGTGAATCAAATTGAACTACAATATCTCATTATGCCATGAAAGTAACATAACTAAAAATCCCTTAATCAATGTGATCATATGTTCGCCAAATTAAACACACCAATGAAAATAAACCATAACTATAAAAAATGCATAATTTAAAACAAATGTGCACACAATGATAAAAATACCCCAAACTCAAAATCAGACCGCCCATCAGCAGTTGATATAGAAAATAAAAAAGTGCAAGGGGTAAAATAAACCAAGACGTCACAAAGACGCCACGGCCGGTGGTGGTGCATGAGGTCCCGCTGGAGGCCATGATGGCTCGAACATCTCTCGGACCTCGAGCCTCCCCGACGAAGCATCCTCTCGAATCAAAAATGAAATCAGACGCCCCTCGATCCGGGATCGATGTCCACGAGGGTGTCCTGAAGTGCAATTTGAGCGCCTAAGCGTGATACACTCCTCATCCTCCTCTAGCTGCCTCCTCTACTCCTCGCCCTGCTCGCGGGCTCAAAAGCCATCTCATGCTCGCCTACCAACTCGAATGTCCATGGGCTCGGGCTCCAGTGGGCTCGTTGTAGCAGGGGCTCGGGCATGTGGGATAGACTCGACGCCACCGGATGGAGCCAAATGTGGGCTCAATGATCGTCACCGATGTGCCTTTGATCCCCATCTTTCTCGTAATATGTGTGATGAGAAAGGGAAAGGCAATCCCCACGCCTTCGTGCTCCGCCTCGATGATGTACTCCTCACAATTTCGGATCCGACGCCGATAATCTCCGAATAGAACACCGTAATCCTCTGGAATGAGTAGAGGGCACGAGGAATAGGTCCCGCTCGTGTCTTGTGTCCCACACACACATAACCATATCTATGAAGAGAAGATTCCGAGGAATCTTCGCTGGCTATTCCGCGTATCGTTGCATCGCCTCACACATATCGGAAACAATATCCTCGAGTGTAAGCATGGAGGGCACTCAATCCATGGGGTGTCCGACTCAGCGCTCATGGCTGCACTTCAACAGCCGCTATATCTCCAATGGTCACCTCCACTTCTCTCCCCAATGGAGGAGAAAACCGTCTGCCGGTCACCGCCAATCCTCGTGAGTGTAAAACTCTCGACCAGCCGCCATGTGGAGGTGACGGGTTTGAAAAGCCTTTTCAAACCTCGCGCTTCAACCTCGACCCAACTTCCATTGTTGGAGAACACCTTTTGATAGCAAAGTGTTCTCCAACAAGAGCTTCGGCCTCCATGGATGGCTCACAATAGCATGGGACCGATGGGATGACGAACCTGCCTCTAGGCATGATGGAGGTTCGCGCACCACGGTGTGCGCCTCAAAATAAAGGGTTTAAGAACCCTTTGAAAATGCCCAACCCCTGCAAAAAACAAATAAAACTAACAGAATCAAGGGGCACAATCCAAGAGAGGATTTGTGCCCTTTGATTGAAAAAAAATCAAAAATTTGGGGTTTTTGGAGAAATTGGGTCGGTGGGTTGGGGACAAAATGGGAAATTTGGGGATTTGGGTGGGTGGGTGAGTGGGTGGGAGAATGGCGGTGGTGTGTGGTGGTGGAGAGGGTGGGTGGTGGTGTGGGTTTATTTTGGATTTAGGGAGGAGAGATGACGGAGGTGGGTTGAATGCACGAAGGGAAAATGGGGAGAGGAAATGTGACCTAAAAGCAGGTCACAAAGATCGAACGAGTACGCTCAATCGCATCGTGTGCGTGTGATGCTCAACTTACATAAGCAAGTTCAACGCACGCGCAATGCAAAGGTGAGTGAACATGGTCGAACTTCACCAAGGCAAGGTTGACGCAAGAGACGCTCAACTTACATAAGTACGCTCAACGCATTTTTTTTTTTTTTTAAGCTATACAAAATAAAATTACCAAGCACAAAACACAAAACACACCTAAAAAAAAAATAAATCAAAAATGCGAAAATAAAAAAAAAATACCGGACCTTCCCTCATAAGGGTGTCCAACCAATCCTTCCATCCTTTCTTCCTTAAAATGATAGATACCCTCCGAAGGATGTTAAGCCATCTTATGTAGTTGTCCTTGTTTCGAGGATCCACTTAGGAACACGGTTCCTAGATTTGTGATCTTGTGTGTGAATCCTCAAAGATTTCTACATAAGATGACTCTTCGAGACATTGAAAGATGGGACTTGATATGTCTCGAGAGGGATTGTGACGAAGGAGTAAGCTTCAAGATCACTTCCTTGTCATTGGGCCAATTTAAATTGGCGGGGTTCAATCTGCTCCTTCATTTCTTCTTCTCCATTCTCAGATCTCGTGAGCGGATCCACTAAAGCCTTAGCTTGCTCATGCACCATGTCAAGGTCCAAATTAAACTCAAATTGAGCAAAGCTCTTCCAAAGGATCCTCCAGACTGCCTCTAAACCTAACAGCTTGCTCGAGGAACTTGTCTAGATCCAAATCATTTTCAATTTCATCAAAACACTCTCCAGATGGATTCTCAAGACTAGGCTCACTAAAAGTATCAACATGATCAGCCTATCCAAGTCTAGGTCATCTCTATCCGGAGCAAGTGTTCCATCTCAGATCCTCTAAACTCAAATCATGCAACACACCATCTTGCATCACTAACCTATCAAGGTCTAGGTTATCCATTGAAGCATTCTATCTTAAGGTCCTCTAAGCTACACTCACTTGCAATTTCATCTCAATTTCCTCATCAACAAGTATGGTGGTGGTTTGGGCATTGTCGTACCTTGTTAACTTCACCATGTAATAATTAATGAAAGGACAATCATCAAACTGGTGAGAATGATGATAACAATATTCACATGAGGTGTGTGAGTGTGAGAAAGCCGGTATGGGCATGTCTGCTGCCATGAGTTGGTTCGCCTCCCTCAAGTCATCGAGCGAGGGAAAATGTTGCTCAAATGACTCTTGGGGAGGATGAGCCATCTCATGAATCAAAACTCCTCCTCAACTAGGTTGAATTTAGAAACTAATTGACCGAACTGTCTTCCAACCTTGCAATTTCTTCGGTTTGCCATATGGCATCTATGATTTCTTGACAAGGTTGGTTGACTGCTTTTCCTAAACGCTCGAGTGTTCTTCTAATGATGGTTCATGAGACGCAGAAATGGTGGGTTGGCCGACTAGGTCCATGAATTCTTAAGAGTGTCTTCCAAGGAAGATTTCGGAGGATAGTCATATGATGAATGGAAGAAAATGGTTGTCGAACTGGATATTCAGTGGAAGTGCAGTTCGTCAACTGGGAGTAAATTTTCCGTAGCATGATCATGCCACAAAAATCAGAATGGTTGCTCCAATCCGTTATAAAAATTTGAATTAGATTCAAACAGATCGAGAAACCGGTGTTCAATCGCTCATTTGAAAATCAGAAAATTGTCCCCAATGTGGACAATCACCTAAACTAAGGTAAGGACTGAGCAGGTGAACACGGTTCATGTGGGCAAAGTGGTAGGGGAAACATTAAAATAATCGAACGGAAGACTCATGCTTCACCCAAACAGTTCAAAATATTCCACATGAAATAATTAATAAAATACAAAAAAATAAACAAAAACTAATAAAGACAAACTATTTAAACAATTTAAAAATAAACTAACCAACAAAAACTAAAAACAACAAGTAACTAAATAAACACAAGCAAAATAAATTAATAAATAATTAAATAATTAAATAAATAAAAAAACAGAAAAAACAAAACACATACCTTGGGTCCTCTGCGGCGCTAAGGTCTTGCGCTTCGGCGCAGGAACGATGATCAATCGCAACCACTTAAATATATAGCAGACTCTGCAAGTGCGTTGACAAAGATATGCGCGTTGAGCGTACACTGCTTGTTTGAAACAATGCGCTCGCCGCACGCAGGCGTGTCGGAACAGCATTACATCTTTGGAAAAGGCTGAAATGCGTTCGACCGCAAGTATTGCGTTCGACCGCACTGTGCCAGGCCAAAATTCCAGGGACTCAACAGAAACCTAAAACAGGGAACAAAAAAAACGCTAATCTAATTTTTTTTTTTGGATTTTATCTATAGAAAAGCACGAAATAAAAATAAAATAATTGCACAATTAAAATAACTAGTAGAAAGATAAAATTAATCTAAGCACAAAATTAATTTTAACAAAACACCGATTCCCCGGCAACGGTGCCAAAATTTGATAGTACCAAAAATAGTACTCGCCAATTGCACGAGTCGATCGTAATAGAGTGGATGTGCAAGTACGAGTGTCGAACCCACAGAGAATCGGCTTTGCTAAAAATCAACTTTAAAATGCTTAAACTAAAAATACCTTAACCTAGTCCCAATATCGAACAGGTAACGTGCAGAAAATAAACTAAGTTAAACATGCAATAAAATAAAGAAATAAACGCGACTACAGTCCCTAATCCACTTCACAATAAATTAATTAATATATAAACATGCTTGGCTCATATTCATTAAACATTTATGCTACAAGGCATACTCTGAGCTCTAACACATTGTTCATATTTCTGTCTATCTATAAGCACATATGTATATCCTATTGTTGCTACACAATCTTGTCGATCTAACCGAGGCAAACACTGTTACAAGAGGTCACAACGGATAATGGTCCAAAGACGAATATCCGATGTATCTCCGGTTGCAACAATAGTCGACGTTTGGCGATTGGCAAACAACAATCAATACACTTTTGTCACTAAAATGTATTGAAACGAATAGACATAAATTAAATGATAGAATAATACGAACTAAACACAAATATATATAAACAAATTAAAGTGAAGGGAACAAGAGACTAAATAAAAGTAAAATAAAACATTAATGAAATAAACGACAATTTAGGAGGGATTTACAATGGAAAACAGAGGGCTTTGGGCCCTAGAGGCACCTCCCAAACGTGCTAAATAAATGAATGCACGAGGTCTATTTATAGGCTGGCAGGATACTGGAGTGCGTTCGAACGCACTAGTTATTTGTGGTCGAACGCAGGGCATAAGTTCGAGCGCAAATAAATGTTGTGGCGGCTAGGGCTGAGTCAGGTGTGCGTTCGAACGCAGAGCACCTACGTTTGAACGCAGATAACTGCTAGGGCCGGCTGCAGGCTACGTGCGACCGTGCTGTGTGGGTGCTGCTGTGTGCGTCCGTGAGGTTGCGCCCGTCCGTGGGTGCAGCGTGCGTGTGACCGTGGTCCGTGTTGCTTGCTGGTGTGACCGTGAGTGCGTTCGAACGCACCAAGTGCGGTCGAACGCACTTTGGCAGTATCTTCACTTTATGTCCACTTTCTTGCCCTTGCTAGCCATGGTTTAATGCAATGTCCTGCACAACACAAAATACTAAAAACACTAAAAATGATTAGATATTAACAATGCTAAAGGCCTAACGAATATAAATTAAGGGGTCTAAATAACCACTTTTAGGCACCGATCAACATGTACCATTGAGGGTAAGGTATGCAAACTAATCATTGTTGGAGAATGTTGCGAGAATGTGGTGTTGGGAAAAGCAGTTCAGAAGTTGGCTCTAGACACAGAGAAACACCCTACACCATATCGCCTGGAGTGGCTTAAGAGGGGAAACGAGGTAATAGTCTCAAAACGTTGCCTTGTAAATTTTTCAACTAGTACTAAATACAAAGATAAAACTTGGTGTGATGTGGTGGCCATGGATGCCTGCCACCTATTGTTGGGGAGACCATGGCAGTATGATTGAAACGTTCACCACGATGGACGGAAGAATACCTACAGCCTCTTGGTGGACAATGTGAAGATTACTCTCCTACCTAACCTGGGAGAAGCATACAAACCTCCAAAAAAAGTTGGCCATACACTCCTAACCAAACGAGAATTCATAAGAGAGATGTCCGACACGGATCAAGTGTCCCCACTCTATGACAAAGAATGCAGCCCAACGGAGATTGTACAAGAGACAGTTACGGGTTCGTTAGAGGAATGCACTGCTGTGTTCCAAAAAGACCGATCGGAGGAACTACCGCCCCTTCATGACATTCAACACCAAATTGATTTGGTGCCTGGGCCTAGCCTTTCCAACCGACCACACTATCATGTATGTCTCAAACTAAACTTTGAACCTATTTTGTATGACATGTCCACAAGAGCGCGGCAAGACTTCAAATGGCATAATGGGCTCCTGTGCAAAGGCACTCAATTGTGTATTCCTAAAAGTAGTCTGCAGCTAAAATTTATTAAGGAATGCCATAACAATGGTCACAGGGAGCGGGGCAAGACACTACAACTAGTAACTGAACAGCCCTATTGGCCGAGTATGCAGAGAGAAGTGGACAAATTCATGAAGAATGGCCATATATGTCAAGTACCAAAAGAGTCGGCTACCAATGCTGGGTTATATTCGCCTCTTCATATTCCGGAGCGCCTATGGACAAACAGGAGCATGGATTTTGTGTTGGGTTTACCAAGGACCCAAAAAGTTATAGAGGACTCGTTAGATGAGGATGCGAATTCGAGGGCAAATTCTCTCCAACCTGGGGAGGATGATGTAGATTAGGATGACCTATCTTATCTTTTAGTCTTTTATTTAAATTAGGTTTCTTTGTTAGTCTTTTAATTGTTTTAGTTTACTTTTCCTTCTAGTACGCGGTTTTAGATTACTTTTCCTTCTAAGATATGTAATCCTAGTTTATGTTAACCTCTTTTATGCTTTAGCCTCTAAGCCTATAAATACAGGCTTAGATCCTTTGGAAAAACAGTTTATTATTATTATTGGTTTTGTTTAATAAGAATACTCAGAGTTGAGTTTCTTGGTTCTTTTTTCTTTAGGCTTTAGATAGCATCTACTGCTTAGAGAAGATTTCTTTGATTTTGTGATAGTCTCACAATCTTAGGAATATTTATCCCTTCTATTTACTCTTTTCTTGATTATTTACATTATAACCCTGCATCACTATGTGACCTACTCCCAAACAACGAAAACACTTAATATCACGATTGCAAGTTTGGGATTCGGTTTTACCTTTGTTGACATTGGGGATTTCATCTCTACTTTTTGGTGGTTCGGTTTTGGTCTTAAAAATAGCCCTTTCGTCTTTCCTCCCATTTGACCTCCATGGAGTAGAGGAGCCCAGATTTTGAAATGATCAAGTATTTTTCCTTTTAAGCAGTCGTTCCACCTTCATTGCCATGTGCACCATGTCCTCCAACTCCACGTAGTGTTGCAACTCCACCACGTTGGCAATGTCCCAATTTAGCCCATTCAAAAACCTCACCATCGTAGCTTCTCTATCCTCCACTACATTAGCCCGAATCATAGCGATCTCCATTTCCTTGTAGTAGTCATCTACGCTCTTATAGCCTTGAGTAAGACTTTGTAATTTTTGATACAATTCCTATAACAAAGGACTAGGACAAACCCTCCTCATGATGGCCTTCATTTCTTCCCTTCTCCCATTCCAAATATGCTTCAGGATCGTTTTTCCCTTGGAAAGATTGTATCTTCATTTTGATGTTTCCTAGGTTTCAATCAGTCCATTTTGCCATCTCGGATCTCTTCGGAAACCTCTACCACGCCTTTCTCCCCTTAGCACGAACCTGCCCTCACCGTTGAAAGCTCGATCATCTTCATCTTCGAACTCATCATCGTGGTCATCATCAAAATCATCCACGTGCACACCTTTCTTGCCTTCTAGTATTAGGAGCTCTTTGGGGATGCCCCTCACGCCAAGTAGCAATAACAGCGTCTTGCTTATTGATCCGATCCCGAATCTCATTAAACACCACGTTCATGCGTTCAAATTGTTGTTGTATAGCATGCAACATGAAGAACGACTCCTCCCCTCCTTTGTTTGATGTGCCGTCCCTGGAAGACATACTCTTGAAGCAATATAGAAATGTTAGAAATAATTCCTCACAACACTCCCTCACGTGTTTGCACTCAAATGTTGCCACTCACACTCGTGTTTCACTCTCAAATTGGCTTTGTTTTCGATATTAGTCTCACTCTCTTGCCTTTTTCCTCTTGTAGCTTCCCCTTTTCAGTTCTTTATTGAACTAACGAACTTGATCAAATAATTCAACTTGTAGAATTTAAACCAATACCAACGGAAGGAAAATATTATGGAAACAACGAATCAAAGGAAAGAATTTAAACCAATACCAATGGTAGAATAGATATTATGGGAAACAACGAATCAATGGAAAAAATTTAAACCAATGTAGGCTGAAAAATATTATGGAAACAACGAATCAAAGGAAAGAATTTAAGCCAATATTGTCGATCAGGGAAAAAATATTAAAGAATACAAAATAAATAAGATAGGATGATAACATTAAAAAAGGTGCTTTCTCTTTCTTTGATCTTTCTTTTCTTTAATATGGACCCAAGAAAGCTAAAATTCAGATTTGATAACAAACCTTGACCCAACGTTTATAATTGAAATGCGAACCAAAGGTATAAAGAAGTAAACCCTAACCCAATGATTATGAAAGAATCATGAACCGAAGGTATAAAGTTTGAACGCCACAAGGAAGAATCCTTGATAAGTTCAGCAGTTCTTTGATGAATCAATAGAAGCAAACCTCACCTCTTTAAATCTTTCATTTCATGTCCTTCATTACAATGAGTCCATGCTATTTATAATGCATGGTTGAAATCGGAATACAAATTACTAAAGGAAAATAATAAAAGACTAAATAAAATAATCCTAAAATTAAGGCTGATTTTGTCTTAAATTAGCAACTCCTCCAAGAAAGAAATCACCTAAGGAATGTCTTGAATAGATATATCAATCAGCCAATTAATTGATATGGAATTGGAAAGGTTTGAAATAGGGATGTCAATCAGTCAATCAATCATTCTAATCAGCCATTAATCAACGCCATTTGCTAAGGAAATTAAGCAAGATCAGCCCCATCAATAGCTTGGATTAAATTTATTACTCCTTCATCTTCCTTTGGGCTCAAGTTTGAATGCTCCATTTTAGAACCAACCCAAATCTCTTGAATCAGCCCACTAATTGCTTCTTTGATCATCTTGGATCTTGCTCTAGTAATAGGCCCAACTGGAACATGCAATGGATCCTTTAATGATGCTTGTTGATTCCCATCATAGAGGCTAAAGCATAAAAGAAGTTAACATAAACTAGGATTACACATCCTAGAAGGAAAAGTAATCTAAAACCGCGTACTAGAAGGAAAAATAAACTAAAACAGAGTCCTAGAAGGAAAAGTAATTAAAAAGGCAATTTAAGCCAAAACATGACTAAGTGTCTGACTGCTCTTCATTAGTGGAGTATCTTGATGATTGTTGTGAAATCCCACACACCCCTTTTCTGTAGACTTGTTATGCTTCTCTCGTGCTTTACTCTTCCCACAAGCCATAAGAATCCCCAAAGAACTCACAAAGACCTTTTCAATCTTGACAAAAAGCCTTTTGCTACATCACAATTTTTGTTAGAATAATCGATAAAATAGCATCTATCCCAATGAAATCAACATAGTCAATTGGTTCAACTGAAATTGAAGACTTTACCTTCAAGGCTCTTAACCGTCACATGATATGTAGAATTGTGTCAAAAAGTGCAAAACTATCCGATAAATTTACTCTTCAAGGGTTCTTCTTCAGAAAAATTTTTCCTAATTCTTCATACTCTTTAGGACTCTTGATGTGGAGTTGATGATTAGGAAGTTTAGACACCACCCCATGTGGAGGTTGAATATCTTGCAATGGTTGCGCTTGTTTTGGTAGTTCTGCTTGGACCACGTCGACAAATCTTTTCAACAACTTCTTTATCGGTCCCGGTACCACTCCATTGATGTCGCCTTCCTTGCTCGTCAACTCTTGCTTGGCTACAACGGTTTGACCATCTCCTTGTGAAGGTTGTGGCTTTGGCCATGGCTCGTAATAACGTCAACTTGGTTTTACCCAACATGAAGCTGTCGTATTCTTGGTTTCATCATGGATGGTAGCTTTATCATCTTGCCATGATTTGCCAATAACAAGTGACACATAGTCATGTTGACCACGTCACACCACACGATCCACATATTTACCTCCAATAGAAAAGGCACTTGGAAATATTTAGATACCCTTACCTTGTTTCCTTTATGAGCCACTCAATTGATAGGAGTAGGATGTCTCTTGGTTTGAGCCCTAGCTTCTGGCTTCCTCTGGGCGATATTCATACCACTCTTTGGATCGATGATAAGCTTGGCGACCTTGCCTCCCAAGATGAAATTGTTGGCACATACCTCCAATGTATCGAGACACCGATTGATGCTTTATCTCCGCCCCCTCCTTAGGCACCATCTTTGCCATCTTCCTTGGTACTTGTTTTTGTGGAATGTTTTTATTTTTTTCTGCCACCATGAACTCTTTGGGTTGCACGCAACTTTGGAATTCTGGTGTATCGAGTTTGAAACCGGATTCCCACCGATTGGCCTGAGCTTGTACAAGGGGTTGATGCCTGTGCACTCCGCGCTCCGCAAAAGGGTCTCCGTCTTCATCCTCCACAATTGCATCATCCTCTTCCGATTCGGGCGATGAGGGTATATGCCGACTTCTGTATCAACCACTCTCTATGGATAATAGTTTTGCGAGGGCTACAATTTGTTCCCTCAAGCTCGCAAATTGTACCTCCGAGTGTGCTTTATAGGTTGCCAGTGGTTCTTCTATAACTGGTTCTTTGCTATCATAACCGTCCTCCGAGTGTGCAAAGCGGTTACCCCTTCCCCTTGTGACTGGTGCCATGGAAAGAGGCTAAGCTCTGATACCAACTGATGCAAGGTTAGAACGTATATAATCAAGAAAACAGTAAACAAAAGGGATAAATATTCCTAAGATTGTGAGACTATCACAAAATCAAAGAAATCTTCTCTAAGCAATAGATGCTATCTAAGCCTGAAGGAAAAAGAATCAAGAAACTCAACTCTGAGTATTCTTATTAAACAAAACCAATAATAATAATAAACTATTTTCCAAAGGGTCTAAGCCTGTATTTATAGGCTTAGAGGCTAAAGCATAAAAGAAGTTAACATAAACTAAGATTACACATCCTATAAGGAAAAGTAAACTAAAACAGAGTCCTAGAAGGAAAAGTAATCTAAAACCGTGTACTAGAAGAAAAAGTAAACTAAAACAAAGTCTTAAAAGGAAAAGTAATTAAAAAGGCGGTTTAAGCCAAAACATGGCTAAGCGTCCGGACGGGTAAGTGAACGTCCGGAAGGGACACTAAAAGTAACCCGTCTGTCCAGACGGGGATCGAACGGCCTATGAATGGGCTCGAAGCCTAGAAAGCTACGGTCCGACGGTGATGGGCCGTCGGACGGTGTTCTCCATCGAAGTTTTGTAGCATGTCACCATCCTCTGGGGTGTCTTCATGAACTTTGATGGCTATCTAATCCACATCAACACTTTAGAAGCAGGTCACTGAAATGTCCCTATGCTTCGAAAAATAGGTCGCCATCTCTATGTTGAAAAGATTGAATTTCTTTTCTCATCTGCCTTGTCTTTTGGGCTGGGAAGAACTTCTTTAGAAACTTACTGGACAGCAGTTCTCAAGTATGGATAGAACTTGCAGGCATTGAATTATACCACAACCTAGCATTGTCTTTCAAGGAAAATGGAAAAAAGAATCATCCTAATTCCCTCTTGATGCCTTTGATGTGTTGAAACTTGCAAAGATCAAAGAATTCCTTAAGGTGCAAATTTGGATCCTCATTAGGTGTGCCCCTGAAATGCGTCAACGCATTGAGTATTTGTGGGGATATGTAGTAATTTCCTTCTGCCTTTGGTTGATAGGCGATGCATGATGGTTGGTTGGGATTTCTAGGATGAAAGATTGTTTCATGAGTCTTTGCTCTGGTGGCGGTTGGTTGACATTTTGTTCTACCATTGTTTCCTCCTCAACGTCAAATTCTTCTTCTTCCTCCTCAACGTTATCTCTAGGCTTTTGCCGAACGGTTCACTCAATTTCCATATCAAGTGGAAGGATGGTTGGATTCTTGGATCGAAGCCCTTGCATGAATCGGATGAAATGCTGCAGTTACAGCAGCTTTAGTACTACTGTTGTGATGGTCTCTAGAACTGTGCTCGAACGCACTCGGCCTACGATCGATCGCTCTTACAGGGACTCTTCTATCGCAAGCCTGGAACAACACAAAAAATAAAAAACAACCTTTTTTTCTTTTTTTTTTAACAAAAACAGAATTAAAATCAAACAAATAATTCTAAAACAAAACTAAAATAAAAACAAAATTGAAATTAAAATAAACTAAAAACAAAAACTAAACTAAACGAAAACAATTCTAAACAAATTTAACGCAACCCCCGGCAACGGCATCAAAAACTTGTTGTAAAATTATCTGCTTAAGTTAATAGGTAAATAATTGTAGTTTTACTTGCAAGTGCACAAGGTTAGTGTAGTAGCATAATGTGCAAGTGTGAGATCATTCCCATAGGGATTGGTAAATTTTGATTAAAATTAATTTCACAATGTTAAAAGAGAGAAAAATTGATTTTTGATTTGATAATGATAAAAGGGTTAGGGCTGTGATATCCACCACTAATCATGCTTACACAATAAAACAATATGCCAATACTTTAATTACATTATGACTACCTAATGTTTGCCAACCTAAGGGCATGGTGTATACTCCTTAAGCTATTGGTCTCCCTAAGCAACGAGTTAGGCATGATGTATACTCTAACTCTTTTCTTTTTTAAAGGATTTAACATGATATATACTAAGTTGTTCTTTAAGAAAACATAAAAACTATGAAAACCGACAAACAAATGAGACCTAGGGCATGGTATATACTCCCGGTTTCCCATGTTGATTAACCCAAGAATCCGGTGTGGATTGTTTTTGTTACTTTTATTAAACCTAGGACTCGGCCATCAAAATTGGTTTAACTAACTAGTCTATGACCACATGCATACGTTGGCCAGACAAACACATATGAGGAATTATTGAAAGCAGGAATTAATCAAGTTAAATACCATAATGCAATTATCGCAAATGCGCCAATATTGAATTACTAAGTAAACATGATCAAAGCTTCAGTTTAGCCCTATTAAGAAGAGATTTAGTTACACATGAATTTGATGCTAATCATCTTCATAAACTAAAATAAAAGGGAAAAGAATAAACCCGAAAAATCGCTTCCTTGACAGTGAATTCTTCACGAAAATCATGTGTCTCTTTTTCTGTGTTTACAAGCCTATTTATAGAGTCTAAGAAAACCTAGAAACCCTAAAAATCGTAGGGTTTAGTCCTTGTGCGACTAGGACTCTACAAAACCCTAATAAAATAAAACTCTCCAAAATATGGCTGCGACTGACTTGAGCTTCACGCACGAGTGCACTCGATTGCAGGCCGTGTGCACTCGAGCGCTAGTGCGCACAATCGTTGGTCCCCTATGCTCGATTGCTCCAACAAACTCCAGCTTTTTTCCAACTTTTGTCCTTTAAGCCCTAGACTTTTAGAGATGCTTTTCTTTTCTTTCAAAGACCTATAAAACAAGGAAAACACACCCAAAAAAAAAAAAAAAAGTACAAACTAGCAAAACTAAGAGATTAACAAATATAAATTAAGGGGCTAAAATCTTCATATTTTAGCCCTTATCAAGCGCTGGTGCGCTCGATCCTAGGCTTCCTGTGCTTGATCACTCTGACAGAATGCGAAAGACCTGAAATTGCCATTTTTTGCTCCAATTTCAAGAATTGATTTATTCTCTCCGAGATCCTATAAGAACACACACAACCTAAAAAGAAAAAAAACAAAAAAAAAAAACAAATATAAATTAAGAGGATAAAATAGGGATATTTTAGCACTTAACAGAAACCACCTTGCTGATAAACCCAGCATATCTAAGACATAGATTCCCTATTAAAACTTGACTTTCTTGGGCAGACTCATCCAAGTGTCTCTCATATTGAAGGCTCATTCCCCTTCCCAACATTTTCTTACGTAAAGTGGGAAGTGGCCATTTTAATGGTCAGTGAAAGGCTAAGAGTAGTATATATATATAGTTTTTTTTTTTTTTTTTATTCTGTCTTCTCTTTCCTCTATTAAAACATATTTAATTTTAGCACAGGAGTTGCACAGAAGTAATTCCAATTTGCGACTTGCGAGTGAATGAATGAAGACATACCTTTTAGACACTTTTTGGGAAGAGGCTACCCCCTAGGCTTATACGAATATCGATTGTGATGGTTCTGATTTGAGGAACATTAAAAGTCAAAAAAATAAATAAGGGAATTTACAATCATCTTTTTCAAGGTTAAGGGAGGCTTTGCGAAATTTGTAAGGAAAACCCTAGAGATTTGTGGATGAGAAAAGGCAGGGGAAAAGATTCTAACCAAATTAGCTAACATAAGCCAAAAAGATAAAGAAATTTAGGAAAGGACAAAGGTGGTAAGAAGGGCAAAGTCTGGGGACTGAGATGGTTTTACTGACTTAAATACGTACCTGTCTGTGCGTAAGGCGAGCGATATCGAGATGTCAAATCACAACAAAGTACAGATGATATAAAAGAAAATAAATTAAATAAATAAAGTCAGTATAGAATTATATTGGTATGATTATGGCATTATTATGGGCGTTGGAGCTAGGGCTCACGAAGGTGATGGAAGAGCCCTAAAGAGGGGGAGGCGGAGGCGGAAGGTGGAGGGGCTTATTGTCCGGGAGTTACTAGGAAGGGTCATGAGTCATGGGGTATTGGGGGTTCGGAAATTGAGGTAATTTAAAAGAAAGGCTTTGAAAGCACACCACAAGACAACACCCTCTTTAACTTGTGAAAGCAACAGGTGAGTGGTGTGAAAGCTATATCACCCCCATGCACACGTCCCTTTCTGGCTCCTCTCCCCCACATCTGCCGCCTCTCTTGCACATTGGGAATGCCAACCACACATGTTATTATCTTATACTTAACACCATGCGCAAGTTAGAACTCATGCTCATCATGCATGCATACACCCATATGCATGCATGATCATCATCATTGATAAACCCCGCATACGCATACGCATGCATCTGCATACATACACAACACAAGTAAACAGTGGGAAAAAGAAGTCTTCGCTGCCCACTCCTTTCCCCTCTTATATCTAGTAGACCAACTAGGGAACCTCTCTCTCTCTTTCCCCCCTTGCAAGCACCTTTCTTTCACAACTCATAACCAAGAAAAAAAGCAGATCCAAGGTGGTTAAGCTGTCAATATTCTATCAATCAATCAATCAATCAATCAATCGAGCAGACCAATCATCAATCAGTTTTTAAAAGAAAAGGAAATCAAAAAATGTCCTCCTCTTCTACCTTGTCTTTGGACCACCTTCCTCCCTCCGAGCAGCTCTGTTATGTCCATTGCAACATTTGCGACACTGTCCTCGCGGTATCCTATTTCTTTCATTTCACCCTTAATATTATTAATTCTATTCTTTCTCCACTGTTTACCCAAAATCCTCTCTAGGTTTTATTTTTTTTAATTTTTTTTTTGGTTTTGGTTTTAGGTGAGTGTCCCTTGCACCAGTTTGTTCAAGACTGTAACGGTAAGATGTGGGCACTGCACCAACCTCCTGCCAGTGAACATGCGAGGGTTGCTTCTGCCTTCGGCTAATCAGTTTCATCTCGGTCACTCTTTCTTCTCCTCTTCCCATAATGTTCTGGTACGCCTCTAATGCACATAATTAACTATTTATAATTAGTTACCTTCATCTTTTATAATTAAGTTTATTATAATATTATGCCTTCTTTGTCTCAGGAAGAGATGCCCAATCCAACCCCAAACTTCTTGATCAACCAGACCAACGCGACTGAATTCACCATGCCTCCACGGGGAGGAGTCGATGAGCTTCCCCGTCCACCAGTCATTAATAGACGTGAGATGCATTTCATCTTGGAGATCCAGTTTTCTATTTGAAGAAATTTTCTACAAACATATTTTTCCCTCCTTGTTTAGACACATTTTAGGCCCAAAATATTTGCACTTTGGCATCTTCAACATACAATTCTTTATGCAGAATCAGAAGAAGAAGAGGAGATATTTTTATTTATGTTATATCTGTGACACCATATTTGCCTTTTTGCCCACGGTAGATGAGTAGAAATTCTATTAAGTAGAAGCTAAACCCTCTTATGCCTGCCATTCATCCTTTATATTTCACGCATTTTCTTGCAAAAACAAGTTTTCTGTTTATGGTAATTTGTTAATAATAGCTAGTCGTTAGCATGAACCCTAATTTGTTAATACTTGCACACCAATCCTAGTGTTCGCACTTATACGCAAAACGAAGCTAATTATCATAGGCAAACTGATAATATTTTTGCCCCGGAAATATAGATGGTAAAAGATAGATGATGATATAGAGATCTCAATGTGTCTGTGTCTTTGTCTGTCTCTGTTGTATCCAGCTCCGGAGAAGAGACAGAGAGTTCCCTCCGCGTACAACCGCTTCATCAAGTGAGTAATTATGATGTCAAGCTCTCTCTCTCTCTCTCTCCAACTTTTTTTTTTTTTTTTCATTTATAAAAATTGCTAAATTTGAAGCAAAATGGGAATGGTGGTCCGTCAATGAATGTGCAGGGACGAGATCCAACGCATCAAGTCCGTAAATCCCGATATATCCCACAGAGAAGCCTTCAGTGCCGCTGCCAAGAATGTAATGTCACCCAGCAACATTTTTTTTTATTTGTTGCAAGCTGGGCTCTTCTTTACCAAATTAGCTAGCTAGGGTTGTTTCTTCAAATCTATCAACAGTGTGGGGTCCTTTGACATACCCGTTTTGTTTTCTTTGTGTCAGTGGGCCCACTTCCCACACATTCACTTTGGTCTCATGCCTGACCAGACTGTGAAGAAGACAAACGTTCGCCAGCAGGTGCTTAATCACCCCACTACAACTTTCATCATCTGGTCATACCCATTGCATGTGATTGATGTCAAACATTTATCTTTTCTTTTTCTCTTTTCTATTAAAAAGATTGACTTGTTTGTGTGTAGGAAGGAGAGGACGTCCTGATGAAAGATGGGTATTTTGCTTCAGCTAATGTGGGTGTTTCTCCCTACTGAAAAGAAGGAAGAAAAGCTTGTGCATGGGATATAGTAGTGGTGGGAGAACAATTTTCAAGTTGAGATGTAGTTTAACTTCTTTATAACCCATCTGCAAATCAAGGTTTCTCTTAATTAATGTTGATACTACTTCTCTAGCTAGCTAGACTCTACTTTTTAGAACTTCTGTTTCTGCTGTTCTCTTGGAAAACCTAATTATGTTGGAAGACCTAATCGATCTTATCCTTTTGCTAATTGTGACATTTCTTGACAATGTAGGCTATGTAGCTAGCTACCTCCTAATTAATCCATCAACTACTTCGCCATATTACATATTTTATCTTCTTCTTTGATTCTTTATCTTACTTATTTCCCTTTATTTGGATCGTCTTATTGTGCATGCATCTTTAATTTAGCTTGTTGATAGTCATAACTCATATGTTATTTGATTCATCTAGTATATATGCAATCTTCTTTCAAACAATTAAAATAAATAAATAATATAAATATTGAATTATCGGATTATACTTATCTAGATAATTAAGTACCCCATTATGCCTAAGGACTTGGTCATGCATGTGTTTTCTGGTCTGCTTATATGCTGCTTCCAACTAGTTGATAAATATGAAAAATAAAACAAGTTCTAAATCAAGGTTTAGATGATTCCATTTATTTGAATCATAGAAATTATCATTCATGATGGTGCATATATTACGCACAATCCAATATTCATGAATACGACGACATTCGCACATTTTACTTGCTGCATGTGTGATTCTTGGATTGATTAAACATAGTTTAGTGAGAAGGAATGATTGTTGCGTTTAGAGTTGACGGATCAGTGTTTTTTTTTTGAAAAATGTTGATGGATCAGTTAAGTACTGAAACTTGTCCAGTATATATATATATGTCACTCAAGATTTTGGTACACTTGGTTCCAAAGTAGATAGATACACATAAGAATGAACTAAGATCATTACTTTTTTTTTTAAAAAAAAAAAGGGTAACGTTCACTTAACCCCTTTAAACTACTACCCCAATGACAATCTACCCCCCAAACTATCAATTATGACAATTTTCCCCCTAAACTAACAAAACAATGACAATGTACCCCCTAATGCTAGCAAAATGACGAAATTACCCCTATAAAATTTTAAAATTTTCAATAAAACAAAAATACCCTTAAAAATTTGAAAATTAAATTAAATTTTAGTATTTTTGTTTTTATTTTGTTAAGGGTAATTTCGTCATTTTAAAAATTTTGGGGGTTCAACGTCATTGCTTTGGTAATTTGGAAGGTAAATTGTCGCAATTGATAGTTTGTGGGGTAGATTGTCATTGGAGTTATAATTTGAGGAGGTTAAGTGGACTTTACCCAAAAAAAAAAAAAAACTTTTTTTAATTTTTTTAATTTTTAATTTTTGATATGACCGCATGAGAAGGAGGAGGCGAATTCGAACTAATGACCTCTACTTCATTAGGCATGGTCTCAATCGATTGAGTTATCTCTTGGAGACAAAAAAATCCCCCCTTTTTTTTTCAGTTCTTAAAACTAAATTCAGGCCGAGGAAAAAGTTCCGATTTGTTGGACAGAAGTGATGCAAGTTTCCTGAAGATGTCTTCTATAATATACGGCTGAATTGAAGGACTTAATTATGACATTTATGTAAGGGATTAATTTCTATCTCTTTAACGGACATAGAAAATGAGTAGTATGGGTGTTTGATCTTAGAAAAGGCATCTACATTTTTCATGGAAACGACATGGATCATTTAATTGCAGTTCTAGTGAAGCATGAAGAGATTCATTGATGACTTAAAAATGGGATTCATTGGCCACTTCTCTACTGTGGACAGTACTATTTGATTTTGAAATTTTGGTCTTGTTGGATAGAGAACGGATAGGCGAGAGTGAAGTAAGATAATTAATTAATCATTTTTAATGCTATGGAAAAGAAAAACGAAACTACCTAATTGTTGATGAAGCATATATATATATATATATATATATATATATTACAAAATTATTTTAGGATTTTGAAAGTAAAAAAGCGATGCATGTTCTTTTTCCGGAAGAGGTTTTCTATATATAATAAATAGTATATGGTTGAATTGAAGTTTGTATGAGGTAGGCTTTTAGAATTAATTGGCCTATATTAAACATTTTATTGTCTGATCTTGTTTTATTGTAAGCATTTATTGAGCATCATTTGGCATTTAATTCCATGATACGCTGAAATTTCCTCCCAAAGCTAGCATAGATGTGTATGGAATGTTCACTTGGAGGAGGTAAATTATTTAAACCAGTCTTTTATATGAAAATGAGTATGTATGCGAGCATATTATATATTACTTTTTTTAGTTTTTTCCATGTGGATTGATATTGTATTTTCTGTCGACCATTAAAAGTGGAAACGAATGTATAATATTGAAGGAAGATCATCAATTAGTTTGTGGTATGCATGCAATCACATAAATATGCTGGGTTCAGCCTGTGGATCACATAAATATATCCACGAACATTGATCAAGAAGAGAGAACTTGATCAACGTGTAAAGTAGAAGATTGCAAAGGAACTCAAATATTTCACAAAATCACAAACTCCATCCAATCTCTCACAATTTTTTGATAAGCAATTAAGGAACAAGAATTTCTCCACTACATACTACTTATGATCTATGCCCGCGGCTCACACAGGGAGAGAAACAAAAGCTCCCATATTATTGGGCCAAAGATGTGTAAAACAAGGCCAGGTTTAGAAGCCGTGCAAGAATGTGGGTTTATGAATTTCATCGTCTGCTTTATTATCTTCATGTTATTTATTTTATGATCATCAGCAACATTTTGCTCCCTCGTGGGGTTCAAAACAAAAACAATATTTATTTATATTATTGTTGATGTAAACTAATTTAATTACTAACATATATAATATAATAATGTATGGAGTTTTGACATGCAAAGACAGAAAGGGAGAGGGTGAGTGTTGAAAAATGTATGAGCGTGAGTGGTAAAGTAGAAAGTGTGCATAGGATACGAGCATTAGCAAAAGGCTAATTCATCCTCCCAACGTATAGCACTGTAGTGATCAAGAAAGAGAGTCCCCACAACTGCTGAATCTCTGTAAAAGGTGCCATAATTAAATTGTCCCTCTATTTTCACCTCCAAAAGCATCACATCTTGGAACCAAATGCCATCTTCAACCCCAACATGCCAACACGCATAGCAGTTTCACATTCTACCTTTTCGGAAAGCACGCAGCCTATCAAAAGAAGAGTCCATAACCGACTATATGTTTTCTCTCATCTTTACTATCACCCTTCTCAAAATATTGCTACCTACTATCATTATCATCAATTTGAGTGCTCAAAAGTAGGAAAACGGATTTGACCCAAAAGATAAAGTTTCAACGTTTTTACTAATTTTTTTCTTTTCTTTTCTTATTTTTATTATATATATATATATATATATATATATATATATATATATCCCACAAGTTAAATCCCAACATTCAATCAATGGGAAAAGGATCACATATATGTTCGATATATATTGTGTTGATGTGACATTTTTGATTGTCACTACCTCTATCCTACAATATGTTGATTTCTAATGGAAAACAATGATCAATTGATGCCATTAAAAGTGCCACTATTATGCTTAAGTCAGTGTTTGTTATAGAGAGTAATGAGAAAGCAACAAAACATAAAGAATGCAAAAGTTGAATTACTCGAATGTGTGGTGGAAACTTATGTTATATAGGCATGGAGTGGTAATTCCCTAATGACTGACTCTTTCCTGATTTGCTGCGAGGCACTCTGTTATCAAGGGATTTGAGTAGTTATCCGTCCCTTGATCTTTGGAGATCAAGATAGGATTTGGTTGTTGGCATTTGAATTCCGAATTCTTGCTGATAGAATATTTGATTCCATGTTTCTAGGTGCTTGATATTTGAATTGGACAGATAAGATCACATCCAATGTCATTCAAATAAATTCAAATCCTTGATCCCTAAATTCCAGGGTCTCGGATGTAAGGGCCTCGGATTCAGAGGTTTCAGACTCGACAGTCTTAGAAGCCTTAGACACGTGGGTCTCGGAGGTCTTGGACATGAGTCTTGGAGGTCTCGAATTCGAATCCTTGGTCTTGGAGGCTTGGGCCTTGAGACGTTCTCGGGCTTTGACTTGCCTGGGCTTCGACTTGGGCCAATGAACTATTGGGCCTGTTTAAAGTTGATCCATGACCCAACAGTTACCCCTTAATTTTCGTGTCTAGAGGACTAAGGAAATTCCAATGTTCTGAAGAATGGATCAAATTTTTCGAGGCCTACCCAAATTCTAGGGTATAGATGGCTCTCGTGGCTTGGTCGAATTCAAGGCTTAGTCAAGAAAATAAGTTTCGACTCAGCTGAGGTGGGAAAACTTGAATTTCAAAAGATACTTTGGGCGGGAAATGTTTTGAAATTTCTCGCCCAAACTTTTCGAGACGCTTAGGTTGCTCAAGGAGGCGCCGATCATTTAATGCGCCGATTCCAGTGGTCAAGGCTTTGCCACGGGTCGGTCTCGGAGCGGTTACACGAATCGGCTGTCAGTCATAATGACTGATGATGGAAATCAATAAGCATCATTAAAGGATCCATTGCATGTTCCAGTTGGGCCTATTACTAGAGCAAGATCCAAGATGATCAAAGAAGCAATTAGTGGGCTGATTCAAGAGATTTGGGCTGGTTCTAAAACAGAGCGTTCAAACTTGGGCCCAAAGGAAGATTAAGGAGTAATAAATTTAATCCAAGCTATTGATAGGGCTGATATTGCTTAATTGAGTATAATTTCCTTAGCAATGGCGTGGATTAATAGCTGATTAGAAGGATTGACTGACTGATTGACATCCCTATTTCAGACCTTTCCAATTCCATATCAATTAATTGGCTAATTGATATATCTATTCAAGACATTCCTTAGGTGATTTCTTCCTTGGAGGAGTTGCTAATTTAAGACGAAATCAGCCTTAATTTTAGGATTCTTTTATTTAGTCTTTTATTATTTTCCTTTAGTAATTTGTATTCCGATTTCAACCATGCATAATAGCATGGACTCATTGTAATGAAGGACATGAAATGAAATATTTAAAAAGGTGAGGTTTGCTTCTTCTATTGGTTCTTCAAAGAACTGCTGAACTTATCAAGGATTCTTCCTTGTGGCGTTCAAACTTTATACCTTCGGTTCATGATTCTTTCATAATCATTGGGTCAGGGTTTTACTTCTTTATACCTTTGGTTTGCGTTTTAATTATAAACATTGGGTCAAGGTTTGCTATCAAATCTGAATTTTAGCTTTCTTGGGTCTATATTCCAATATTGTTGGGTCTCAACGGTGTATTGATTGAGGTTCGCATCATTTGGTATCAGAGCCTAGGCTCTAAAATCAAGTTTACTATCCTTTTACTTTTTGTTTATTGTTATATCATCTTATCTTGTTTCTTTTGTGTTCTTTATTCCTTGTCTTTGTTTTGTATTGTGCACCAAGTGATGGAGATCAAGGCACCACTTCGAAGGATCTCGTTCAAGTACCAATTGAGCCCGTTACGAGGGCACGAGCAAAAAAGTTCAAGGATGTACTCAACGGACTCATTCAAGAGTTATGGGCTCAAGCAAATTCGTGGAGGCCCATTGAGCATGATCCACGTGGGCAACAAAGAATCGTCACCTTGATTCAAGTTCTAGAAGGATCTAGTCAAGGCTAAGAATCGGCAAGAAATAGTTTGGGTCTATTCGAGAAGGATCGAATTGCAAGGCTATTATAGGTGTCCAGCTCTTCTTTCCTATTTTAGCTTATTTCCTATGCTGGAATTTTAATTATATTTGGGTCTTATTAGTTAATTAGGTTATTTATATTTAAATGGATGTTTTATCTATATTTTAAGAGTTATTGTAATGGGCTTGGCCCAAAGTCATCTTATCTAGGGTTAGAGATATTTTATGATCAGATAATGGGCTTAGCCCAGAGTAAGTCAAATTAGGGTTAGGGTTTATTTCACAGCATCTATTTAAATACTCTTTATACTCCTATAGGAAACAGATTTTGATTATTCATAAAACTTGTGAGGTTTATTCTCTTTGGTTCTTTGAAGAACTACTTGAACTTATCGGGATTTCCAGTGACGTTCATCTTGACTACTTATCAAACGGAAATTTCACCACCGTTTGTGGCGTCTTCCTTATACCGAGGTTCTTGTTTGTCATAAACAACAGGTCGAGGTCTTCCATTCGAATCTGTCCATAGAACGATCTTGGGTTCCCTTTCGTTGTTGGGTCTCGTTATTCTTGACGGGGTTCACATCACCAAGTTTAAAAAAAAAAAAAAAAAAAAGACGTCAAAAAAAAAAAAAAAAAGAGAGAGAAAAAAAGAACCAAGTATTTTCTTATGTCCTTTTCCATTGATTCGTTGTTTCCATAATATTTTTTTCCTGCTGTCGATATTGGCTCAAATTTTTTCCTTTGCTTCTCTTGTTCCTATAATATTTTTCCTGCTGTTGTTATTGATTTAAATTCTTTCCTTTGATTCGTTATCTCTGTAATATTTTTCTGCCATTGACATTGGTTTAAATTCTTTCCATTGATTCGTTGTTTCCCATAATATTTTTCTACCATTGGTATTAGTTTAAATTCCTTCCTTTGATTCGTTGTTTTCCTTCTGTTGGTATTGGTTTAAATTCTACAAGTTGAATTTTTTATCATGTTTGTTATAGTTCAATAAAGAACTGAAAAGGGGAAGCTACGAGTGGAAAAAGGCAAGAAAGTGTGAGACTAATATTGAAAACAAAGCCAATTTAAGAGTGAAACACAAGTATGAGTGACAACATTTGAGTGCAAACACGTGAGGGAGTGTTGTGAGGAATTATTTCTAACATTTATATATTGTTTCAAGAGTATGTCTTCCAAGGACGGCACATCAAACAAAGAAGGAGGGGAGGAGTCGTTCTTCATGTTGCAGGCTATACAACAACAATTTGAACGCATGAACGTGGTGATGTGAACCCCGTCAAGAATAACGAGACCCAACAACGAAAGGGAACCCAAGATCGTTCTATGGACAGATTCGAAGGGATGACCTCGACCCGTTGTTTATGACAAACAAGAACCTCGGTATAAGGAAGACGCCACAAACGGTGATGGAGTTTCCGTTTGATAAGTCGAGATGAACGCCACGGGAAATCCCGATAAGTTCAAGTAGTTCTTCAAAGAACCAAAGAGAATAAACCTCACAAGTTTTTATCAATCATCTATGTCCCTCATTACAATGAGTCCATGCTATTTATAATGCATGGTTGAAATAGCAATACAATTTATTAAAGGAAAATACTAAAAGGTCAAATAAAAGAATCCTAAAATTAAGGTAGAGAAATTAGCTTCTCCTCCAAGAAAAGAATTTGCTTCTCCAAGAAAAGAAATCATCTATGGAATTTGCTTCTCCTCCAAGAAAAGAAATCACCTATGGAATTTGCTTCTCCTCCAAGAAAGAAATCACCTATGG
>CP054670.1:24717850-24735350 GCA_013348765.1 Carpinus viminea | reverse complement strand
AGCAATGGCATGGATTAATGGCTGATTAGAAGGATTGACTAACTGATTGACATCCCTATTTCAGACCTTTCCAATTCCATATCAATTAATTGGCTTATTGATATATCTATTCGAGACATTCCTTAGGTGATTTCTTTCTTGGAGGAGCTACTAATTTAAGACAAAATCAACCTTAATTTTAGGATTCTTTTATTTAGTCTTTTATTATTTTCCTTTAGTAATTTGTATTCTAATTTCAACCATGCATTATAAATAGCATGGACTCATTGTAATGAAGGACATGAAATGAAATATTTAAAAAGATGAGGTTTGCTTCTTCTATTGGTTCTTCAAAGAACTACTGAACTTATCAAGGATTTCCTTGTTCATCTCAAACTTATATACCTTCGGTTCATGATTCTTTCATAATCATTGGGTCGTTTTCCTTCTTTGGTTCTTGGTTTTCAATTATAAACGTTGGGTCAAGGTTTGCTATCAAATCTGAATTTTAGCTTTCTTGGGTCAATATTCCAATATTGTTGTTGGGTCTCAACGGCATATCATTGAGGTTCGCATCAACTGACCAGCTGTCGAGTAGTCAAGGCATTTTTTAGGGTCTCGAGGCATGTCTCTTCGACGTCCCCTCTAATCCCGCGCCTGTTGCCTCGAATTCCATGATTTGCCTATAAAACGCAGACTTAGGCCATTTCACCTTCTCATTTCTTCTTCCTGCGCAATTCTTTATTTCTTCAAGCTTTCTTCTTAGATCTTTTGTTCATTCCAGTTTTCTCTAATTCCTCTTCTTTCTATTTTATTGAAATTGACAAAGGACGGCAACTACTCTGATGGGTTGGGCTGACGCCCACCACCTTTGAGAGGCTAAATTGACCAGGCCAAATTAGCCTTGGGTGATCAGTGCTATGTTCCAAAATTCGTCAAGATCCGGTTCGACATAGATAAAAAGGGCATTGTAGTATGCTTTCGACGACATGCTTACAAGACCATGTTTGAAAATATGCCATTTCTCCCAATGGTTACTTTCTATTTCTTACCTTGACGGCCCTCACCTCTGCCTTGAATGCATGGAGAGTCCTTCATGCATGTGTAATAATGGCCAGCAGCAGGCAAGGAGCACCTTGATAGTTGAGAATTCTTGCATCATAAGTTCAAAAAATCTCAAAGCTCAGGGTGTACAACTTCCAAAGGCAGTAAACTTATCATTTGGAGCCTAAGTATTCCGATTGAGGATGGAGAACAAATTCTTCTTTGCCTCGGCAATGTTTGCTCCTTGGCCCATCGGTTCCAGAAATAGCGATGCTTTCACAAAGGCGGACCAAGGCCCATCTTGACTTGGTGATGCTTGGTGGTTTGATAAAGTCCTCAAATGGGTCACATGTACATTATATGGTGTCTTGGCCTTTGTTGGCTTATGGGTTAGTCTATGCACCTAGCTTCGTTATTACTGAAGAAAGAGTTTCTCGGGGTTCCTATCAACCTAGGTGACCCCTAAATACAGTTCTAAGAAAGATAAGGAGCCAAGTGCTGATAAGGTAAGTAATAAGGGCAAAGGCAAAATGATCGAGCCCTAGAAGCCTAAGAAGGCTGTGCCCATACCTCTACAGACTAGTGGGGCCTTTAAAATCTTCGAGAAGGCTTCGATTTCTCCAACATCTCCGGTCGCACTGCCGGCTAAGAAGAGTCCAACATTGGAGAAGAAGAAGGTGGAGGTTCCTCCCCAGGTGGCCAGGGTGTTAAAACTAGCTGACGAGGAGGATGAGTTGGAGGTCGAGAAGCCTACTGGGGCTGTTGCCAAGCCAACCACTCAAGTCCTTGCCCCGACTGAAGAGTCGATCGAGGTGATAGAGGCCTCTCTTGTGAAGAAGAGGAAGCGAAAGGCAGCCAGCCTTGACCTAGTCAAATCAACATGACCCATTGATCACTTGCCCGATATAAGACTATGAATGTGGCCAATTTTTTGGCTGCTCAGAGGAAGCAGGCACCTCCTCCATATGTGCCGTGTATGGCAGATGTCGAGGCCTTCCTGGCTAACGAGCCAGTTATGGCGGTTTCGATGAATGTTTTGTAGGCAGAAATGATGAAGAGGTCCCATCCCTTCAATGCTAAATCAACCTTTGGGCTCGAACATCCAACACATTCTAGAGGACCTCGACATGGAGCCAGAGGAATCCGTTGGAATGGCGGATGACAACATTGGGCCTTCTAGCACTACTGCTATGAAGACCCCTCGAAAGCCTTTGTCTCCCATTCAAGGCTTCTTCTTGGGCTCATTGGCTCCCAGAGTCCTAATTCATCTGGAGTCGAAGCTTTGAGGTCCAAAGAGGCCTCGGGCTTCCGGGCAGAGGAGGCTTTCAACTCCACGAGTTCAAGAAATACAGCGAAGGGGCTAAGGGGATTGATTGGAGTGTTGGCCAAGCTCGGAAGGGATCTAAAGGGAAATCCTTTCAAAGTTTGGATTTGCCATGATAAGCTTCAAATAAAGCGGATTGTATGCATAGCATGGGAAGGAGATGTTGACCATGCAATTTCTGGTAAAGTTTTCCGCATTCCATTTTCTTTCAGGTTGATGCTCCTTTACTACTACTTCAGAAAGGTTTTGGCCTTCAATGACGGAACAGAGGACCTTAAGAAGAAGTTGGCAGAAGCTGAAGGGGAAAACGCCAAGCTCGAAGAGGTTGTGGCTAAAAAGGAGAGGACCTTTGACTTTTCGGCCAGCACTTGGCTCTAATGGAGTCACGGACGCCTCAAGGCCAAGGATTGAGCAGAAATTTGGTCTTTCAAGCTTTTAGAGGAGGCTTACAAGCCAAATACTCCTTGCTCCAAGAGAGTCATGCCACCCTACAAGCAGAGCATGCCGAACTCCAGAGGACCACTCCATCCTCAAGGAGGAATTAGGGCAGCTCGAGGAGAAGCATACAGAGACCCTTGAGTAGCTGAAAGAGAGCCAGGTCTCGGTCGATAGGGCTTTGAAGGGCAAACTGGTTGCCGAGGAGAGGTACAAGTAGTTCCACAACGAGCACAAAAAGGCAATGCTCAAACTGAAAGAATCTCAGGCAAAGGCAGCCGACTATCTCCATCAACAGTCCTTCGCCTCGAGAGTTCGAGACGTTGACTGGGTGAACGGGATCCACCTTGGGTTCGAGACCTTCAAGACCTGGTGGAGAGACCATGCTCGAAAGATGGACCTCAACCTCATGAATATCGAGGATATTCCTTGTACTAACGAGGCCATCCGGCTCCTGACCAACCTAGGCCGAGAGGAGATGCTAGACGCTACGAGGATAGCTTATTTTGATTACCGTACATGAGCCGTGGCAGCTTCGAAAAGTGGAGAAGCTAGGGAGGCATCTGGAAATGCCAAGGCTACTCTCACTGTTCAAGACCCCCTGTCATTCCTCAAGGGGACAATTAGATAGTCATCCTGTTTTCCTTGTATAATTTTTGTAATTATGAACCTTTCCTTGTAAATAACAAATGTTAATAAAAGATAACTTTTCTTTCACATCCTGTTTCTTACTTTCCTTTGATTCTGTTTAAGATTATGAATACAACCTTTTCCTTTTATGATCGCGCAGCCTTGGCTCAACGCTAAAAAATCAAATCAAAAGCAAAGTGGGGGATGCGACTTGGAGCACGCATCCTGAAATAGCAGATGGAATTCCTAAGATTGTGAGACTATCACAAAATCAAAGAAATCTTCTCTAAGCGATAGATGCTATCTAAGCACGAAGGAAAAAGAACCAAGAAACTCAACTCAGTATTCTTATTAAACAAAACCAATAATAATAATAAATGTTTTTCCAATGGGTCTAAGCCCTGTATTTATAGGCTTAGAGGCTAAAGCATAAAAGAGGTTAACATAAACTAGGATTACACATCCTAGAAGGAAAAGTAATCTAAGATAAACTAGGATTACACATCCTAGAAGGAAAAGTAATCTAAAACCGTGTACTAGAAGGAAAAGTAAACTAAAACAATTAAAAGACTAACAAAGAAATCTAATTTAATTAAAAGACTAAATAGATAAGATAAGTCATCCTAATCTACATCATCCTCCCCAGGTTGGAGAGAATTCGTCCTCGAATTTGCATCCTCCTCTGATAAGTCCCCTATAAATGGAACAAGGAGTTTGACATTAAAGACATCAGACGTTTTAATATGGCTTGGTAGCTTCAACCGGTATGCGTTTGGATTGATTTTCGGGATTATCTCTACCGGACCCACTTTACAAGCTGCCAGCTTGTTGTATTCTCCCACAAGGAATCTGTCTTTTGTCAAGATAAGCCCACACGAAATCTCCTTCCTTAAATTCAACAGCTCGTCTCTTCTTGTCAGCGCTTGCCTTATACTTGGCAGTGGACTCTTGTAATTTCTGGATTGTTAATTTGTGGCTTTCCTGGATTTGGATCATCAGGTCTTCTGCTGTTGTGTTTGTTCTCGTCATGTCTGGGATAAGTGCCAAGTCTAGTGGGGCACGAGGATTACTCCCATAAATGATGGTAAATGGGCTTAAGCATGTGCTCCGGTTTGTGGAACAGTTGTAAGCGAACTCGGCTTGGAATAATTTTGTATCCCATGACTTAATGTGTTCCCCACCAAACTTGAGAGCTCCCAATGATCGATTAACGACTTCTGTTTGTCCATCTGTTTGTGGGTGGTAGGCACTCTGAAATCAAGTTGTGCTTGATAACCTCCATAAGCATCGCCAAAAGTGGCTAAGGAATCTTGTGTCGCATCGATACTATCGACAAGGTAAGCCATGGAGGCGGTATACCTCTCTAAAGTATAATTGTGCCACATTGACCGCATCGCCGATTTTCTTACCATAATGAAGTGCACCATTTAGAGAATCTATCAACAACTACAAAAGCGGAATCATTACCTTTTGTGTCCTTGGTAAACCCAACATGAAATCCATGCTCACATTTGTCCATGGTTGTTACGGAATAGGGAGAGGTAAATATAGGCCAGCATTGGTAGCGCTCCTTTTGATACTTGACATACCCAACTCTTCACTAGTTTGTCCACTTCTCTCGCATACTTGGCCAATAGAACTGTTCGCCACCAGGTTGAAGTGTTTTATCTGCCCCATGTGACCCTCATCATGGCGTTCTTTGATAATTTTCAATCGTAGGCTCCCTTGAGAATGCACAGTGAGTGCCTTTGAAAAGGAACCCATTATGCAATACAAAGCCTCCTTGTGCTCTTGTGGACATCTTCTAAAATAGGGCCAAAAAGCGGGTCACTAGATAAGGAATCTTTCAATAATTCAAACCCTATTACCTCCGATTTCATGGTAGTGAGTAATGATGTCTTTTGGTGAGGCGTCGGCCACTTTGTTCAATGCCCCGATTTGTGCTTGATGGTGAAAGAAAATTGCTGCCAGCGGCCCATTTAGCATGTCGAGCGGATAACTTATCTTGGTGTTGAGGTGCTTCAACGCTTCATGGTCAGTACAAGATGAAGTCATTATAGGCGAGGTAGGACTCCAATGCTTTAGCGACTGCACTAATCGTAGAACTCAATGTCGTAAGTACTATAATTGAGTTGTGCGCTCTTCAACTTCTCACTAAATAGGCCATGTCGCTCAATTGGCTAAACACCGCTCAATGCCTATCTTGGATGCATCGTAATGCAATTCAAGCGGTATGTCAAAGTTGGGAAGGACTAATAATGGGCTGGTCAATTTGACCTTGATCAACTTGAAGGCGTTAGTAGCTACCTCATTCCATGAGAATTTTCCAGCCTTCATGCATTCCGTGATTGGTGCCAATATGGTGCTGAAATTGTGAATAAAGCAGCGATAAAGGACACCAATCCATGAAAACTACGTACCTCATGTAGTGTAGTAGGGAGAGGCCAATCGCGAACTGCTGTTACTTTAGACTCGTCCATTGCTAATCCATCCTTGGATACCACATATCCAAGAAAAAGTAATCTTGAGTCGGTCATGAAAGAACACTTGGCGTGTCTTGCATAAAATTTCTCTTGTTGTAGCACAAGGAGTACCTCCGTATGTGTTGGATGTGTGTCTGCGGGGAGCTATAAATGAGGATGTCGTCAAAGTAGGCGACCAGATTTTGCCAATGAATGGGCGAAATATATGGTTCATTACTCGCATAAAGGTACTAGGAGCATTAGATAATCCAAGCGGCATCACCAACCATTCATAAAGTCCCTCCACTTGTCTTCGCGTAATTCTTCATGCTCTTTGGGACTCATGCGATAGTGTGGTCGGTTGGGAAGGCTAGACCTTCAAATCAATTTGGTGTTGAATGTCAGTGGTAGCTCCTCCAAGGTCTTTTGATACATAAATTCCTCTAGCAAACTCATGCCTCTGATCGATCTTCATTGGGCTACATTCTTTGTGAGAGTAGGTATACTTGATCAAGATCGAACATTTCTCTTATGAACTCTCTTTGGCTAGAAGTGTTGGCCCACCTCTTTTGGTGGTTTGTTGTCTCTGGGTTGGGTAGGAGTAAGCTTCACATTATCCACCAAGAACTGTAGGTGTTCTTCCATCCATCGTGGCGATTTTAGTCATATTGCCATGGTCTTCGATGTGTGTCATCCATGGCCACCACGTCATACCAAGTGCAATCTTTATATTTGGTACCAATAGAAAAATGTACAAAACAGCGTTTTGAAACTATTACCTCGTTTCCTTCTTGAGCCACTCAAGCAATAGGGTGTGGGGTGTTCTACGTGTCTAAGGCCAACTTGGCGCTTCTTCGCTACCACGTTCTCAACTGCCTCCATCAATGATTAGTTTGCAAACCTTACCTCCAATAGTGCATGTGGAGTGAAAAAGGTTGTGCACTGTTAAATCATCTCCTTCCATCTTTCGGGGTGTAAGACATATCCTCCTCACCATTAAGCTAGGCCCGCTATCTCCGGTAATGAGTTCTTCTTCCACGTCCCCGTAGTCATCAAAGGTTTGTTGCTCTTCTTCATCGCCTTGCTCATCGAAGGCATTTCCCGAGTCAATGAGTAGACCCTTTCCATATTTATCTCCTTGCGGCAATCCATGATTCGTAGCCAGTTCACCACACTTAAAGCATTTAGGCCCATTCGTCATTGCACTCCGGTTAGGTGGGCCGGTTGTAGTTGGAGCCCTGTTTGGGATTGATGATTGGGTGGTGTTTCGAGGTGTGAAACGGCCCGTTGTAGCGAGTCGTGCTGCCCCCTGTGCCACGCCTAAAGAAGCCTGTGGATCCTCTGCCGTTTTCTCCAATAGAAGGGCTCTTTGATGAGCCGTAGATACGTAAACGGGATCAAAAAGATTTAGTGAATCTTGAATGTTTTGTCATGACCCTCCGATGTATCGGGATACCAATTGATCCTAACTCAACCCGTGTCAAGTATTTGTAGAACTCTCCGGTACTCATCCACGAACGGCTTAAATTGTAGGTTGTCGCATGCATCTCGATGGTAGTTAGAACATAAATAATCAAGAAAACAATAAAGAAGGATAAATATTCCTAAGATTGTGAGACTATCACAAAATCAAAGAAATCTTCTCTAAGCAAGATGCTATTTAAGCTCAAGGAAAAAGAACCAAGAAACTCAACTCGAGTATTCTTATTAAACAAAACCAATAATAATAATAAAGTTTTTCCAATGGGTCTAAGCAGTATTTATAGGCTTAGAGGCTAAAGCATAAAAGCGGTTAACATAAACTAGGATTACACATCCTAGAAGGAAAAGTAATCTAAGATAAACTAGGATTACACATCCTAGAAGGAAAAGTAAACTAAAACAATTAAAAGACTAACAAAGAAATGTAATTTAAATAAAAGACTAAATAGATAAGATAAGTCATCCTAATCTACATCAGAAATGCTCTGTGAAAACAATTTCCCCGGCTGAGCACGTACAAAAATGGGCTATTTGGGGGTCAGAACGATGGATTTTGAGCTCGAAAATGTGCTCACCCAGCCTTGGCTTGACCAAAAGCAATTTAAACACGAGGACTTCCCAAGAGGTCATCCATCAATCGCTTCTCAAGCACGCTTAATTGCGAGTTCGATGGGATTCGCGAGTATGATCGCACCTGTTAGCATCCTTACGCAAAAAACATATAAGCCTCACGTGCCTACGTGAACACTCCTCAATAGTCATGGGATCTGGCGCTCGCGCTTGTCCCCGTGCCGCCCTGGTCCCGCCAATACGATAATCCACCGGAGTTCATCAAAGTTACCACAACATGGTGATCGAGAACTAGTGAGATCCGCGCACGAAATGCTCTGTAAAAACAATTTCCCTGGTCGAGCAAGTACAAAAATGGGCTATTTGGGGGTCAGAATGATGGATTTTGAGCTCGAAAATGTGCTCACTCAGCCTTGGCTCGCAAGTCGCATGGACCAAAAAGCAAAACGGGTGGGGGGTGCAACATGAGGAATTCCCAGAGGTCACCCATCCTAGTACTACTCTCGCCCAAGCACGCTTGACAGCGGAGTTCTGATGGGATCTGGTGCATTAATGCTGGTATGATTGCACCCGTTAGCATCCTTACTCAAAAAGTATATAAGCCTCATGTGCTTACGTGAACACTCCCCAATAGTCGTGGGATCCAGTGCTCGCGTGTGTCCCCGTGCCGTGTCAGTCTCGCCAAAACGATAATCCACCGGCGTCTGTTAGAGTTAACACAACAAGGTGGTCGAGAACTAGTGAGATCCGTGCATGAAATGCTCCATAAAAACAAATTCCCCAGCTGAGCATGTACAAAAATGGGCTATTTAGGGGTCAGAACGATGGATTTTGAGTTCGAAAATGTGCTCACCCAGCCTTGGCTCGCAAGCCGCGCGGACCAAAAAGCAAAAAGGGGGGGTGCAACACGAGGACTTCCCAAGAGATCACCCATCCTAGTACTATTTCGCCAGCGCTTAATGGAGTTCGATGGGATCATTAGTGCTTGATGGCACCCGTTAGCATCCTTACGCAAAAAGCATATAAGCCTCACACGCCTACGTGAATACTTCCCAATAGTCGTGGGATCCGACGCTCGCGCGTGTCCCCGTGCTACATCGGTCCGCCAAAACGATAATCCACCATCGTCCATCAAAGTTAACACAACACAGTGATCGAGAACTAGTAAGATCTGCGCACGAAATGCTCCGTAAAAACAATTTCTCCGATCGAGCACGTACAAAAATGGGCTATTTGGTCAGAACGATGGATTTTGAGGTCGAAAATGTTTTGACCCAGCCTTGGCTCGCAAGCCGCGCGGACCAAAAAGCAAAACTGGTGGGCGGTGGAACACGAGGACTTCCCAAGAAGTCACCCATCCTAGTACTACTCTCACCCCAGCACGCTTATCTGCGGAGTTCTGATGGGATCTGGTGCATTAGTGCTGGTATGATCGCACCCGTTAGCATCCTTATGCAAAAAGCATATAAGCCTCACGCACCTACATGACCACTCCCCAATAGTCTGGGATCCTGCGCTCGCGCATGTCCCCGTGCCGTGCCGGTCCTGCCGAAACGATAATCCACCAGCGTCCGTCAGAGTTAACACAACATGATGATCGAGAACTAGTGAGATCCGCGCCAAATGCTCAGAAAACAATTTCTGAGCACGCATAAAATGGGCTATTTGGGGTCAGAACGATGGATGTTGAGCACGAAATGCTCACATTTCTGCAAGCCATGACCAAAATGCAAAGCGGGTGGGGGGTGCAACACAAGGACTTTCCAGAAGGTCACCCATCCTAGTACTACGCCGCACGCTTAAGCAGTTCGATGGGATTGCATTAGTGCCGGTATGATCGCACTGTAGCATCCTTACGCAAAAGCATAAAGCCTGACCACGTGAACATCGTGGGATCCGGCTCAAAGTCCCATGCCGTATCGATCCCGCCGAAACAATAATCCACTGGCGTCCATCAGAGTTAACACAACACGATGATTGAGAACTAGTGAGATTCGTGCACGAAATGCTCTGTAAAAACAATTTTCCCGACCGAGCACATACAAAAATGGGCTATTTGGGGGTCAACGATGGATTTTGAGCTCAAAAATGTGCTCACCTAGCCTTGGCTCACAAGCCGCACGGACCAAAAAGCAAAACAGGTGGGGGGTGTGCAACACGAGGACTTCCCAAGAGGTCACCCATCTTAGTTCTACTCTCGCCTAAGCACGCTTAATTGCGGAGTTCTGATGGGATCCGGTGCATTAGTGTTGGTATGATCCCAGCCGTTAGCATCCTTAGCAAAAGGCATATAAGCCTCACGCGCCTACGTGAACACTCCCCAATAGTTGTGGGATCTAGCGCTCGCGTGTGTCCCCGTGTCTTGATGGTCTCGTCGAAACGATAATCCACCGCCGTTCGTCAAAGTTTGCACAACATGGTGATCGAGAACTATTGAGATCCGCACACGAAATACTCCGTAAAAACAATTTCCCTGGCTGAGCACGTACAAAAATGGGCTATTTGAGGGTCAGAACGATGGATTTTGAGCTCGAAATTGTGCTCACCCAGCCTTGGCTCGCAAGTCGCGCGAACCAAAAAGCAAAACGGGTGTTGGGGTGCAACACAAGGACTTCCTTGAAAAGATGGAATTTTAATCTTTATGTTTCCTAAATCATTATCCCTCCACGTTGGTTCAAATATGGCTCGTCAAACTCCTCCGACACTGCCTCTTCCTCATCATTCCGCCATGGAGCACGCCCACCTCGCTGCCTATTGGAGATGTCTCGTTGCTGGCCCCTAAAAGTTCCCGCTTCTACCCTGTCCAACCTCTCATTAATAGGTTCTAATTCTGCCCTCAACATATGCGCCTCATCTCCCCTAACACCCGTTTGCATTTGGAGGTTCGGAACTTCAAGTTGTCGAAATTATTTTTCTTCTTGATTATTGGACAATTTTTTTTAAAAAAAAAAAAGAGAAAAAAAATCTGCAAAATAGGGTTAGAATCCTCACAAGCACACGCTCACATGTTTCACACAAGAATTGATACACTTGCACTTGTGTTTTCACTTTAAACGGCTTTTACCCTGTTATGGTCTCACACACTCCTGCTGTTTTCCACTCTTTTGTCCTTCTTTAGTTTTGAATCGAACTTTAAGAAACTAATTCAAAACAAACCATCAGCAATTCAAAAAAAAAAAAAAGAAAAAAGAAAAACAACCAAAACTCATCAAAAAGGTCAAGAACTTGAATAAGGTGAGAAACAAGATTGAAAGGAAGAAATTTTCTTGCTGGAACAGGAACTATTTTCTTGCTGAAACAAGATTGAAAGGAACCATTTTTTTTTTTTATTCTCTTTTTTTTTTTTTTGGATACAGTAAGGAACAGGAAATAGAACGAAAAGATACTCAAACTTATCTTAGAACCAAAGTTCTAATACCAAAATGATATGAACTCTACCAACAATTGTGATGAAACCCGATAACAATGATGGCTTGGAACCCCAAGATTGTAGACATAGCCTTGACCCGTCATAAGCAAATGAAACTATAGAAAGCACACCAAGAAAACATAAGAATCTCTCAAGAATCATGGTGATAGGTTTTGGTTGTTTGAACGCAAAAGATTAAAGAGTTCTTTTAAGAATCAAGAGGAAACAAGACCTCACAATGACAATAGGAAAAGCCATAACTACAGCTTTAAAAGCAATACAAACATTAACATCAGCAAGTCCCCATGTTTTAGGCCTCTTGGAATTCTAGTAATAACAAAAAATAGCTAAATGACTAGATTCATTCTCCTATTTAATATCCCGGAAACTCAACAAATTGACACCCAAATTGACACCCTTTAATGGACAGACCATGCTGGTCACGATTTTGCATGCTAATTAACCTCTTCAATTGCTTTGATGATATGGACTAAACCATGATTATTATTTGAGCTCATCTTGGTCTTTTTAGAGTTAGCTCCAATCTCTTGTATTAGCCCATTTAGTGTTTCCTTGAAACATTTGGCTCTAAGTCTTGTAATTGGGCCACTAGGAAGTGACAAAGGGTCTTGTGCAACTTCAGCTCCATTCCCACATGTATGATCAACATGTCCAGCTCCTTGGTTTTCATCAGCAGCTCCTCCATGAAAAGAAATCATGCCTATGAAAAGTCTGAAATAGGTAAGTAAATCAGCCAAATTAATTGGTATGGAATTGGAAAGATTTGAAATAGGGATGTCAATCAGTCATTTAATCATTTTAATCAACCATTAATCAGCCATTAATCAACTAAGCAAGATCAGTGATGCAAACCAAGGGGCTGGACATACTAATCTTACATGTGGGAATGGAGCTGGATTTGCACAAGACCCTTTGTCACTTCCTAGTGGACCAATTACAAGACTTAGAGCCAAACGTTTCAAGGAAGCACTAAATGGGCTAATCCAAGAGAATGGGGCTGACTCTAAAAAGACGAAGATGGGCTCAAATAATGATCAAGGTTTAGTCCATGTCATCAAAGCAATTGATAAGGTTAATTAGCATGGTTTTCCAGCATGGTTTGACCATTGAAGGGTGTGAATTTGTTGAGTTTCTAGGATATTAAGTAGAAGAATGAATCTAGCCATTTAGCCATCTTTTGGTTATCTCTAGAAGTCCAATAAGTCTAAAACATGGGGACTTGTTTATGTTAATATTTGTGTAGCTTTTAAAGCTATAGTTATGTCTTTTCCTATGCTTGGAGGGTTGTTCCAAGTATATAGGTGGATTATTACGGATTTTAATGGTAATCATTGCTTTTCAGAAAAACTATTATCCTTGTGAGGTCTTGTGTTCCTCTTGGTTCTTGAAAGAACTCTTTGAACATATCAAGTTAATCTTGTGGCGTTCAAACACCCAAACTTATCACCTTGATTTCTTGAGAGATTCTTAGGTTTTCTTGGTGTGGCGTTTTCAATCCTTCGTAGTCTTGGTTTTCATCTGGCTAGGTGACAGGTCAAGGCTCAACAAATCTTGCCTTCACGATCTTGGGGTTCCATGCCATCATTGTTATCGGGTTTCATCACAATCGTTGGTGGAGTCTTTTCCTATGCTTGGAGGGTTGTTCCAAGTATATAGGTGGATTATTACGAATTTTAATGGTAATCTTTGCTTTACAGAAAAACTATTATCCTTGTGAGGTCTTGTGTTCCTCTTGGTTCTTGAAAGAACTCTTTGAACTTATCAAGTTAATCTTGTGGTGTTCAAACAACCAAAATTATCACCTTGATTTCTTGATAGATTCTTAAGTTTTCTTGGTGTGGCGTTTTCAATCCTTCGTAGTCTTGGTTTTCATCTGGCTAGGTGACAGGTCAAGGCTCAACAAATCTTGTCTTCACGATCTTGGGGTTTCATGCCATCATTGTTATCTCATCACAATTGTTGGTGGAGTTCATATCAATCAGCCCCATCAATAGCTTGGATTAAATTTACTAAGCCTTCATCTTCCTTTAGGCCAAACTTGGAATGCCTCATTTTAAAACCAGCCCAAATTTTTGAATCAACCCACTAAGTGCTTGTTTGATCATCTTGGATCTTGCTCTAGTAATAGGCCTAATTGGACATGCAATGGATCCTTTAATGATGCTTGTTGATTCTCATCATTCCCTATCTCTTCATAAGGTTTCGTCCTCGAATCATCAACTACATCAAAAGGAGAAAGATCAGAAACATTAAATGTAGCACTAATGGGATCCCCTCAGAAACTTGTCTACGGCCCTTGTTGGCTTTGGTTACATATTGCTCATTTTTCTTTTCTATATGTTGTTGTACACTTTTATGGAGTTTCTTCACCATTTCAGCCTTCTTTTGATCATCAAAACTAGTATTTTCATTAACTGGCAAAGGCAACAAATCCAAAGGAGTTAGTGGATTAAAACCGTAAACAATCTCAAAAGGAGAAAAATGAATACTAGAGTGAACACTTCGATTATATGCAGACTCAATGAAAGGCAAACACTCCTCCCAATTTTTCAAGTTCTTTTGAATTACAGTACGCAACAAAGTGGATAAAGTTCTATTCACTACCTCGATTTATTCATCCGTTTGGGGGTGACAAGTAGTCAAAAACAATAAAATTTAGTCCCCAACTTTCTTCATAAGACTTTCCAAAAATAGCTAAGGAACTTAACATCACGGTCAAACACAATACTCCTAAGAACCCATGAAGCCGTACAATCTCTCTAAAGAACAAATCAGCGACGTGGGTTGCATCATCGGTTTTATGACAAGAGATGAAATGCGCCATCTTAGAAAACCTATCAACAACCACAAAACTCGAGTCCCTTCCTTTCCTTCACCGAGGCAAGCCTAAAACAAAGTCCATAAAAATATCGACCCACGGCGCACTAGGTACGGGCAAAGGAGTGTATAATCCATGTGATAAGACTCTAGATTTGGCCTGCTTACATGTAACGCATCTAGCACAAACTCTCTCCACATCACGTTTCGCCTTTGGCAAAAAAAAAATGTTAATGTAACACATCTAAAGTCTTCCTTACACCTAAATGACCCATTAAACCCCCTCCATGTACTTCACGCACAAGCAACTCACGCATAGAACTATTAGGCACACAAAGTTGATTCCCTCTAAACAAGTACCCATCTGGTCTATAGAACTTTTCAAACGATGCCTTCTCACATGCTTCAAACACACATGCAAAATCATCATCATTAGCATACAATTCATTGAGTTTGTGTGTTTTTACATAAGGATGTCCCTGTGTCACGCCGGTCCCGCCGAAATGATAATCCACCGGCGTCCGTCAGAGCTAACACAACACGGTGATCAAGAACTAGTGAGATCCGCGCACGAAATGCTCCGCAAAACAATTTCCCCAGCCGAGCACGTTCAAAATTGGGCTATTTGGGGGTCAAAATGATGGATTTTGAGCTCGAAAATGTGCTCACCCAGCCATGGCTAGCAAGCCACGCGGACCAAAAGGCAAAACGGGTGGGGGGTGCAACACAAGGACTTCCCAAGAGGTCACCCATCCTAGTACTACTCTTGCCTAAGGACGCTTAAATACGGAGTTCAGATGGGATCCAGTGCATTAGTGCCGGTATGATCGCACCCGTTAGCATCCTTACGCAAAAAGCACATAAGGCCTCACATGCCTACGTGAACACTCCCCAATAGTCGTGGGATCCGACGCTCACGCGTGTCCCCGTGCCGCACCGGTCCCGTCGAAACGATAATCCACCGGCATCCGTCAGAGTTAAAAAAACATGGTGATCGAGAACTAGTGAGATCGCGCATACGAAATGCTCAAATCAAAAGCAGTTTCCCCGAGAAACGCATTACAAAAGTGGGCTATTTGGTCGAGCGATGGATTTTAAACAAAATGTGCTCACCCGTAGCGGACCAAAAAAAAAAGCGGGTGTGGGGTGCAACACGAGGACTTCGAGGTCACCCATCCTAGTACTACTCTACTTAAGCACAAGCTGCGGAGTGGGATCCGGTGCATTAGTCTTTGGTATGATCGCACCCGTTAGCATCCTTACGCAAAAAGCATATAAGCCTCACGCGCCTACGTGAACACTCCCCAATAGTCGTGGGATCCGGCGCTCGCGCGTGTCCGTCAGCGCGGTCCGTGAAGCGATAATCCACCGGCGTCCGTCAGAGTTAACACAACACGGTGATCGAGAACTAGTGAGATCCGCGCACGAAATGCTCCGTCAAAACAGTTTCCCCGGCCGAGCACGTACAAAAGTGGGCTATTTGGGGGTCAGAACGATGGATTTTCGGCTCGAAAATGTGCTCACCCAGCCGCGCGGACCAAAAAGCAAAACGGGTGTGGGGGTGCAACACGAGGACTTCCCAGGAGGTCACCCATCCTAGTACTACTCTCGCCCAAGCACGCTTAACTGCGGAGTTCTGATGGGATCCGGTGCATTAGTGCTGGTATGATCGCACCCGTTAGCATCCTTACGCAAAAAGCATATAAGCCTCACGCGCCTACGTGAACACTCCCCAATAGTCGTGGGATCCGGCGCTCGCGCGTGTCCCCGTGCCGCGCCGGTCCCGCCGAAACGATAATCCACCGGCGTCCGTCAGAGTTAACACAACACGGTGATCGAGAACTAGTGAGATCCGCGCACGAAATGCTCCGTCAAAACAGTTTCCCCGGCCGAGCACGTACAAAAGTGGGCTATTTGGGGGTCAGAACGATGGATTTTCGGCTCGAAAATGTGCTCACCCAGCCGCGCGGACCAAAAAGCAAAACGGGTGTGGGGGTGCAACACGAGGACTTCCCAGGAGGTCACCCATCCTAGTACTACTCTCGCCCAAGCACGCTTAACTGCGGAGTTCTGATGGGATCCGGTGCATTAGTGCTGGTATGATCGCACCCGTTAGCATCCTTCATAAAAAGCATATAAGCCTCAGCGCCTCGTGAACACTCCCCAATAGTCGTGGGATCCGGCTCATGCGTGTCCCGTCGCCGATCCGCCGAAAGCGATAATCACGGCGTCGTCGTCGAGTTAACACAACACGGTGATCGAGAACTAGTGAGATCAGCGCCGAAATGCTCGTCAAAAGCAGTTTCCCGGCCGACGCGTACAAAAGTGGGCTATTTGGGGGAAATTGAGCGATGGATTTTGCTCAAAATGTGCTCACCCGAGCAGCGGACCAAAAAGCAAAAGCGGGTGTGGGGTGCAACACGAGGACTTCGAGGTCACCCATCCTAGTACTACTCGCCCAAACACGCTTAAGCTGCGGAGTTACGATGGGATCCGGTGCATTAGTGCTGGTATGATCGCACCCGTTAGCATCCTTACGCAAAAAGCATATAAGCCTCACGCGCCTACGTGAACACTCCCCAATAGTCGTGGGATCCGGCGCTCGCGCGTGTCCCCGTGCCGCGCCGGTCCCGCCGAAACGATAATCCACCGGCGTCCGTCAGAGTTAACACAACACGGTGATCGAGAACTAGTGAGATCCGCGCACGAAATGCTCCGTCAAAACAGTTTCCCCGGCCGAGCACGTACAAAAGTGGGCTATTTGGGGGTCAGAACGATGGATTTTGGGCTCGAAAATGTGCTCACCCAGCCTTAGCTAGCAAGCCGCGCGGACCAAAAAGCAAAACGGGTGTGGGGGTGCAACACGAGGACTTCCCAGGAGGTCACCCATCCTAGTACTACTCTCGCCCAAGCACGCTTAACTGCGGAGTTCTGATGGGATCCGGTGCATTAGTGCTGGTATGATCGCACCCGTTAGCATCCTTACGTGAAAAGCACATAAAGCCTTACGCGCCTACGTGATCACTCCCCAATAGTCGTGGGATCTGGCGCTCGCGCGTGTCCCCGTGCCACGCCGGTCCCGCCGAAACGATAATCCACCGGCGTCCGTCAGAGTTAACACAACACGGTGATCGAGAACTAGTGAGATCCGCGCACGAAATGCTCATCAAAAGCAGTTTCCCGTGACGTACAAAGTGGGCTATTTGGGGGGTCGAGCGATGGATTTTACGAAAATGTGCTCACCCGGCCAGCAGCGGACCAAAAAGCAAAAGCGGGTGTGGGGGTGCAACACGAGGACTTCGAGGTCACCCATCCTAGTACTACTCT
>CP054670.1:24513353-24717750 GCA_013348765.1 Carpinus viminea | reverse complement strand
CACCCATCCTAGTACTACTCTCGCCCAAGCACGCTTAAGCTAGTTACGATGGGATCCGGTGCATTAGTGCTGGTATGATCGCACCCGTTAGCATCCTTACGCAAAAAGCATATAAGCCTCACGCGCCTACGTGAACACTCCCCAATAGTCGTGGGATCCGGCGCTCGCGCGTGTCCCCGTGCCGCGCCGGTCCCGCCGAAACGATAATCCACCGGCGTCCGTCAGAGTTAACACAACACGGTGATCGAGAACTAGTGAGATCCGCGCACGAAATGCTCCGTCAAAACAGTTTCCCCGGCCGAGCACGTACAAAAGTGGGCTATTTGGGGGTCAGAACGATGGATTTTCGGCTCGAAAATGTGCTCACCCAGCCGCGCGGACCAAAAAGCAAAACGGGCGGGTGTGGGGGTGCAACACGAGGACTTCCCAGGAGGTCACCCATCCTAGTACTACTCTGCAAACTGCGCTTAGCTGCGGAGTTCTGATGGGATCCGGTGCATTAGTCCTTGGTATGATCGCACCCGTTAGCATCCTTACGCAAAAAGCATATAAGCCTCACGCGCCTCGTGAACACTCCCCAATAGTCGTGGGATCCGTGCGCTCATGGCGTGTCCCGTGCCGCGCCCGGTCCCGCGATAATCCACCGGCGTCCGTCGAGTTAACACAACACGGTGATCGAGAACTAGTGAGATCGCGCGAAATGCTCCGTCAAAAGCAGTTTCCCGGCCGAAACACGTACAAAAGTGGGCTATTTGGGGTCGAGCGATGGATTTTACTCGAAAATGTGCTCCCTGACCGCGGACCAAAAAGCAAAAGCGGGTGTGGGGGTGCAACACGAGGACTTCGAGGTCACCATCCTAGTACTACTCTCGCCCAAACGCTTAGCTGCGGAGTTCGATGGGATCCGGTGCATTAGTCTTTGGTATGATCGCACCGTTAGCATCCTTACATAAAAAGCATATAAGCCTCCGGCCTCGTGAACACTCCCCAATAGTCGTGGGATCCGGTAGCATGGCGTGTCCCGTGCAGCGCCGGTCCCGCTTGAAGCGATAATCCACGGCGTCCGTCGAGTTAACACAACACGGTGATCGAGAACTAGTGAGATCCGGCGAAATGCTCCGTCAAAACAGTTTCCCCGGCCTAGCACGTACAAAAGTGGGCTATTTGGGGAACAGAACGATGGATTTTCGGCTCGAAAATGTGCTCACCCTAGCGGACCAAAAAGCAAAAGCGGGTGTGGGGTGCAACGAGGACTTCGAGGTCACCCATCCTAGTACTACTCTCGCCCAACCGCTTAAGCTGCGGAGTTCGATGGGATCCGGTGCATTAGTCTTTGGTATGATCGCACCCGTTAGCATCCTTACGCCAAAAAGCATATAAGCCTCCGCAGCTCGTGAACCTCCCCAATAGTCGTGGGATCCGTGGCGCTTCCATGGCGTGTCCCGTGCAGCGCCACGGCGTCCGTCGGAGTTAACACAACACGGTGATCGAGAACTAGTGAGATCCGCGCGAAATGCTCGTCAAAGCAGTTTCCCGGCCGAACGCATTACAAAAGTGGGCTATTTGAAATTGAGCGATGGATTTTGCGAAAATGTGCTCACCCCAGCAGCGGACCAAAAAGCAAAGCGGGTGTGGGGGTGCAACACGAGGACTTCAGGTCACCATCCTAGTACTACTCTCGCCCAAGCACGCTTAAGCTGCGGAGTTACGATGGGATCCGGTGCATTAGTCTTTGGTATGATCGCACCCGTTAGCATCCTTACAAAAGCATATAAGCCTCCGCAGCGCCTCGTGAACACTCCCCAATAGTCGTGGGATCCGGCGTGCTCCCGTGTCCGTCGCGATCCATGCGATAATCCACGGCGTCCGTCGAGTTAACACAACACGGTGATCGAGAACTAGTGAGATCCGCGCACGAAATGCTCCGTCAAAACAGTTTCCCCGGCCGAGCACGTACAAAAGTGGGCTATTTGGGGGTCAGAACGATGGATTTTCGGCTCGAAAATGTGCTCACCGCCCCGCGGACCAAAAAGCAAAACGGGCGGGTGTGGGGGTGCAACACGAGGACTTCGAGGTCACCCATCCTAGTACTACTCTCGCCCAAGCACGCTTAACTGCGGAGTTCTGATGGGATCCGGTGCATTAGTGCTGGTATGATCGCACCCGTTAGCATCCTTACGCAAAAAGCATATAAGCCTCACGCGCCTACGTGAACACTCCCCAATAGTCGTGGGATCCCGGCTCATGGCGTGTCCCGTGCAGCGCCGATCCCTTGAGCGATAATCCACGGCGTCCGTCGAGTTAACACAACACGGTGATCGAGAACTAGTGAGATCCGCGCACGAAATGCTCGTCAAAGCAGTTTCCCGGCCGAGCACGCATTACAAAAGTGGGCTATTTGAAATTGAGCGATGGATTTTCGAAAATGTGCTCACCCGGCAGCAGCGGACCAAAAAAGCAAAAGCGGGTGTGGGGTGCAACACGAGGACTTCGAGGTCACCCATCCTAGTACTACTCTCGCCCAACACGCTTAAGCTGCGGAGTTACGATGGGATCCGGTGCATTAGTCTTTGGTATGATCGCACCCGTTAGCATCCTTACGCCAAAAAGCATATAAGCCTCCGCGCCTCGTGAACACTCCCCAATAGTCGTGGGATCCGGTACATGGCGTGTCCAATGCCAGCGCCGGTCCGCGAGCGATAATCCACCGGCGTCCGTCGAGTTAACACAACACGGTGATCGAGAACTAGTGAGATCCGCGAAATGCTCGTCAAAAGCAGTTTCCCGGCCGAAACACGTACAAAAGTGGGCTATTTGAAATTCGAGCGATGGATTTTCGGCTCGAAAATGTGCTCACCCAGCCGCGCGGACCAAAAAGCAAAACGGGTGTGGGGGTGCAACACGAGGACTTCCCAGGAGGTCACCCATCCTAGTACTACTCTCGCCCAAGCACGCTTAACTGCGGAGTTCTGATGGGATCCGGTGCATTAGTGCTGGTATGATCGCACCCGTTAGCATCCTTACGCAAAAAGCATATAAGCCTCCGCAGCGCCTCGTGAACACTCCCCAATAGTCGTGGGATCCGGCGCTCGCGCGTGTCCCCGTGCCGCGCCGGTCCCGCCGAAACGATAATCCACCGGCGTCCGTCAGAGTTAACACAACACGGTGATCGAGAACTAGTGAGATCCGCGCACGAAATGCTCCGTCAAAACAGTTTCCCCGGCCGAGCACGTACAAAAGTGGGCTATTTGGGGTCAGAACGATGGATTTCGGCTCGAAAATGTGCTCACCCAGCCGCGCGGACCAAAAAGCAAAACGGGTGTGGGGGTGCAACACGAGGACTTCCCAGGAGGTCACCCATCCTAGTACTACTCTCGCCCAAGCACGCTTAACTGCGGAGTTCTGATGGGATCCGGTGCATTAGTCTTTGGTATGATCGCACCGTTAGCATCCTTACATAAAAGCATATAAGCCTCACGCGCCTCTCACACTCCCCAATAGTCGTGGGATCCGGCGCTCATGGCGTGTCCCGTGCAGCGCCGGTCCCGCTTGAGCGATAATCCACGGCGTCCGTCGAGTTAACACAACACGGTGATCGAGAACTAGTGAGATCCATGCGAAATGCTCCGTCAAAAGCAGTTTCCCGGCCGAAACCGTACAAAAGTGGGCTATTTGTTCGAGCGATGGATTTTCGGCTCGAAAATGTGCTCACCCAGCCGCGCGGACCAAAAAGCAAAACGGGTGTGGGGGTGCAACGAGGACTTCCCAGGAGGTCACCCATCCTACTACTCTCGCCCAAGCACGCTTAACTGCGGAGTTCTGATGGGATCCGGTGCATTAGTGCTGGTATGATCGCACCCGTTAGCATCCTTACGCAAAAAGCATATAAGCCTCACGCGCCTACGTGAACACTCCCCAATAGTCGTGGGATCCGGCGCTCGCGCGTGTCCCCGTGCCGCGCCGGTCCCGCCGAAACGATAATCCACCGGCGTCCGTCAGAGTTAACACAACACGGTGATCGAGAACTAGTGAGATCCGCGCACGAAATGCTCCGTCAAAACAGTTTCCCGGCGAAACCGTACAAAAGTGGGCTATTTGGGGGTCAGAACGATGGATTTTCGGCTCGAAAATGTGCTCACCCAGCCGCGCGGACCAAAAAGCAAAACGGGTGTGGGGGTGCAACACGAGGACTTCCCAGGAGGTCACCCATCCTAGTACTACTCTCGCCCAAGCACGCTTAACTGCGGAGTTCTGATGGGATCCGGTGCATTAGTGCTGGTATGATCGCACCCGTTAGCATCCTTACGCAAAAAGCATATAAGCCTCACGCGCCTACGTGAACACTCCCCAATAGTCGTGGGATCCGGCGCTGGCGTGTCCCGTGCCGCGCCGGTCCCGCCGAAACGATAATCCACCGGCGTCCGTCAGAGTTAACACAACACGGTGATCGAGAACTAGTGAGATCCGCGCACGAAATGCTCCGTCAAAACAGTTTCCCCGGCCGAGCACGTACAAAAGTGGGCTATTTGGGGGTCAGAACGATGGATTTTCGGCTCGAAAATGTGCTCACCCAGCCGCGCGGACCAAAAAGCAAAACGGGCGGGTGTGGGGGTGCAACACGAGGACTTCCCAGGAGGTCACCCATCCTAGTACTACTCTCGCCCAAGCACGCTTAACTGCGGAGTTCTGATGGGATCCGGTGCATTAGTGCTGGTATGATCGCACCCGTTAGCATCCTTACGCAAAAAGCATATAAGCCTCACGCGCCTACGTGAACACTCCCCAATAGTCGTGGGATCCGGCTCATGGCGTGTCCCCGTCGCCGTCCCGACGATAATCCACCGGCGTCCGTCAGAGTTAACACAACACGGTGATCGAGAACTAGTGAGATCCGCGCACGAAATGCTCCGTCAAAACAGTTTCCCCGGCCGAGCACGTACAAAAGTGGGCTATTTGGGGGTCAGAACGATGGATTTTCGGCTCGAAAATGTGCTCACCCAGCCGCGCGGACCAAAAAGCAAAACGGGTGTGGGGGTGCAACACGAGGACTTCCCAGGAGGTCACCCATCCTAGTACTACTCTCGCCCAAGCACGCTTAACTGCGGAGTTCTGATGGGATCCGGTGCATTAGTGCTGGTATGATCGCACCCGTTAGCATCCTTACGCAAAAAGCATATAAGCCTCACGCGCCTACGTGAACACTCCCCAATAGTCGTGGGATCCGGCGCTCGCGCGTGTCCCCGTGCCGCGCCGGTCCCGCCGAAACGATAATCCACCGGCGTCCGTCAGAGTTAACACAACACGGTGATCGAGAACTAGTGAGATCCGCGCACGAAATGCTCCGTCAAAACAGTTTCCCCGGCCGAGCACGTACAAAAGTGGGCTATTTGGGGGTCAGAACGATGGATTTTCGGCTCGAAAATGTGCTCACCCACGGACCAAAAAGCAAAAGCGGGTGTGGGGGTGCAACACGAGGACTTCCCAGGAGGTCACCCATCCTAGTACTACTCGCCCACGCTTAGCTGCGGAGTTCGATGGGATCCGGTGCATTAGTCGCTGGTATGATCGCACCCGTTAGCATCCTTACGCAAAAAGCATATAAGCCTCACGCGCCTCGTGAACCCCTCCCCAATAGTCGTGGGATCCGGCGCTGGCGTGTCCCGTGCGCAGTCCGCGAAAGCGATAATCCACCGTCGTCCGTCGAGTTAACACAACACGGTGATCGAGAACTAGTGAGATCCGCGCAAATGCTCGTCAAAAGCAGTTTCCCGGCCGAGCACGTACAAAAGTGGGCTATTTGGGGGTCAGAACGATGGATTTTCGGCTCGAAAATGTGCTCACCCAGCCGAGCGGACCAAAAAGCAAAACGGGCGGGTGTGGGGGTGCAACACGAGGACTTCCCAGGAGGTCACCCATCCTAGTACTACTCTCGCCCAAGCACGCTTAACTGCGGAGTTACGATGGGATCCGGTGCATTAGTCTTTGGTATGATCGCACCGTTAGCATCCTTACATAAAAGCATATAAGCCTCACGCGCGCCTCGTGAACACTCCCCAATAGTCGTGGGATCCGGCGCTCATGGCGTGTCCCGTGCGCGCGGTCCGCGACGATAATCCACCGGCGTCCGTCAGAGTTAACACAACACGGTGATCGAGAACTAGTGAGATCCCGCGCCGCGAAATGCTCCGTCAAAAGCAGTTTCCCGGCCGAACACGTACAAAGTGGGCTATTTGGGAAATCGAGCGATGGATTTTCGAAAATGTGCTCACCTTGCAGCGGACCAAAAAGCAAAAGCGGGTGTGGGGGTGCAACACGAGGACTTCCCAGGAGGTCACCCATCCTAGTACTACTCTCGCCCAGCTTAAACTGCGGAGTTACGATGGGATCGGTGCATTAGTCTTTGGTATGATCGCACCCGTTAGCATCCTTACGCCAAAAAGCATATAAGCCTCCGCGGCGCCTCGTGAACACTCCCCAATAGTCGTGGGATCCGGCTCATGGCGTGTCCCCGCGCCCGATCCGCGGCGATAATCCACCGGCGTCCGTCAGAGTTAACACAACACGGTGATCGAGAACTAGTGAGATCCGCGCACGAAATGCTCCGTCAAAAGCGGTTTCCCGGCGAAACGTACAAAGTGGGCTATTTGGGGAATTGAGCGATGGATTTTTAAACAAAATGTGCTCACCCGTAGCGGACCAAAAAGCAAAAGCGGGTGTGGGGGTGCAACACGAGGACTTCCCAGGAGGTCACCCATCCTAGTACTACTCTCGCCCAAGCACGCTTAACTGCGGAGTTCTGATGGGATCCGGTGCATTAGTGCTGGTATGATCGCACCCGTTAGCATCCTTACAAAAGCATATAAGCCTCAGCGCCTCGTGAACACTCCCCAATAGTCGTGGGATCCGTGCGCTCGTCGCGTGTCCCGTGCGGCGATAATCCACGGCGTCCGTCGAGTTAACACAACACGGTGATCGAGAACTAGTGAGATCGGCGCCACGAAATGCTCGTCAAAGCAGTTTCCCGGCCGAAACACGTACAAAAGTGGGCTATTTGGGGAATTGAGCGATGGATTTGCTCGAAAATGTGCTCACCCAGCCGCGCGGACCAAAAAGCAAAACGGGCGGGTGTGGGGGTGCAACACGAGGACTTCCCAGGAGGTCACCCATCCTAGTACTACTCTCGCCCAAGCACGCTTAACTGCGGAGTTCTGATGGGATCCGGTGCATTAGTGCTGGTATGATCGCACCCGTTAGCATCCTTACGCAAAAAGCATATAAGCCTCACGCGCCTACGTGAACACTCCCCAATAGTCGTGGGATCCGGCTCGTGGCGTGTCCGTGCGCGCCATCCGCCGAGCGATAATCCACCGGCGTCCGTCAGAGTTAACACAACACGGTGATCGAGAACTAGTGAGATCCGCGCACGAAATGCTCCGTCAAAACAGTTTCCCCGGCCGAGCACGTACAAAAGTGGGCTATTTGGGGTCAGAACGATGGATTTTCGGTTCGAAAATGTGCTCACCGACCGCCAAGCAAAACGGGTGTGGGGTGCAACACGAGGACTTCGAGGTCACCATCCTAGTACTACTCTCGCCCAAGCACGCTTAACTGCGGAGTTCTGATGGGATCCGGTGCATTAGTGCTGGTATGATCGCACCCGTTAGCATCCTTACGCAAAAAGCATATAAGCCTCACGCGCCTACGTGAACACTCCCCAATAGTCGTGGGATCCGGCTCGCGTGTCCCGTGCGCCGTCCGCTTGACGATAATCCACGGCGTCCGTCGAGTTAACACAACACGGTGATCGAGAACTAGTGAGATCCGCGCCGCGAAATGCTCGTCAAAGCAGTTTCCCGGCGAAACACGTACAAAAGTGGGCTATTTGAAATTGAGCGATGGATTTTCGGCTCAAAATGTGCTCACCACGGACCAAAAAGCAAAGCGGGTGTGGGGTGCAACACGAGGACTTCCCGAGGTCACCATCCTAGTACTACTCTCGCCCAAACGCTTAAGCTGCGGAGTTACGATGGGATCCGGTGCATTAGTCTTTGGTATGATCGCACCGTTAGCATCCTTACGCAAAAGCATATAAGCCTCACGCCTCGTGAACACTCCCCAATGATCGTGGGATCCGGCGGCTCATGGCGTCCCGTCCGCGCCGGTCCGAAGCGATAATCCACCGGCGTCCGTCGAGTTAACACAACACGGTGATCGAGAACTAGTGAGATCCGGCGCCGAAATGCTCCGTCAAAGCGGTTTCCCGGCCGAACGCATTACAAAGTGGGCTATTTGGGGAATTGAGCGATGGATTTTCGGCTCAAAATGTGCTCACCCACGCGGACCAAAAAGCAAAAGCAGGTGTGGGGGTGCAACACGAGGACTTCGAGGTCACCCATCCTAGTACTACTCTCGCCAAGCACGCTTAAAGCGGAGTTGGGATCCGGTGCATTAGTCTTTGGTATGATCGCACCGTTAGCATCCTTACGCAAAAGCATATAAGCCTCCGCAGCGCCTCGTGAACACTCCCCAATAGTCGTGGGATCCGGCGCTCATGGCGTGTCCCGTCCGCGCCGTGAAGCGATAATCCACCGGCGTCTCGGAGTTAACACAACACGGTGATCGAGAACTAGTGAGATCCGCGCACGAAATGCTCCGTCAAAACAGTTTCCCCGGCCGAGCACGTACAAAAGTGGGCTATTTGGGGGTCAGAACGATGGATTTTCGGCTCGAAAATGTGCTCACCCAGCCGCGCGGACCAAAAAGCAAAACGGGTGTGGGGGTGCAACACGAGGACTTCCCAGGAGGTCACCCATCCTAGTACTACTCTCGCCCAAGCACGCTTAACTGCGGAGTTCTGATGGGATCCGGTGCATTAGTGCTGGTATGATCGCACCCGTTAGCATCCTTACGCAAAAAGCATATAAGCCTCACGCGCCTACGTGAACACTCCCCAATAGTCGTGGGATCCGGCGCTCATGGCGTGTCCCGTCTGCGCCTTGATCCCATGAGCGATAATCCACGGCGTCCGTCGAGTTAACACAACACGGTGATCGAGAACTAGTGAGATCCGCGCACGAAATGCTCCGTCAAAACAGTTTCCCCGGGCGAGCACGTACAAAAGTGGGCTATTTGGGGGTCAAGAACGATGGATTTTCGGCTCGAAAATGTGCTCACCCATGAGCCGCGCGGACCAAAAAGCAAAACGGGCGGGTGTGGGGGTGCAACACGAGGACTTCGAGGTCACCATCCTAGTACTACTCTCGCCAAGCTTAAGCTTAAGCTGCGGAGTTACGATGGGATCCGGTGCATTAGTCTTTGGTATGATCGCACCGTTAGCATCCTTACATAAAAGCATATAAGCCTCCGCGCCTCGTGAACACTCCCCAATAGTCGTGGGATCCGGCGCTCATGGCGTGTCCCGTCGCGCCGGTCCCGAAGCGATAATCCACGGCGTCCGTCGGAGTTAACACAACACGGTGATCGAGAACTAGTGAGATCCGCGCCGCGAAATGCTCCGTCAAAGCAGTTTCCCGGCGACGTACAAAGTGGGCTATTTGAAATTGAGCGATGGATTTTCGAAAATGTGCTCACCCAGTAGCGGACCAAAAAGCAAAGCGGGTGTGGGGTGCAACACGAGGACTTCGAGGTCACCCATCCTAGTACTACTCTCGCCCAAGCAAGCTGCGGAGTTACGATGGGATCCGGTGCATTAGTCTTTGGTATGATCGCACCGTTAGCATCCTTACGCCAAAAGCATATAAGCCTCACGCGCCTCGTGAACACTCCCCAATAGTCGTGGGATCCGGGCTCATGGCGTGTCCCCGTGCGCCGATCCCGGAAGCGATAATCCACGGCGTCGTCGAGTTAAGACAACACGGTGATCGAGAACTAGTGAGATCCGCGCATCTAAATGCTCCGGCCAAAACAGCTTCGCCGAGCACGCATAAAAGTGGGCTATTTGGGGTCGAACGATGGATTTTCGCTCAAAATGTGCTCACCACCGCCAAAAAAAGCAAACGGTGTGGGGTGCAACACGAGGACTTCCCAGAGGTCACCCATCCTAGTACTACTCTCGCCAAGCACGCTTAATCGCGGAGTTCGGCGGGATCCGCATTAGTGCCGGTATGATCGCACCCGCTAGCATCCTTACGCAAAAGCATATAAGCCTCACCACGTGAACACTCCCCAATAGTCGGGGATCCGCGCCGCTGTCCTCGCCGCCGCCGTCCCGCCAAACGATAATCCACCGGCCGAGTTAACACAACACGGTGATCGAGAACTAGTGAGATCCGCGCATCTAAATGCTCCAAAACAGCTTCGCCGAGCACGCATAAAAGTGGGCTATTTGGGGTCGAACGATGGATTTTCGCTCGAAAATGTGCTCACCCACCGCGACCAAAAAGCAAAACGGGTGGGGGGTGCAACACGAGACTTTCCCAGAGGTCACCCATCCTAGTACTACTTCTCGCCAAGCACGCTTAATCGCGGAGTTCGATGGATCCGGCATTAGTGCCGGTATGATCGCACTGCTAGCATCCTTACGCAAAAGCATATAAGCCTCACGCGCCACGTGAACACTCCCCAATAGTCGGGATCCGCGCCGCTGTCCTCGCGGCCGCCGTCCCGCCAAAACGATAATCCACCGCGTCGCCGAGTTAACACAACACGGTGATCGAGAACTAGTGAGATCCGCGCATAAATGCTCACAAAACAGCTTCCGCCGAGCACGTACAAAAGTGGGCTATTTGGGGGTCAGAACGATGGATTTTCGGCTCCAAAATGTGCTCACCCAACCGCGCGACCAAAAAGCAAACGGGTGTGGGGTGCAACACGAGGACTTCCCAGAGGTCACCCATCCTAGTACTACTTCGCCAAGCACGCTTAATCGCGGAGTTCGATGGGGATCCGGCATTAGTGCTGGTATGATCGCACCTGTTAGCATCCTTACGCAAAAAGCATATAAGCCTCACGCGCCTACGTGAACACTCCCCAATAGTCGTGGGATCCGGCCGCTGCGTCTCGCGCCGCCGCCGTCCCGGCCAAACGATAATCCACCGGTCCGCCGAGTTAACACAACACGGTGATCGAGAACTAGTGAGATCCGCGCACTTAAATGCTCCAAAACAGCTTCGCCGAGCACGCATAAAAGTGGGCTATTTGGGGTCGAACGGGATTTTCGAAAATGTGCTCACCACCTGACCAAAAAAGCAAAACGGGTGTGGGGTGCAACACGAGGACTTCCCAGAGGTCACCCATCCTAGTACTACTTCTCGCCAAGCACGCTTAATCGCGGAGTTCGATGGGATCCGTGCATTAGTGCCGGTATGATCGCACTGCTAGCATCCTTACGCAAAAGCATATAAGCTCACGCGCCACGTGAACACTCCCCAATAGTCGGGATCCGGCGCCGCTGTCCTCGCAAGCCGCGCCGTCCCGCCGAACGATAATCCACCGGGCGTCCGAAAGTTAACACAACACGGTGATCGAGAACTAGTGAGATCCGCGCAAAATGCCCAAAACAGCTTCGCCGAGCACGCATAAAAGTGGGCTATTTGGGGTCGAACGATGGATTTTCGCTCAAAATGTGCTCACCACCCGACCAAAAGCAAACGGGTGTGGGTGCAACACGAGGACTTCCAGAGGTCACCCATCCTAGTACTACTCGCCAAGCACGCTTAATCGCGGAGTTCGATGGGATCCGGCATTAGTGCCGGTATGATCGCACCTGCTAGCATCCTTACGCAAAAAGCATATAAGCCTCACGCTTACGTGAACACTCCCCAATAGTCGGGATCCGCGCGCTGCTGTCCTCGCGCCGCGCCGGTCCCGCCAAACGATAATCCACCGCGTCCGCCGAAAGTTAACACAACACGGTGATCGAGAACTAGTGAGATCCGCGCATCAAATGCTCCACAAAACAGCTTCGCCGAGCACGCATAAAAGTGGGCTATTTGGGGTCAGAACGATGGATTTTCGGCTCGAAAATGTGCTCACCCAGCCGCGCGGACCAAAAAGCAAAACGGGTGTGGGGGTGCAACACGAGGACTTCCCAGGAGGTCACGCAACTGTGAAAGATTGTGCAAATGGGTTTCTATTTTTGGTTGTGTTTTGATGGAGGCCTCAATCTTTTGGAATTGATATTTTGTTTGTTGTTGGCTGTGTTTGCTGAATAGGAGAGTGAGCTTTTGTGGTTGCCCTTTTTAACCTTTTGTTTCTTTTAAACTAATTTGTGGTTAAATTTTATATATATATATATATATATATAGAATTAGTTATATATATATTTACGGTGAGATGGGTTTTAAGGGTAATAGTTTGCTGCATATGTATATATATATATGGTGCTTATAATTAATTTTTAGACTTAAAAATTTAGACTAAAATTTCAGAATAATTCTCTAAGTTTATTTTTGCATTTTTTTTTTCACTTAGGTTGAAGGACGCCTCAACACAACACCAAAACCCCCCACAGATTTTATTATAAAACTTTTGAAAGAATGTTGGGGATTTTATAAAGAATCCACTTACATGATTATTTTTAATGCAAAGTTTTACTCAATCATATTGCATGCTTTAAGAATTTTACATATTACAATTACCTCATTTTTATGAGTTATGCATGAATGTAGGAGTGTTAAGTGAGCGAAGCGCTTTGCGAGCAAGCTCGGGCTTGGCTCGCATAAGTTCGACTCGGGCTCGACTCATATAAGTTCGACTCGGGCTCGACTCATATATTAAATGAAGCGCTTCATGAATACAAATCATGGCTCGAATATTAAACAAAGCAAGCTCGGCTCGACTCGACTAAGCTCGTGAATCAGCTCGTATAAGCTCGTATATATATATTAAAATAAGTATATATATATATAAATTAAATAAGTACATATATATTAAAATTAAATAAGTATAATATAGGGCTGCCGATAGTCTGTCTTCTAGTTCCAAAAAAAAAAAAAAAAAATTAAATAAGTATATAGGCTAGGCAATAAGTATATAGGTTGGTGACGGACAGAAGTCACAAAACCCCCTTTTAGTTCTCAAGTGCACGCCTTCTCCCCCATCTTCTCATCTCCACCATGCACGTTATGCCAAAATATCTTCTGCGCATCTCTCTTCTTTCCTATCTCTCTCATTTTCACGATCTAAAACCCAGATGATCAAATCGTCTCTCATCTCTCTCTCTCTCTCTCTCTCTCACTGCAATCGTCTTCACAGACCTCACCTCTTAGGTGAGGTCCGTGAAGAGTCAAAACCCAGATCGGCTTTTTTCTAAACCCCGACGACGATCAATTTTTTGGTAAGCTCCCTGCCTTGCCTTTCACCGTCTCACCATTCCTAGCCTCTCGCCGTCTCTTTCTGGCTGTTGATTTTGATTTTGGTATCTTGATTTTGATTTGGTATTGCTGATTTTGGTTCAAACCCTGTCGAGCCGAGCTCGAGCTCGATTCAAACCCTGTCGAGTTGAGCTCGAGCTCGATTCAACCCTTGTTGAGCCGAGCTCGTGCAGCCAACCCAGGCTCGACTCAAGCTCGAGCCTGGCCCAATAATAAATGAGCCGAGCCTGGACAGCCTAGGCTCGCCCAAGCTCGGCTTGTTTACACCCCTACATGGATGCGATTATGAATGAAAAGAGCTCTCAAAGTTCATGGCAAAATATACAATTATAGATGAGCTTATAGAAATGTTACATGTGCGTTTATGTTCATAAATGTTTAACCCAGAGGCACGATTATAGTTCGGTACCATATAGGTAGCATGGTGTAACGCCCCCAGAATTAACCTCGGTTACTCCAGTGGTGTCACTGGTAATTCACCCAATTAAGTCAACTTGTGATCAAATGGATAATCGCCCTTATGAAAACGTCAGAGTAAATGCAGAGAAAAGTGAATAAATTTAAGTTACTACAACCATCAAATTTAAGAACATGGAGCAACTATGTAAAAGGACGAACCTGTATAGTAAGTAAAACACAACCAAATGGTAGCGTCTCTTGCCACCGTTATAGCGATAAGCCAGATTACCTAGATAATAATAACCGCATAAGTCTAATGACTTGGTAAGTAAACTCTACACTTTGGTATGACATGAGCCCATTTAGTAAAAGTAAACATGCAATTGAGTAATAACCAGAAAGAGGGCATTACCTCCGCTAATACACCATTTAACGGGTTTTTAAGGTTTTCAAAGCTCATGGTGTAAAACTGTCAATAACTACCTAAGTATTTTAATGCAAAAAAGCTAATGTATTATAAGTCATAACTCCCATACATGGTCTACCCGAGATATTACCCCTTCTCAGCAGGGTTAATGCTGTCCCGAAGGACCTATAATACAATGCCAGTGCCCCAACCATTGTACAACATATCGTACGTAACATTAGTGGCACAATCGGGTCCAACCCCGAATGGCCCACACCAACTAATGATGTCCGTCTTATAGTGACCAAACCATTGGGAATGGTTGCATCAAGGTCATGAAACCAATGGATCCACAGTCCTCACATAACGCACACATTTGACCATAATACATAGTTTATATAGTAAGTCCATGTCCGTTCATACTGCATGTACCGGCGTACCATGTCTTACGATGCATCTTGGTGGTTTATTTAATAATACCGTTACCGAGTATTTGCAAGAAATAAACATGCTCATATTATACACTTGGTCAATCAACTAACATATCCCACGGTTTACGAAAAAGGGTGTAAGTGTTTACTTACCTCGCACACTCGAGCGAATCATCCGACCAAGCTATCCCTGTTATAACGGATACAAGTCACCATTATTCTATGCCTTATAAATCCTAGAAATACGGCTAAGCTAAAGCATACACGTGTGGAATCCAAAACTAGTGTTCTGCCCACTGACTGTACATCCAGCTCAAGGGTGTATGTCCACTCAGTGTGCTTAGCACATTGCTTTAAGATTTAGACAGTGCATGGTTTATATAGCACCTCTAGACTTCTAAACCTCTTCTAGGCAATTAAAAGAGCATATGCAACTTAAGAATCATAACACAATGGGGTTTGAAAGAGTTCTTTCGCAACGTTATCATTTTTAAGAAATAATTCGACGAACACTTTGAAAACTCAGTAAAGCACAAAATAGAGGCTATAATAGTGTTAAATACAAAAGGAAACGAAGCTTACCCTAAAGCTAAGCACCGACATGACCCTTCCTCCTTGGAACTCCGCTTGGAAACGCTCTTCCTCACCAAACTCTCTCTAAAAACATGGAAGGAAGTTTGGCAGCCTAGGGGAACACCAAAGGGTTGAAGAAGGCATGAGGAATGGGAGAAGGGGCGGCCTATTTATAGAGAAAATCCTCTACCAACTCCCTGTCGGACATGCAGACGTCCAGCACCCCTAGCGTACGTCCACTGGTTCTTATACATTGGTCCAGAAAGTGTCTCATACGTCCAGGTATTATCCAAAGGGTATTCAAAAAGTAGCATACGTCTGGTGGTCCCACGTACGTTCGCTAGTATGGTCTGCAGAGCGTACGTCCGGTGGTTCCCCCACGTACGTCTGCACTATAGACAGAAGCGTACATCCGCCAGACCAAGCGTACGTCCGTCAGACCTAGCGTACATCCGATACTCGAGGATGAATATTCAGCTTTTATCTCCTAAAGGTTCAAGGTGTGCTTAGGTTAACCCCTAAGGGTCTTAGGCTTTTGTCTAAGCGGCTCTACTAAATGTTTGGGTTAAGCACTCAAATAAAAGGGGATCTCTTAAATAAATGGTTACTTTTATCGGGGTATTACACATGGCAAGCTCACCGAAGGATGGTTACGAGAAGGTGTGTGCTACCAGCTGGGTGGCCTTCTGGTCGTACAAAAAATAGTACTCGCCAATTGCACAAATCGTTTGCAGTGAAGTGGTTGTGCAAGTGCAAGTGTCGAATCCCGCAGAGAACCGCGATTGTTTAAAAACTAATTTTAACTCTAAACTAATGCTATTTTAACCTAGCTCCAAGTGTGTGTTTTTGTGACAACGGAATCATAAACTAAATTAATGCAGTTAAATAAGCAAAATAAAACACTAAGGTTAAGGACTCCACCTTACCAAATCATAAATGCTAATTAAAAATATTAAGCTACTCATTCCATCTATCGATTGACTCAAAACCTAATCTATTGCGCCTATCGAAAGATTCAAAGAATCCGTCTCTTTGACAAAAGACAAACCATTAACGATTTAGGCCCAAATGATCCAAAGTGAATGTAATTTAACACAAACTACAATGGATAAATGAGTGTAAACCGAAGGATGAAATGTATCCATCGAATGAAAAACTAAGAATAAATGACTACGGTACAATCTTGCTTGGTTTTGTCACTAAACCAAGTTTGAAACGACAAAGCTATAATAAAATGACGGAAATAAATAACTAAATGTAAATAAATAAAATCAATGGTAAGGCTTCATCCTCAACCTTAGTTGAGGATTTAGCCTCCCATGTATAAAGGAAGCAAGAACAACTTAAAGTAAAGCATTAAATTAAGATAAACAATAAAGCTATACAATGAAATGGGCAGAGCAAGGCCAAACAGGGGCAAAAGCCCTAAAAAAAGGCGCCCAAAAAGAAAGTCCCTCGGAAAATTATGTGAGTGTCTTATTTATAGAAAACTAGTGTGCTGCCAGGTCAGAGGGTTGCGCTCGATCGCAGGCCATGCGTTTGATCACAAGGAAGTATGCGATCGATCGTGATCTTCGCGATTGAACGCACGTAATTGCCACGGCGCAAGTTTGGAAGCGATGGAAGCTAGGGCCGGCTAGGGCAACTGCGCGAGACATGGGTCTACGTGGAATGCGATCGATCCTGCTCCTTGCATTCGACCGCAATTGCGCTCGATCGCACCAAGTGCACTCAAGTGCACTGGCTGGAACTCCAAAACTTTTCTTTAAGTCCATTTCGCCCCTTTGTAGCTGTGTATAGCATGCAATGACCTGCAGCATCAACAAGACACTAAAACAACACAAATGTTAGATATTAACAATACTAAAGGCTTAACAAACATAAGTTAAGGGGGGGTCAAATATCAATGTTTGGCATCGATCACCTTCACCTAGGGGGAGTTTCCAACTCAGTAGCTCTCTCTTGTGACGACAGGATGAGCATATAGGTCCCTCAGGACAGGCCAATGTGCGCCGCTCACAATTAATGGTGGTGTCGGGTCAAAAGGGTAAAACGGTCATTATTTTGACAGAAAAGGAAAAAGAAGTGCTTGTTTATTTGCTATTCTTGCATTAATTGTCAATTATTATATTTATGCATGACTGAGATTATGGCATGATAAAATTTGCGTAGCATATTTTATTGCATTTTTTGTGTTGTGGCTACTTACTGAATTGTCAAACTCACTCATTCTCTTTAATTTTTTTCAGATGGCTCTGTTTATAGTAATTTTAAGGGCAGGGCTTCCGATAGCAGTCTTTGAGATAATGGACCCAGTCATTTGGCCATACGACTGGCATTCATTCACATATTGCTTTGCAAACCCGTAGGAGTTGCAGAACCTGGGATTTTCTTGTAGATAGCTGGACCAAGCCTTAACAGTGTAGGCTTTTTGTTTTTTTGTAGGCTTGTATAGGTTGATATTTTTTTTGTAGGAGGGCTCTGACTTCGGGAAAAATGAAATATCCCATGGAAGTCACTTTTGTTTTTTTTTGTTTTACCTCCTTGATTGGGTTTGATTCATTTTGTATGGAAATCTTTGGTTATTTGTACTAAAACAACAGCTTATATATTAAAGTTTTATTCTCCTTGCTCTCTTTGTCTTATTTTTGCCTTGGTGTGTCAGTGTTTGTTCAAAATATTTTCCTTAATTATTCACGTTTCTTTAGTTCGTATTTCCCCTTTTCTTTTTCCTTCGGGGGGCGTGACAATTGTGATGCCCAAGCTAGACAGGGTTAATAGATCAGGTGATTTAAGTGATGCCGAAAGAAATGGGGTGCTTGGATTTATGACTTAAACACCTCGTGGTAATTGATTCAAAGGTCAAGGTTTGGCTTGGAGGGCATCTTGACAAAGAAGAGTTATGGTTTAAAAGGCTTGGTGCTTTTGCAAAGACAAGTCTTTACAAAAGTGATGAAATTTAGATTAGGGGCATTTTGGTCATTTTGAAGCTATAACCGAAAGTGCTTGGGAATTGAATAGCTAGGCGGACCATGGATTCCTAGTGGTCAAACTCTGACAACTAGTTTGGATCCACCTGACAAAGTCGGGTTATTTAAGACAAAATACCCCTTTAAGAAAGAAGGGCATCTTAGTAATTTTGGTAAATGGGCAAAATATTGATCAGTTAGGTTTCCATGTTCTCTCTCAAAAGGTTAAATGAACATGTTTGACCTAATAAAATCGGGTCGTCCCTCGGTGAGATAAAAATACCCAATACTACGAAGTAGGGATATTTTGGTCATTTAACATTGGACAAAATTTCAAAGCCTTAAGACTGGGTTATTAAATTGGGCCTTGATGAAATGGATTCCTGGTCCAATTTGATGAACGGGCCTTGATAAGCGCTGAATGTTGCACATTCAAGCCCTCTAACTTGCATATGTTAATTCCTTAGCGTTGTTATTTGCTTGATTTTGTTTTGTTTTGTGTTTCAGGTAAAAAACATGAGCTCCGTTGGAAATTGGACTAAAAGGGCAGAGAAGCAACCTTACTGTGCTGGCGAACGATCGCAGCATACTTGCGATCGTGCGCCTGGTGAACGTGCGCCAAGCACTTGTGAATGTGCGCTGGGCGAACGATCGCCCATATCTGCGAACATGCACACTCAGGCTTCACTTAACCCGACAGGTGCGTTGGACAACTTAAATGCAACTCCAAGTCTCCTAGTTGAAGTAGGGAAACTAACCTACGGTCGTGATTAGGGTTTTAGGGTTTCTAGGGTTTCCTAGTGTCTATAAATAGGCCATTATACAATGTAAAACGGACCGATTTCCCCTAGAGCGAAATTAACACACATGTTCCTTGGAGTTTATTCGTCAGCATGAGCGGCTAAACCCTCATTGTGAGGTACTGATGTAACCCTTTCCAAGCACAATGGTGATTGTATTTGATTTTAGTTAATTCATATTGTGTATGTTGATTGCATAACTGTGAGGGTTGTAACCATTGATTTCTGTTTTTAATTTTAATGCAATCGTTATTCAATTCTAAATTCAATACTTGCGAAATTTTCATCTTGTCTTAGAAATTATTTTGCATGTATTGAACTCAATCAATTTTATTTTCTGTGATCATAAAATTGATGGTTGTGCAATGGTTTTAACATGCATATGATTAATAGGATTAGATAGACCATGCTTAGGGAAGACGGGTCGTACTACACCTTAGTTCTAGGAAGACAATCCGTGCCAACCGAAGATGAGTTATACTATTCCGTTGATCATATAAAACTTATTAAGGGATTTTATAGTTTATACCTAGGGAAAACGGGTCGTGCCACATCTTAGTGGTTAGGTGGACGATCCGTGCCAACCAAAGATAAATTATTCTTATCCTTTAATATGTAACTTCTTGTCTTTTATAACATACATGATTATGAGTTTCTAGAATCGAATTACGGTTACCATTGTTGTGCGGATTGCGGTGAAGTCGGTACCTTACTCTCTCTCTCTGACATTATTACTTTTAATACTGCATTTAATGTTATGCACTTCAATTTACAACAATCAATCTCGTTTTCTCAATTAGGTTAAATTTACTTTTTCAAATTTAGTAACAAAACCCTGTAGTCCTTGAGGTTCGACACTCTCATTATAGCCATATCCTACGGGATTCGTTATATTGCGAGTGGTAATTTTATTATTGATAAATTTGGTCACAAATTTACCACATCAGGCCTAAGCTCACTTTATAAAATCAAATTAGGGTAAAAACCCTAATTGCTAGAAGTAAGGGGCATTTTGGTAATTTTTGGATTTGGGGGAAAATTCCCGAATCCAAATGGTCAAGGTTGTAGATTGGGTCCATAATTGCAGGCCTTAGGTCTCAGTTGGTCCAATTAAAGCCGTTAATTCAACATAATCCGAATTTTGGCAAAAACCCCTAAGTTCAAAAACTAAGGTTTGGCCAAAACGAATTTGATTAAATTTGGCCAAAGGGGTGAAAGGTTTTGGTCCAAACTTTACAAAGGTACTAAGAGAATCCATAGAACACCTCAATTCCAAGAATCAAGGGAGTTTGAAGGGGATTTTCGGATTTAGGGCAAAAATCCCCAAATCTGAAGGGGTGAGGATTTGATCGAAAATGATACAAGGATGCAATCATAACTATCCTATAACGTGATCCTAGTTCACAATCAACCAGCTATTGTGCAAGAAAATGCAAGAAATCGAAAATCTAATCCAAAACGCTAAATTTGCGAAGATTGAAAAAAGTTTGAGAAAATCTTCATACCTCGTTTTTTAATCAGTGTAGTGGCTTGAAAGCCTTTGAAATCTTGGAGACTTGGTCGAAAATAGGTTTGAGAGTGTTTGGTTTCGGAGAAAATGGAGGAAAACCAAAATGAATAGGGTTAGAGTACGTTCGGCCATTTTTAAAGAGGGCACTGGGTTTAGAGCGTATGTCCAATCATGGTGTGTATGTCTGCTCAAACCCTAAAACACTTTTTTTTTTTTTTTCAAAAAGGGCAAGAAGGTTAAAAGCTAGGTAGGTTTTGATGTGGAAACCGATTTTTTCAAAACTCGAGGTACGAGTGGAAATTCATTTTGCTTTGAAATTCATTTCAAGATACCTAAGGACAAAACTCATTACTTCTTAGTGTGACATGAGACCTAACTATCTAATACTTGTGGAAGTACTACCCAAAACCTAACACTCTTTAGATAGGTCTTCTTCGTCTCTAACCAGTGCCTCATAGTCCTTTACGATGCTAGAGAGGAAAGCAATTCTCTAACAGTCGAATCCTTCTGGCAAAGCTCCAGCCTTCAACAGTCGAATCTCCTTTAGCTCCATTTGAGCATATTCATCTACAATCTGGGTGAGGTGAGTATGCAGCACCCGATGGACGATAGGGGTTAAACCTATCAGGAACCTATGGAAGATCTCATACTACTAAAACACTACGGCGCTTCCATTTCACCCCTGCTGGGTCCTTCTTGGATTCCACTTGTGCCTTCTCTTCTTGAATCATTTCGGGAGATGGCAAGGTCTTTGGTTTCTAAACGGGCTAGGTCAAAACCCAGCGCTTACCACAACGAGGTTGATATCTAGGCGCATAAGGCCCGAACTCAGCTGGCCATTCTTGGACAGTCGCCCAACGTCAACAATCATCTCTCATCTGAGTATGATGTAACACCCGAAAATTATTTCCTTATTTTAAAGGAAGTAATTTAAGGATAATTCGACATTTGTCATAATTGATTTAATTGGTGATTTTATGTTAGGAGATTTGGATTTGCTAATGAGGAGATAATTGTAGGTTTTAATTTTCTATAGTAGTATTAGAGGGTTTAATTGGAGTTTTTAGATTTGTTGATTAAACCACAAAAAGAGAAGTGACAAAATTGGTAATAAGACAAGTCGTGTTTTTGTAATTTGAGGAACAAGAAAGGGTAATTTTGGAAAGCATGAAATTGGGTAAGGGGCATTTTAGGAAGAGAAATAAGACGAGTGAAGTAGACCCATGCGTGTGAGAGAGAAAGTGAGAGGGAGGTGCATGAGTGGTTCATGTGATGTGTATGGTGAAGGAGAAAAACACAAGAAGAAAGATATGCAAAAGACAAAGGAGTAGGTGTCTGTGTGTGTGATTGAGAGATAAAGTGCTGCAAGAAGAAAACAAAGAAGAGGAAAATAGGGGCTTAGGCGTGGGAGAGAGAGAGATGTGCGTGTGTGTGAGAGAAAGACCAAGCAAGGAGAAAATGTGAAGCTGCAAGGCAGCAGCCGCTGGCCACGCGTGAGAGGGGGACAATTTCCCCTCATTTTTTCCATAAAACAGGGACCCTGCACCCTGCCTCTTCGCACAACATAGAGAGAGAGCTGGAGAAGGAAAGAAAAGACAGAGAGCTGGAGAGGGGGAACTGAGAGAGAGAGGGAGTTGCTCCCTGCTGTGCTTGAGAACAAGAGAGGGAGAAACTAAAGGAGAAGAAGAGAAGAAGGAGAAAAAAAGGGGCTGTTCCCTTGCCCAGTCCGAACCGAGAGAAGAAAGAAGGAGAAGAAGAGAGAAAAGAGAAGGAGAAGGAAAGAGGGCTGATTCTTGCCTAGCCAGTCCAGAGAGAGAGAGGAGAGGGAAAACAGATCTAGAGAGAGAGAGAGAGGGCAGTGACATTTTTCGGCGATGGGCAGTGGCATTTCCGGCAAACCCGCAACTCAAACTCCGTTAGCCTCCGTGCCTAGAGCCGTATTTGTTAGGTAATCTCCTCACTTTGCTAAATTGTGATTTTAGGGGGTTTTTATGGTTGATAGGAGATGCTTAGTTGTGACTTTTATTCCTTACTTAAGATAATTATTTTATTAGCATTTGGGTTATTGATGGATAGGCATTTTATTAGATGATTTTAGTTGTGGCTTTTAATCCCTTATTTAAGGTTAATATTTAGGTTGTTGATTACTTTGAAGCTTGTATTTTTGGGGGATTACTTATGGTGGCTAGCTATTGAGGATTTAATAGGAGTTTGATAATTTATTTGGTGCTTATAGGTTGTTGATCAATAATAGTGTTCTTTGATGTATTATTTGGTAACACTTGGGTTGTTAACAAATAGAGCTTTAATGCCTTGATTTAAAGGTAGCTAGTTAGATATTAATTTTAGAGTATCGGTTTTATATGGGTATGACAAACTGAATGAGAGAATTAAGATTTCTCTATTAAAGACCAAAAATATGGAGATGCACTTTGTAGTTGGCCGGTTATGGTCACTATTATGATTGGGTACCTTGGGTTCCTATTAATTGGCATTTTAGTGTGTCATATTGTTAGCTTAAGAAGGTGGGTTGTTTTATGGGTTAGAGTTATGGTGTTGCATGGCTAATTGCCAAACAAAGAATATTTTGAGGATTATTCTTATAGAGGAGGGATAATGGTTCTAGGGTTGTATATGTCTAGGGATTACGATTGTGTTAGGGTTTAGGATCGTAGAAGGGGTTGTAGATGGTATTATTCTAACTAGGTTATTATTATTATTATTATTTGACATGTCCACACAAGGGAAGGGGGAGGGGGGATTCGATCTAGTGATCCGCTTCATTAGGCGTGGACCACAGCCAATTGGGCTACCCCTTGGGGACCTAACTATGGTTACTATATGACACTAATGTAGGGTTTTTATATAAAGACTCCAAGAGGGTTTCAAGGGATCAACCGCATTAATAGAGCGCTACACGTCTATTTGTGTCGAAGGAGAATTTGAGGATCAAAGTAAGTGGGCTATCTTGTGTTAGTATTTTCATGAATAATGACCCAGAACATTTTATACATAATGCTTTCAATGACATACCAGGATTATCTCTTGAACTAAATCAAATGCCATTTTATGCATGAAAAGTGTGACATGGCCTATTTTTATAATTGTTATCTCGAAAATATACATGAATATTTATTGGGCTTCTTGATAATGTTTTATGTGATGTGATGCTATTTATGATGTGATAAATGTGGTGAGACCAGTACCGTGTGTTTGTGTTATGTATGTATGTTCGGAGGCAGTGCAACACACTATTTATTGGGTGTGGCCTCAAAAGCTGTTAACCCTAACTAAAGGGGGTTAGGCTAATAGGGTTCCGTAGAGAGGGGATGAACAAACTAGTCCTTGCCGAAAGGTGATGTGCAGGACAAGCATAACCTTACTCTGGGGGTTAAACAAAGTGGATTATGTTATGAAAATCTGTCTTGGTTAATATTATTTATAATATTGTGAAGGCATCCCAATGAATATTTTGTAAATTATGATGTCCATATTTAACCATTTTTTCTCTAGATATAAACTGTTCACTGTCACACACTAGCATGAGATTATCTACTTACTAAATCATTGGACTTACCCCTTACTTTATTACACTAAGGGAGCATGATGGCGTTTTATAGAAGAGCTAGCTGGGGTTGAGTAGACTAGACCTGAAGATAGATGTGGCCGTTCGATGTAAAGGTGTTGACGGATCATGACTTGAAGATTTACTGTAGAATTATAAAGGTTATTTGTGATATCTAACATCTGAGATACATTTGTATATTTTAGGAGGGTGTAGCTACCCTTTGCGGTATCATGTATAATTGATGACTCAACTTATACTAAGTTTTTAGTAATGCTCTGATTGAAATAATACATACTTACAAATCGATATAAATTTATAGACCTTCCCTGTTTGATTACTCTGATTAAGGAAAATAGATCCATGTTGATGCAGCGTGACTTAGTGGGCTACAGCGAAAAACAACAATTACGCAGCAGATAACTAGTTCTAGATCTTGAGACTATCAATGATCTAATAACTATTTTTGAAAATCTATATACTAGCATTTTGAAGGAAAAAGATGAGTAAACTCAACTCTGAGTATTCTCATTAATAAAAATCAATAGCCAATAACAACTGATCTTGGAGGCTATAAGCAAGGTATTGTGTTGGGGCATGTCATATCTCAACTGGGGATTGAGGTTGACAAAGCGAAGGTAGACCTGATTTCCAACCTTCCCCCATGTACAGTGAATGAGGTTTGCTCTTTTTTGGGCCATGCAGGATTCTACAGGCGATTTATCCAAGACTTTAACAAGATCACCATGCCTTTGTGCAAGTTTTTGGTGAAGGATGCCCCATTTGTATTTGATGAGGACTGCAAGAGAGCATTTGGGGACCTTAAGAGCATTTTGATGTCCACACCCATTATTTAGCCATCTAACTGGGGTGTACCTTTTGAGATCAAGTGTGACACATCGGATTATGCAGTCGAAACTGTTTTGGGTTGTGTGTTGATAGACTCCCCCATGTCATTTACTACTCGAGCAAGACTCTAAACGATGCACAACTCAATTACTCCAAATCATTTTTGCGTTGGACAAGTTTAGATCCTATTTGCTAGGATCTAAAGTCATCCTCTATTCGGATCACATGGCCTTGAATTATCTTTTTTTTTTTTTTTCAAAAAGGATGCTAAATCTCGTCTGATCCGATGGATTTTGCTACTTCAAGAGTTCGACATAGAAATTTGGGTCAAGAAGGGTTCCAAAAAAGTGGTGGCAAATCATTTGTCTAAGTTAATTGTGGATTACATCGAGGATGCCAACCCCATTTCAGAAACTTTCCCTAATGAGCACTTGATGCACATTGCTCATAATCCCGTACCATGGTTTGTTGACATAGTGAACTATCTCGTCACCGGCCAACTGCCTTAGCAGTGGGGGCGACAAGATAGGTCCAAATTTTTGTCCGTGTTGAAGCACTTTTTCTTGGACGATCCTTACCTGTTCAAGTATTGTTTCGATCAAATCATTAGGAGGTGTATACCTGAGTATGACCAATCCAATGTCATCTCCTTTTGTCATGATCATGCTTATGGAGGCCATTTCAGTGCTAAGAAAACCGTTGCAAAGATTTTGCAGTGTGGATTCTATTGTTGTAATACCTCGATGAAATAACCCTTTTTATCATATTCTACAGAGAACAGTTAAGGAGTTTTTAATAAAATTGGTTTTAGCAAGGACTTAGACCCTTAATGGTAACCTAGTAAAGCCCTAAACCCCTTAGAAAATAGAAGCCAAAACACTATCCCTCTGGAATTTTTAATAAAATTGGTTTTAGCAAGGACTCGAAAACCTAGTAAAGCCCTAAACCCCTTAGAAAATAGAAGCCAAAACACTAACCCTCTAGAGTGGATGTGCGCTAGGGAGGTAGACGTAAGCTTCTATTTCTAGTGTTGACGTACGCGGTGTTCGGCAGACGTCCGAGGGGGGACCACCGTACGTATGCTTTGTAAATAGTACACAGCCATACGTGGGACCACATGGACATATGCTACTTTTTGAAATACCCTTTTGATAATACCTAGACGTATGATGCACCCTTTGGACAGCTGTATAAATAGTATCGGATGTACGCTAGGGTTAGCGAACATCCACTGCTTTTCAGAGAGTTGGTAGCAATCCTCCCCTATAAATACCCCATATCCCATCTTCTTCTTCACACCATTCCAGAGCTCTGCCATGCCCCTAGGCTACCAAAATTGTGTGAGCCTTGTGATCTTGAGAGAATTGTGAGTTTGAAGGAGTTTTGAGGGAAAAAGGCCATACCTTTGCTTGATTTTGAGGTAATCCTTGCCCATTTTACATTTCTAACAGTATTTCAATATCTTATCTATATTGTGATGAATTTCCAAAGAGTTTAACTAAGCTTTTTGATAAGCGCTGAATGTTGCACATTCAAGCCCTTTAACTCGCATATGTTAATTCCTTAGTATTGTTATTTGTTTGATTTTGTGTTGTTTTTGTGTTTTCAGGTATTTAATAAAGATACAAGAAAAATAATTGATTTTGGGCTTAAAGCACAATTTGAGAAGACCTAGAAGATATGATTAAGCTTAACCAATCATAATAGAGGACATATATCGGATCGGAGAGAATTTTAAATTCTGAACATGTCTCAGTATTTTGGCCATAACTTTTAGCTCAAATATCGGATTAAAGTGATTCTAGTGGCATTGGAAATCTAATTCAAAATTATATAAATCATGATGAAATAGGATTTTCATAAATCGGACTTCCACTATGCCAAAATCGTCCCGCAAGAGAAGGAGGCAAATCTGGACGAATTCTATTCCGATTTTTAAATGGGTTGCTTCCTAATGTGACTAGGAGATTGAAGTCCAAATTTTCTAGGTTTCGTAGGGCTTCTAGGGCTTGTTTGCTCCCTATAAATAGGCCTCCAAGCTTCAAGAGAAATAAAACTTAGTTTTAGACAGAAATTATTTCTTGGAGGCTTAATGGAGTCATGAGCGGCTAAACCCCTTTGTGGGGTGTTGATGTAACCCTTTCCAAGCACAATGGTTTGATTGTATTTAATTTCAAGATTTTCAATTTATGTATGTTGATTGTATAACTATGAGAAGTGCTACAATTGAATTCTGTTCTTAATTATTAAATGCAATTATTCTTAAATTCCAATCAATATTTGTGAAATTCTTATCTTGTCTTAAAAAGTATTTTACTTCTATTGAACTCAAATCATTCTTATTTTCTGTGATTATGGGGATGATGGTTATATAATGGGTTTAATAGACATATGATCAATAGGATTTGATAGGCCATACCTAGGAAAGACGGATTGTACTATACCCTAGTTTAGTGTAATTTAGGTAGACAGTCTGTGCCAACCGAAGATGGGTTACACTTATTCATTGACTGTATGTATCCTGTTATAGAGTTTTATAATTTATGCCTAAGGAAGACGAGTCGTGCTGTATCTTAGTGGTTAGGTGGACGATCCATACCAATCGAAGATAGATTATCCTTACTCTTTAATAAGGTAGTTTCTTGTTTAATTATAACATGCATAGAATGAATTTCCAGAATTGAATCTGATTAACCATTGTTGTGCAGATAGAGGACCCTACACTCTCTCTCATACTTTAATTCTCTTTATTTTCATGCACTTTAGCTTTAAAGAAAATCAAATCAAATCTCCTTTTTATTAAATTAATTTTAATCTTTCAAATTTGATAACAAAACCCCTGCAATCTTTGAGATTGGACACCCTCTCTATAGCCGTATCCTACAAAGATTCGTCATATTGTGAGTGATTATTTTTATAATTGATATTTTTGGTCATAAAAATACCACATCACTTTTCCTTAGAATGATAATATTTTCAAAAAGCCTCTTAAAGTTTCTTGTTGTTAAGATTTTTATGTTGCATGTGTTTATTTGTTAGCTTAGAGGAGGTATAGAAGCCTAGAAATATCCTAGGAAGCATTTACCATTTGAATCTTAGGTAGCGTGCTTAACTCATTGAGTGGACATACACCATCGGGGCCAGAAATACGGTCAAGGGGCAAAGCACCAATTTTAAGCTATGCTCGTGTACATTTTAGCATAACCACCCTTTGGATTAAATAGGGCTTAGTGTAACGGTGTGTTGTAATCTGTTATAGCAGGATCTAGCTATGTTGGAGGAATTGCTCGAATGTTCGAGTTAAGTGAACACTTACAACCTTTTTACTTAAAACGTGGAATATGTCAGTTGACTGACCACGAGTATGATATGGGCATGCCTACTTTTGTAAATACTTGGTAATTGTATTATAAACTGGTTATTAAGATGCATCGTATGACATGGAATGCCGGTACGTGCGATATAAACAACCATGAGCTTACCATATAGACTTCATATTATGGTCAAATGTGTGTGTGAGGGGGGGGGGGAGGGAGCTTTGGATCCAATGATTTCGTGACCAAGGTACAGCCATTCCCAATGGATGGTCACTATAGGATGGACATCACTAGTGGTGTGGGCCACTCGAGATCGGACTTGGTCGTGCCGTTAGCGTTATGTATGGTAGCGTGCAATGGTTGGGACACCGACATTGTATTATAAGTCTTTCAGGACAAGACCAACCCTATTGAGAAGAAGTAAAATCTCGGGAAGACCATACATGAGAGTTGTGACCTATAAAACACTAGTCTTTCTTGCATTAAAATACTTAGGCAATTATCGCCGGTAGTGCACTACAATCTTTAAAAACCAAAAACCCTACTAAATGGTGTATTAACGGAGGTAATGCCCCTATTTGATTCTTACTAAAATTGCACATTTACTCCCGTCTAATCAAAGCTCATGTCATACATATGTTGTAAGGTTTACTTACTAAGTATTTAGACTTATGTTGTTACTACTCTTTTAGGGAACTTGACTCTACACTGGGAGTGGCATGGTTGCTATTACCAGATTGGTTTTAGGATTTGCTTAATATTACAGGATTTTTATTGTTATTATTTATTTGCTCCATGTCTTTGTTTTGATGACTCATAGTTAACTCAGATTTATTTCACCTTCCTATAATGCTAGAGGGGCGATTCCCCATTGAGCCACAAGCTGGCTTATCTAAGGTAATTGTCAGTAACTCTACCAACTTAGCCAAGGCTAATTTTGGGGGCATTACAATTGGCCTACCTTTTTAACAAACGCAAATGCTTATTACACATCTTGTGAGCGTTGCCAGAAGCTAGGGAGTATTTCTAGGAGGAATATGATGCCCATCAATCCCATTTTGATTGTTAAGATTTTTGACGTGTGGGATATTGATTTCATAGGACCTTTCTTGAACTCCTTTGGCTATCTATACATCTTGGTTGTTGTGGACTATGTGTCCAAGTTGGTAGAGGCGGTTGCATGCAAGACCAATGACCACATAGTTGTGGTCTAGTTTTTAAAAGACACTATCTTTGCTCATTTTGGTACACCTCGAGCAATCATAAGTGATGGAGGTAAGCATTTTTGCAAACGGATTTTTGAGCAGTTGATGAAGAAGTATTTCATCACACATAAGGTTGCCACTCTGTATCACCCACAAGTGAGTGGACATGTTAAAGTTTCCAATCAAGATATCAAGCACATTTTGGAAAAGATGGTGAACCCCAATAGAAAAGATTGGTCTCTGCAATTGAGTGATGCACTGTGGGCATATAGGATGGTGTACAAATTTAATTATACTCGCAAGCGCACGAGTTGTTCGCATTAAAGTGTGTGCAAGTGCGAGGTCAAATCCACATGAAGTCATATTTGCAAAAATCAATCATCTATCTAAATCAAGTTTTATCTTAACTGATGAGAATCAACAAGCATCATTAAAGGATTCATTGCATGTTTCAGTTGGGCCTATTACTAGAGCAAGATCCAAGATGATCAAAGAAGCACTTAATGGGCTGATTCAAGAGATTTGGGCTGGTTCTAAAACGGGGCATTCCAAGTGTGACCCAAAGGAAGATGAAGGTGTAATAAATTTAATCCATGCTATTGATGGGACTGATCTTGCTTAGTTGAGTATAATTTCCTTAGAAATGGCGGGGATTAATGGCTAATTAATGGTTGATTAGAAGGATTAAATGACCGATTAACATCCATATTTCAAACCTTTCCAATTTCATACTAATTAATTGGCTGATTTACTTACATATTTTAGACATTCCATAGGTGTGATTTCTTTTCATGGAGGAGCTGCTAATTTCAAATGAAATCAGCCTAAAGGCTTCTATTATTTAGTCTTTTATTAATTTCCTTTAATAATTTGTATTCCTATTTCAACCATGCATTATAAATAGCATGGACTCATTGTATTGAAGGACATGAAATGAAAAATTAAAAAGGTGAGGTTTGCTTCTTCTATTGGTTCTTCAAAGAATTTGTGAACTTAGCAATGATTTCTTCCTTGTGGCGTTCAAATTTTATACCTTCGGTTCATGATTCAAAAATAGTAATTGAGTCGAGGTTTTGTTACTTTATACCTTTGGTTCACGTTTTATTTATAAACGTTAGGTTAGGGTTTGCTATCAAATCTAAATTTTAGCTTTCTTGGGTGTATATTCCAATATTGTTGTTGGGTCTTAATGGTGTATCGATTGAGGTTTGCATCATTTGGTATCAAAGCCTAGGCTCTAAAATCAGGTTTACTATCCTTTTACCTTTTGTTTCTTGTTATCATCCTATCTTGTTTTGTTTATGTTCTTTATTCCTTGTCTTTTGTATCGTGCACCAAGTTAAAATCATGCACCAAGTTCGAAAAAGAAAAAAGAAAAAAAAAGAGATGTAAAAAAAAAAGAAATGTCACAAAAAAAAGGAAAAAAAAAAGTATTTTCTGATGTCTTTTTCCTTTGATTCGTTGTTTCTATAATATTTTCCTCCCGGCGATATTGGTTTAAATTCTTTCATTTGATTCGTTGTTTCTATGATATTTTCCTGCCGTCGATATTGGTTTAAATTCTTTCATTTGGTTTGTTGTTTGTATAATATATTTTTGCCGTTGGTATTGGTTTAAATTATTTCCTTTGATTCGTTGTTTCCATAATATTTTTCTACCATTGGTATTGGTTTAAATTCTTTACTTTCATTTGTTGTTTCCATAATATTTTTCTGCCGTTGGTATTAGTTTAAATTCTACAAGTTGAATTTCTTGATCAAGTTTGTTAGTTCAATAAAGAACTGAAAAGGGAAGCTACAAGCGGAAAAAGGCAAGAGAGTGTGAGAATAATATCGAAAACAAAGCCAATTTAAGAGTGAAACACGAGTGTGAGTGACATCATTTGAGTGCAAACACGTGAGGGACTTTTGTGAGGAATTATTTCTAACATTTCTCTATAGTTTCAAAAGTATGTTTTCCAGGGACGGAACATCAAACAAAGGAGGGGAGGAATCGTTCTTCATGTTACAGGCAAGATGCTATTATTGCTACTTGGCGTGAGGGGCATCCCCAAAGAGTCCCTAATGCTAGGCATGCACACGTGGATGATTTTGCTGACGACCATGAGGATGAATTCAAAGATGAAGATGATCAAGCTTCATTGAACGATGGGGGCAGGTTCATGCCAAGGGGAGAAATGCATGGTAGAGGTTTCCAAAGAGATTTGAGATGGCAAAATGGGACTGACAAAACCTAGGAAACATCAAAATGAAGATACCATCTTTCCAAGGGAAAAATGATCCTAAAGCATTCTTGGAATGGGAGAAGAAAGTGGAGTTGATTTTTGAGTGTTACAACTACTCCGAGGAGAAAAAGGTAAAACTTGTTGTCATTGAGTTTACTGACTATGCTATTATTTGGTGGGATCAACTTGTGATGAACAGAAGGAGAAACCATGAGAGGCCTATTGAGACTTGGGAAGAAATGAAGGCCATCATGAAGAGGCGGTTTGTCCCTAGTCACTATTATAGGGAATTGTATCATAAATTGCAAAGTCTTACTCAAGGCTATAAGAGTGTGGATGACTACTACAAGGAGATGGAAATCACTATGATTCAGGCTAATGTAGAGGAGGATAGAGAAGCTACCATGGCGAGGTTTTTGAATGGGCTGAACCGAGACATTGCCAACGTGGTGGAGTTGCAACACTATATGGAGTTGGAGGACATGGTGCACATGGCAATAAAGCTGGAAACTGAAAGCGAGGGCGATGATGACCAAATGCCAATACTTGAAGATGTTTGTGACAATGATGTGGAGTATCTAGTGGAGGGTGAGTCACTTGTGGCTAGGCGTGCTTTAAGTGCCCAAATCAAAGAGGATGACATGGAACAATAAAGGGAGAACATTTTTCATACTAGATGCCACATCAATAACAAGGTATGTAGTATGACCATTGATGGGGGAAGTTGTACTAATGTGGTTAGCACTATTTTAGTTGAAAAATTGAATTTACTTACCTTGAAACACCCTAAACTGTATAAGTTACAGTAGCTGAATGATTGTGATGAGGTTAAGGTAAATAAGCAAGTGCTAGTTTCTTTTTCAACTGGGAGGTACAAGGATGAAGTACTTTGTGATGTTGTTCCAATGCATGCGGGTCACATACTATTGGGCAGAACATGGCAATTTGATAGGAAGGCCATTCATGACGGGTTCAAGAATAGGCATTCTTTTGTGAAAGACAATAAAACCATTACTCGTGTACCGTTGACTCCAAGACAAGTGTATGAAGATCAAGTGAAACTTAAAAGAGAGAAAGAATTGAAAAGAAATTGTCAGTCCGAGAGTTCAAAAAAGTAGATGAAAAAGAGAGTGAAAGTAAAAAAGAGAGTGAAAAGAAAAAAGAAAGTGAAAGGAAAAAAGAGAGTGAAAAGACAAAAGAGTGAAAAGAAAATAGAGAGTAAGGAAAATGAGAGGAAAACAAAAAAAAAACAAGTGAGTTTTTATGCTAAGGCAAGTGATGTCAAGAGTGCCTTTTATACAAACCAGCTTATATTTGTACTCTTGTACAAAGAGGCATGTTTAATACTAACGAACTTGACGAATCTTTGCCTAGTGTTGTCTCTTTGTTGCAGGAATATAAGGACGTGTTTCTTAACGATGTGCCTAGTGGATTGCCACTTGTTAAAGGAATAGAGCATCAAATTGATTTTGTGCTAGGTACGACAATTCCTAACCGACAAGCCTATAGGAGTAATTCGGAGGACACAAAGGAACTTCAAAGGCAAGTTGAAGAGTTGATGGCCAAAGGACACATGAGAGATAGCATGAGTTCGTGCGCAGTAAAAGTGCTACTTGTGCCTAAGAAGGATGGAACTTGGAGAATGTGTGTTGATTGAAGAGCTATCAACAACATTATGTTAATGAAAAGACTAGTTTGGATGGTCAAAGGAAGGTTGAGATGGTGAAGAAACTCCATGAGAGTGTACGGCAACATATAGAAAAGAAAAATGAGCAATATGCCACCAAAGCCAACAAGGGCCGTAGACAAGTCATCTTTGAACCGGATGATTGGGTTTGGGTGCATATGAGAAAGGAAATATTTTCAGCCCGTAGGAGGTCCAAGCTACATCATAGAGGGGATGGTCCATTTCAAGTCCTTGTGATGATCAATAATAATGTGTACAAGTTGGATCTTCCAGGTGAGTATAACATTAGTGCTACATTTAATATTTATGATCTTTCTCCTTTTGATGTAGGTGTTGATTCGAGGACAAATCCTTTTGAAGAGAGGGGGAATGATAAGAATCAACAAGCATCATTAAAGGATCCATTGCATGTTCCAGTTGGGCCTATTACTAGAGCAAGATCCAAGATGATCAAAGAAGCACTTAGTGGGCTGATTCAAGAGATTTGGGTTGGTTCTAAAACGGGGCATTCCAAGTGTGGCCCAAAGGAAGATGAATGTGTAATAAATTTAATCCAAGCTATTGATGGGTCTGATTTTGCTTAATTGAGTATAATTTCCTTAGAAATGGTGGGGATCAATGGCTGATTAATGATTAATTAGAATGATTAAATGACTCATTGACATCCATATTTCAAACCTTTCCAATTCCATACTAATTAATTGGCCGATTTACTTACTTATTTCAGACATTCTATAGGCATGATTTCTTTTCATGGAGGAGTTGCTAATTTCAAAAGAAATCAGCCTTAATTTTAGGCTTCTATTATTTAGTCTTTTATTATTTTCCTTTAGTAATTTGTATTCCTATTTCAACCATGCATTATAAATAGCATGGACTAATTGTATTGAAGGACATGAAATGAAAAATTAAAAAGGTGAGGTTTGCTGATTCTATTGTGAACTTATCAAGGATTTCTTCCTTGTAGAGTTCAAATTTTATACCTTCGGTTCATGATTCAAATATAGTCATTGGGTTGAGGTTTTGTTACTTTATACCTTTGGTTCACATTTTATTTATAAATGTTGGGTCGGGATTTGTTATCAAATCTGAATTTTAGCTTTATTGGGTCTATATTCCAATATCGTTGTTGGGTCTCAATGGCATATCGATTGAGGTTTGCATCATTAACCTAGTTCCGAAGTTCGTAGTTGTGTCATGCAAAAATATAAACTAAACTAAATACTTGAAAACAATTAAATGAAAGCACTAAGATTTTTGGAATCCACCTCATAAAATCAAGTATACATTCTCATGCTTAGTTCATACATCCAACAAACAATTAAAAACAATGGATGTTCTATTGTTCCTATTGAAAGATTCAATGAATCCATCCATTTGACAAAAGACAATGCATATCCAATTTAGTTCAAAAGATCCAATGTATTCATGTTTTGCACAAAAGATAATTGATATCCAAAGTAAATCAAAAATACAATGTATCCATTGAACAAAACACAATGAATATCCAACTTCGTCATAATCAAACACAATTTTGTCACACAATTGAATTGAAACGAACACATATGACATTAAGGGCAGAATTGTACGAATAAAACATGAAAACATAAAACTAATCAATGGTGAGACTTCATCTTCAACCTTAGTTGAAGGTTCTAGCCTCTCATGATAACAAGAGTTTCAACGAAATTAAGTTTTAAAGGCTAAGGAATGATAAACAAAAGTTTCAACTCCCAAAGGGCCTCTCAAAATGTAGGGTTTTACAAAATATAAGAGTGCTATTTATAAGCAAAGTAAAACTAGGGGTTATGTGCTGACAAGTCAGTGTAAGTGCGCTCGAGCGCCCTCAACGGTTCAATATTTCCAAGGCGCAGCACACCAAAGCGATGGTGCTAGGGCTACGCGGGTAACTTGAGCTAACGTGGTCGTGCACTCGATCACGGCCACTTGGGCTCGTGTGCAGATGCACTCGAACGTGGCATGCTTAGGCTTGATTGTAGCTGCACTCGATCGCAGCTCCGTGCGCTCGATCACACTGACAGGGACTCCTTAGCTAATTTTCACCCTCAAACCACATTTTTTGTTAATGACCTGCTGCACACTAAAACACTAAAACCAACATAAACATTAGAAAATAACAAAGCTAAGAGCTTTAATAAATATAAGTTAAGGGGCTCAAATGTACAATATTTGGCACTCATCGTAGGACAACTTTGATGACCCCAATTGTGATGTCACCCTATCGGCTTGTGTATAGGAAGGCCTGTCATCTTCTCGTGGAGTTGGAGCATAGAGCATATTGGGCCATCAAGCAGCTGAACTTCAATTTTTGGAAGGTTGGCTTACAAAGAAAGCTCCAACTCAATGAATTAGAAGAGCTAAGAAATGATGCATATGATTGTGCGTGGTTGTAAAAGGCACGAAAGAAGAAAGCTCATGACCAAGCCATTTTGAGATGATCTTTTGAGCCTGGTTAGAAAGTCCTTCTTTAGAGCCTGGTCAGAAATTCACTACTGCATCTTTCCCCTGGCAAGTTGAAATCTTGATGGACACCCATTTATCATTCTATCAGTTTCCCCTCATGGGGCCATCGAGATTGAGGATCCAAAGAATGGTAACACCTTCAAGGTGAATGGACAGAGATTAAAACCATGATTGGAGTTGAGGAGTACGAAGGTTGAGACAACATTGTTGGATGATCTGAGTTATTTAGAGTGATTGTCGTCTATTGTGGAGAGTTTGGCTGAAGACTTTAAATTTAGTGTTTGTGGAAGGCAACCCTTATTATTTTCCTTTTTATTTGATCTTGTTTGTCAGTTTTGTTTTTGTTTTTGTTGTGTTTTTCAGGTCAAGTGTTTGTCATTTAAGTTTGGGGGAGCATTCTCCCAAGTTACACTTGACTTGAACCACTCATCTAGTATTGTATTTCTAGACACATTGGGGACAATGTGTCATTTTAGTTTGGAGGTGGGGTAGACATTTCTTTCTTTTTATTTGATTATTTGTGTTGTTTGTTTGTGTTAAAAATAAAATATTTTTGTGCTATGTTGTTGATTGGGCATGAGCTACATCATAAATGTGGATTGTATGTCATTGGTGTGTTTAACTTGTTTGAACACTGCATATCATTAGAAATCTCAGTCGTTTGACTCATGTGTTGGATGAGAGATACTTCACTTGTTTGATTGGTTCTTCACATACACACTAGCATAGGGTTTGTGAGGTATGAGATTTGACTTGAGGAATGTGTCTCTTGAGATTTGTAAGTTGATTTGGTGATAAAAACCTTGGCTAAAAATAAAAAATAAAATCATGAGTTTGAGCCTTTCATTGAGTAATTGGACCTCTTGCCTCACCAAGCAATGAATGTTCGCGTAAAAAGATGAGAAATTCAAGTTGATTGATCGTATGGCTAGTTAGACTTTGTACCTCCTTTTGAATTGAGTAATTATGTAGTGACCCAAATATTTAACTAAGCATAAGTGGCTTAGTTGAAAGGTTAATTTGGACTTTGGGTCACTAGGATCAGCCAGAAGGGCATTTTGGGAAATTGAACTTTTGGACCGGACGTATGCTAGGGTTGGCGGATGTATGCCCCTGTCTTTTAGTGCGGACGTACGGTGGTCCCCCATCGGACGTACGGTCTGACAGAAAGTACATTCGTACTCTGTGAACAGTACAGCGGACGTACGCCACTTTGGGGCGGACGTACACGGCACTATTCACAGAATCCACTGTGTAATACCTAATCGTACAAAACAGCCTTTGGACCGCTGTGGAAAGGTACCGCGCGTACGCCACTAGGATCGGACGTCCACTACTTTTTGGAATACCCTCCAGTTAATACCTAGACATACGAAATAGTCTTCGAACCGCTGTGGAAAGGTACCAGACGTACGCCACTTTGGTCAGACGTCCGCTGCTTTATGGCCCTATAAATACCCCCTCGCCCATTTCACACCATTCTCGCCCCTAAACCCCCATCTTCGCCCCTAGGCTACCAGTAAGCTGTTTGTGAGTGTTTTGTGAGATTTCGTGAGTGTTTGTAAGGTTTCGGTGTTGCCGGAGGAAGGAACTCTTGAGGTTTTGCTTTAAAGAGGTAACGCTCGGTTTCCTTGGCTTTTTAATACGTCGTTATGCTGCTCGATTATCGTTCTATGTTGCTAGTTGTAGTTGTTAGCCTAGTTATGCTTTTAATCTTAGGCTTAGCGTTTTGTTAAGCTTAGCGTTGTTGTCTTCGTATGGAGGTTATAATCTGTGTTAGGAGGCCTTAGGAAGCCTTGTTGGCCTTAGGAGTCGGAGAATAGGCGGACAGTGGAGAGAAAATAAGGTTCTCCCTAAAAGACGCTTGAGAACGACGTCGCGTGACCTGACGACGCCCATCGATCAGGTGACTCAATGGATGGACGCATCGAGCGACGCTAGAGTGTGGCAGGGAAACCCTATTTTCACCAACCGTCCCATAGCTCTTGTTTCCTTGTTATAGAGTTGTGCTTTAATAGAAATAGAACTGATGATAGGTCTTTTCTCAGTATTCGAGGTTATGAAGCCTCAAGGAAATTACATGGAGGAGCTTTACGGCCTTGGTGAGTACAAACTCACATGGATGCTTTGTTGTTACTTTTCCTGCATTGCACGTATTTTGTATATATCAAACATGTATGTTTTGCAACTCTCATGAAATACATTTTGGAACTACGGAGAACTCTCTTTTGTGAAAACGTGTGTCTGTTAACAAGATAATAATGAGACTTGTAAAACTGTACATGTAAAAGACTGATAAGACTAATTGCATCGTAAGATATGGTATACCGGTACGTGCGGTAGTAATGGCCATAGGCTTATTATACGGGTTAGCTTTATGGTCAATGTGTGCGTGTGTGGGAGCTTTGGATCCAATGACTCGTGACCAATGATGCAGCCATTCCTAATGGATGGTCACTATAGGACGGACGTCATTAGTGGTGTGGGCCACCCGGGGTTGAACTCGGTCGTGTCGCTAGTGTTACGTACGGTATGTTTCAGACAATTGTTGGGCACCGCATTGTACTCTGTGTCTCGACAGATCCAACCCTGTTGAGAAGGGGTAATATCTTGGGTAGACCATATTGTTGAACTATTACTATTACTCATGATTATAAGCATATATTATATCTATATATATATCACCGCATGATAACTGTCATCTCATAATGCTGCATGTGTTTTATAAATAAAAGAATCCACAAATTAATGACGGGTACGTCATGTGGATTTCTACTCACTAAGTCGTCGGATTTACCCTTGTATTATTTCCCTTTTTTTTCTCCATATATACTATTATGTTGTTCTAGATAGTGGATACTGTGAAGCGGCCATAAGTCCCATCTGGACGGGCATTGTAGTTTTGTTTTATCGATTTTATTAAACCGACTTTATTAAGTGTTTATTAGGTTTAGGCATAGGGTTTTGGGGATATAAATATATGCTTATAGCCTCCAGAAAAGACAATTTATGTTGATTAATGAGAATACTCAGAGTTGAGTTTATTCCACTATTTTCCTTCAAAATAATAGAGAGTATCTAAATTTTTAAGAAAAGTTCTCAGATCTTTGATAGAATAAAGATCTCGAATTAGTTATCCACTACGTATTTGTTGTTCTTCACTGCAACCGACTAAGTCATGTTACATCAGTTGGTATTAGAGCTCAAGTTACTCTCCATGAATGAAGAGAAGCAACCATCTAGCAGACATGAACGAAGTGTATGTGCACACAAAGGCAACACGTAAGGAGCAACCGGCAATTCGTTTGCAGCACATGGGGGAGAGGTTTGGTGGTTTAACCGTGCAGAAGAAGGGGCGTGTGTGCACCCAAAACGGGGTCCCTATTGATCACTTAGCCGACATGGATGGTCCGAATGTTCATCGTCATCAACCAAGACCGCGGTATGAGAGGGCGAAAGATAAATTTATCGCTGAAACTCGACAACACATGAAGGAGAAATTCGTGGTTATAGGGGATCAAATCGAAGCCCTCACTACCCGGTTATCCAACATGGGTGGTCACAATTGGGATGGATCTGAAGACCCTTTCGCAGAGTGCAGAACACACGAACGTCAACACCATGCACAAGCTTGTGCCAATCAATGGGAAAACGAATTCAAACCCAATAATTCGAAATTCCAAGGGGATTTAAAACTCGAAGAATTTCTGGATTAGATGTTGGTTGTTGAAGAGGTTGTTGAATTGAATGGGGTGCCCGATGAACGACAAGTCTCTTTGGTGGTACACACATTCTGGGGAAGAGTTGCTACGTGATGGCAACAACTGAAGCAAAGTAGGGTGCGGCAAGGCCAATTGAAGATCAATAGTTGGGAAAAGCTATTGAAAAAGATATGAGTTGCTTTCTTGCCCCATAAGTATTCCATGGGCTGACAGTCACAAAATTAGAGACTAGGGTCTGTGGTTGTGATAAAGAAAATAGAAAATTCCTACGAAAAAGAAGTATTTAGGGACATGGAGTGAGGCGAAGAGTCCATGATAGGCCAATTGGACTTTCCAACCACAAACCCACAAACCTAATCCATATTCTGCGGAGGAGGAAAACGAATTTGTGATAGAGAGTTTCAGGAATCCAAATTCATTGATGAAGAGTTCCGACATGAAGATGTTGAAGATCCTTCACAAGGGCTTGTAGATTGGGATTCCCCACTAACCTATGATGATGATGTCAATGAGGAAGATCCAATTGAAGAACCTTTGGCGTCCGACCTAGAGGAAAAGCACAAAGAAGATGGGTTTTTTCCCATGTTTGGCGATCTTTACCCCGACGAAGATAACCAATTGGAAGATGAAGAGCCCACGGATGACATCATTGATTATGAAGAAGATGACATTGCCGATAATGAAGAGGTTGATGAAGACCTTTCAGGTGAAGTGCCTAATTTTAATGGTGAAGATATTGGTTATGTTGATTTTCTTGGTGTTAAAGATATTTTAAATTCTCCTCACAAAGATTATGGTGAATTTTATGTGGATAAGGAAAATTATATATTCACAAGGGAAACAATAGCTAACCCATTTTTGAGTATTTTCATGGCACATGGAAGGGAGAAGGAATGACAAAAGAATGACAAGTCTGAAGTATCGCCAAGTTGTGTATGGGGGACTTTCATAGCAACCATCAAGTTATTCTGATGATGAGAAGTGTCACACTTATTTTGGGGTATTGCCTTGTCTTGATCTTGAGGAAGGGCAAGTGCAATGAGTTGATTGGACACTCGAAGGACTGTGGAAAGAACCTACTAAGTTCGAGGTTGAATTCTCTCCAACCAAAGGAGAATGATGTAGAACGAATGTCCACCAGCAGAAGACCGTCTGGACGGTGACTTATCCCATCTGGACCCATAGCTTTGCATGTTTATGTTTACGAGTCGTGGCCGTTTGGACTACCATAAGTCTTGTTCGGACAGGCATCGTAGCTTTATTTTATCTGTTTTATTAAACCAACTTTATTAAGTATTTATTAGGTTTAGGGAGTCTATATTTCGTATTTTATTAGGTTTAGGGTTTTGGAGCTATAAATACATTCTTATAGTCTCCAGAAAAGACAGTTTTTGTTGATTATTGATGTTGATTAATGAGAATACTCAGAATTGAGCTTATTCAAGAAGAGTTCTCAGATTTTGATAAAATAAAGATCTAGAATTTGTTATCATATGTGTATTTGTTATTCTTTGTTAACAAATATTGCTGGTAAATTCTCACGAAATTTGTTATCACACTGCATCAGTATCATTGCTGGTAAATTCTCACGAAATTTTACTTGTCCTCTAAGAATGCCTAGGGGTTTAAAAGGTTTGTTGCATATGCTAAATGCAACCGTTTCTCTCATGACAACGGACTTATGTTTGTTGTTTTGATGTTGTTTTGCTAAGGGACTAGCAAAATATAAGTTTGGGGTTATTTAATGAGTGCTAAATATTGTATAGTTTGATCCTTTAACTTATATTTGTTACGCTTTTAGCTTTGTTATTTTTTTGATTTTTTTTGTTAGTTTTGGTGTGTTGCAGGCCATTCAGAGAAATTTGCAGTTAGAGGGTAGAAATAAGCAAAGGAATTAAAGATCCCTAGGAGTGCAATCGAGCGCACCTACACTCGAGCCCATGCATGCCACGATCAAGCGCATGACCACGTCAGCCTTAGCACACATCATTTAAGTGCTTCGTCGTAAGAGCCCTGAAGACGTGTGCTCGAGCACTCATGCTAATCTAGCAGCGCCGAACCCTAATTTATTATTATTATTTTATCGCACTTTTGTTGTGAAATTATCTACCTAAATTAATAAGCAAATAATCGCAGTTGACCTTGCAAGTGCACAAGGTCAAAAATGTAGTAAAGAGTGTAAGTGCAAGATCAATCCCACAGGGATTGGTAAATTATGCTTAAAATTAAATTCGCAATATAAAGTAAAAGAGATAAAAATTAATTTTGATTAAGCAATAAGGAAGAGGTAGGGCTTTGATTTCCACCGCTAATCATGCTTATACAATAAATCAATATGCCAATGCTTTAATTACATGATCAATATTTAATGGTTGCCAACCTAAGGGCATGGTGTATACTCCTTAAGCTATTGGTTTCTAAGCAACGAATTAGGCATGGTGTATACTCTAATTCTTTTCTTTCCTAAAGGATTTAGCATGGTGTATACTAAGTTGTTCTTTAAGAAAGCATATGAACTGTGAAAACCGACAACCACATGAGACCTAGGGCATGGTGTATACTCCCGGTTTCCCATGTTGATTAACCCAAGAACCCGGCGTGGATTGCTTTTGTTACTAATGTTAAACCCGGACTCGGTCATCCAAATTGATCTAACTAACAAATCCATACCACATGCATATGTTGATCGAGACACACATGAGGAATTCATGAAAACAGTATTAATCAAGTTAAATACTATCATGCAATTATCGCAAAGGTGCCAATATTGAATTAAAATAAACATGATCAGGGCTTCAATCTAGCCCTACTAAAAGGTTTAGTTACACATGAAATTGATGCTAATCATCTTCATAAAATAAATAAAGGAAAAGAATAAACCCGAAAATTGCTCCTTGAAAGTCGCCAATTCTTCTCCCAAAAATCGCCTCAATTGTGTCTCTAATTGTGAGGCTTAGAGGTCTATTTATAGGCTTTAAGAGAGTCCTAGAAACACTAGTAAACCTAAGAGATTCGGAATTTCATCTCCTAGACAAATTAGGAGACAATCCTATTACAAATCGGAGAAGGATTCGTCCAGAATTGGGCTCCTATCTTGCGGGCGATTTTAGCATTGCGGCGGTCCAAATTAGGAAAATGGTATTTCACAATGATTTGTAGAATTTTGAGTTATCTTTCCAATGCCGTTGGAATCACCTCAATCCGATATTTGAGCTGAAAGTTATGGCCAAAATACTGAGACATGTTCAGGATCCAAATTTAATCCGATTTTGACTTCAATTTGATAAATTCCGATTTAATCCTTTCCACATCTTCTAGATCTTCCCAATTTGCCCTTTAAGCTTGGAACATTTCTAGAAACGCTTCATTTTCTTCCATGACCTACAAAAACACAGAAAACACAAAAGGAAATAAAATAGACAAAATAACATAAACTAAAGGCGAATAAATATAATTAAGGGCTTAAATATGAATATTTAAGCACTTATCACACTAAACTTACATATTGCTAGTCCCTTAGCAATACTTAAACTAAAAACAAAATGAAAAACAAAGAACAAAAAGATAAATCCATCTTTCGTGGATGTACGATTGCATTTAGCAAATGCAATAAGCCTTTTAAACCTCTAGGTATTCCCTAGAGGACGAGTTAAGTCTCGTGAGGGTTTTCCAGAATGTTACCCACAAACATTATGCACGATTCATGTTATCTAAAAATTAAAGCATCACTCAAAACCATGATTTTCATTCATTAGCAAGCTTAAAAGTTAAACTCCATTTTCACAATGAATTGGAATTAAAAGTTTTCATAACTTACAACAGCAAGCCAAGGCATCACAAATTTGAAACAGTATAGTGAACTAGCACAAGACTATGAAGCTTTCCAAATGATTTCAATGCACAATGTCTCCATATCTCAAGATTCACTGAAATTCCCATTAGAATGAACAACAATGGCATACTTTATTTATTTATTTATTTATTTTTATCTTCTTTTTTAATTATGACTCGCAATGTCTAGTTCCTTAAGCTTTCTAATTGACCCATATAGAAGTGTTTAGCCAATGACTCCCAAACCAGATGATTTTAGGGCATTGGGTGTAAAAACACCCTAAGGACTTACTAACTCGAGTCAAAAAGGCTACTGAAACTAAACTAGTCATAATTTTGAACCAAATCAAATTTCTTCACCTTTTGACGTGAACACTCAATGCTTTGAGGCAAGAGGCCCGATTACTCGGTGAAAATCTTATCAATGATTTTTTTTTTTTTAATATGCCAATGTATCCAACCAATAGGTTATCCAGCCACCCAAAACATAGAAATATGCACATCAAAACCACATGTCATACCCCACCAATCATGTGCTAATGTGCTTGTGTCGAGCATCAAACATGTGAATTCTCAATTGCCCAAAGTAAGTAACAAAATCAAAATCCAACATCGATCATGTGTTCAAAAATTTTAAGCTAACCAATGAATATCAAATCACAATTCTTAGATCAGTCAAAATTTCAAGACAACATGAACATGCATTTTTTTTTTTTTTTAAAGAAAGAAAAGTGGGACCAAGTGTGTGTAAATGTGTCTCCCATACCCCCAAACTTAAATTACACATTGTCCCCAATGTGTGTCTAACATGGAAAGATCTTACCCGGGAGATGGATGAAGCTGTCTGGAATAAGTTTGACTCAAAGCATTCCCCCCAAACTTGAACTCAAGCACACTTGTTCCTGAAAAACAAAACACTAAAACAAAAACAAAATAAAAGTAAAACGAAAACAACAAGAAATTGAAAGGATATGCTGTGGGGTGCCTCCCATGAGCGCTAAGTTTAACGTCTTCAGTCAGACTATGCGGCTGCACACTGTAGTGGAGCAAATTCACTCCAAAGATTCCCAACCCCGCTCTTAGTGGCCTCGACCACTAACCTCAACAGAGGCGCTTGAGAATCTAGACTACTCACTCCACCGTAGTTTGATTGCTACTCCTTTGGAGGTGCACTTGAAATCCACCAGATGTGGCTCGTGTGCTCTTGGTGTAGAATTCACTTCAACATATGGCTTCACTCGTGTCCATTCACTTTGAATGTTTGCTTGTCTTTGTGGACTATGAACCTCCAAAGTTCCTTGAGGAAGCACACTTGTGATAATACAAGGACCAAACCATTGATACTTGAACTTACTAGGATGAGCCAAATCTTGATTTATAAGTCCACACTTTCGCCCACTTGAAACTCCTTCTTGGCATGGTGCTTGTCATGATTATTCTTGGTTCTTCCTTTGCCTTTGTTTGCTATGTTTATCAACTGTTGCCTCAACTCTTCAAGTTCCTTCACTGTTGCTTTTAGCCTCCGGATGTGATGGAGGATTCTCGGGGGTTTCACAACTTCCCCGATGTCTTTAGTAACATTGTCAACAACTGGCTCCTTGTCCTTCCTTGTGCCGTGAGTAAGGGTAGCTTGCAATGGATTTATTTGATGGTCCCGAACAACATTCTCAACAACCTCTTGGATCATACAAGCATTAAAACATTCAAAATCATCTTGGGGCAATTGTGAAAAACTTTAAATTTTATCTTTTCACCATTTACTTTCATACTCACAATACCCTTTTTCACAGATTTTCATATTAGCTTCTCATGAAGGGCCTCCCTAAGATAAGTGGTAGAGGTGATGGCATTGGGCCTTCTTCCATATCCAAGACAATAAAATCAACAGTAAAATAAATTTACCTACCATTACCAAGACATCCTCAAGTATACCTCTTGGTCTTTTATGCTTTCCGCCATTGCAAAGTGATAGAAGTTGGTTGCAGCTCCCCAAACCTAGCTTTTCATACACTGTATGGCATCAAATTGACACCAGCTCCTAAGTCCAAGAATGACCGCCACAATCATGATCACCAATCCGCAAGGAATAGTAAAACTCCCGGATCCTAAGCTTAGGTGGCAATTTCCTTAACAACACCGCACTTACCTCTTCACCAAAGCCACTATTTCATGCTCCTGAAATCTCCTTTGTTAGTGCAACAATCTTTAAGAAATTTAGCATAAGATGGAATTTGTTTAATTGCATCTAATAAAGGAATATTAATTTGCACTTTTCTCAAGATTTCAAAGATATCAAACATCTTATTTTCTTTCTTCAGTTTTACTAACCTTTGAGGGAAAGGTGGTGCATTCACCTTCTCCATTTCACTTACCTTGGATGTGGAGGCTTCAGGTGGAGGTACTTGTGATTTTCTTGATCTTTAGCTTTACTAATCTCTGAGGGAAGGGTGGTGGTGGATACACTCTCATCTTACTTATTTCTGATTGTGCTGTCTCTTCAGTTCCTATCACCTTGCCACTTCTGAGAACCGTGACAGCCTGCACTTGTTGGTGACCTCCTGGATTAGGTATGGTCTGGGCTGGAAACTCACCTTGCTTTCTGTTACTCATCTCCTTAGCCAACTGCCCCACTATTACATCCAGTCTTTGAATGGCTTGCTCATGCTTTGCATTGATTTGTCTTTGCTCAGTCCGAAATTGTTGTTGGTCTGCCATAAACTTTTCTTGTGTCGTCATTAGTTGTTGAAAAGCTTGCTGCTGAGTTGCCATTTGCTTTACAAGACTCTCTATGTCACCCTTCTTTGATTCTTGAATTGGTTGGGCTGCTTGTTGAAATTCCTTTGCCTTGAGGGTTCTGTGGCGGTTTGATTGTTGCTCCATGAGAAGTTGGGGTGGTTTCGCCATCCTGGATTGTATGTGTTGGAGTATGGGTTGTTCTTGGGCGGATAATTGTTCTGTCCCACATAATTTGCTTGCTCTTGATCTGCAGAAGAATACAAAGGACAAGTGTCAGTAGTGTGATCAAATTGAGAACAATTAGCACATACCTGAAGTGGTGCAGCTTGTTGACTAGGTGAGATGTTTTGTAAGGCCATGGCTTTGACAATCATGTCTAACTTTCTGTCCACCGCAACCATGTGACTTGAAGATCCATTGAGTTTACTTCATACAAGCCCTTACTCTTTACTCCTTGTCTTCCTCTTGATGAGAATTGTTGGGAGTGCTCGCTTAACGTCTCAAACAATTCCATGGCCTCTTCACTGCTCTTTTCCATCAGCACTCATCCACATCCAGAATCAACTACTCCTTTATTGGCGTCATTCAAGCCTTCATAAAATGCCTGTACCAATTCATCTTGGGGTAGCTTGTGATGTGGGCATTTCAGAGCAAGTCATTGAATTGAGCTTCAAAGAATAAGTCGCCATCTTTCTGCTGCCATGCTTGAATTTCCTTCCTCATCTGCCTTGTCTTTGTCTTTGGGAAGAATTTCTTCAAGAATTTATCGATGCTTCCCAAGTGTGGATGGTGTTTGAAGGCATTGAGTTGTACCACTTGCATTGTCCTTCAAAGAGAAAGGGAAGAGAATCATCCTTATTCCGTCTTGATCCGTGCCTTGAACATGCTGGAACTTACAAAGATCATGAATTCTTAGATGCAAGTTTGGATCCTCGTAGGTGTGCCTCTCAAGTGGGTCAATGCATTGAGTATCTGTGGAGATATAGTAGTTGCCTTCGCCTCAGGTTGATAGGCAATGCATGATGTCTGGTTGGGATTGTCGGGATGAAAGCTTGTTTCATGGGCCTTCGCCTGGTGGCGGTTGGTTCCCAAGTCGTGGTTGGTTGACATGTTGTTCCGCCATAGCTTCCTCTTCTTGAAGTTCTTCTTTCCTTCCTCAACGTTGTCTCCGCCTTTGTCAAATAGTCCTCAATTTCGATCCAAGTGGAAGGATGGTTGGATTCTTTGATCAAGTCCTTGCTACAAATTTTCAGCAAGGTCATGTGTAGAGGTCCGAACTGCTCTCGATCCTGGAGATCGACTTGGTCTCAGAGCGATCGTTAAACAGCGAGACTAGGTTGTTGCAAAAAAAAAAACTAAAACAACATAGAAAAGCAATTTTTTTTTTTTTTTTCCAAAATATTAAAAAGAACTAAAATAAAACTAAATTAAACAAAAGTAGAATTCAAACTACAATAAAAATAAAACAAAATAAAACTAAACGAAAGTAATTCTAAAGAATTTAACACAATTACAAGCGCCAAAAACTTGTTGTGAAATTATCTACCTAAATTAATAAGCAAATAATTGGTTTTACTTGCAAGTGCACAAGGTCAAAAATGTAGTAAAGAGTGTAAGTGCAAGATCGATCCCAGGGATTGGTAAATTATGCTTAAAATTAAATTCGCAATATAAAGTAAAAGAGATAAAATTAATTTTGATTAAGCAATAAGGAAGAGGTAGGGCTTTGATTTCCACCGCTAATCATGCTTATACAATAAATCAATATGCCAATGCTTTAATTACATGATCAATATTTAATGGTTGCCAACCTAAGGGCATGGTGTATACTCCTTAAGCTATTGGTTTCCCTAAGCAGCGAATTAGGCATGGTGTATACTCTAATTCTTTTCTTTCCTAAAGGATTTAGCATGGTGTATACTAAGTTGTTCTTTAAGAAAGCATATGAACTGTGAAAACCGACAACCACATGAGACCTAGGGCATGGTGTATACTCGCTTTCCCATGTTGATTAACCCAAGAACCCGTGGATTGCTTTTGTTACTAATGTTAAACCCAGACTCGGTCATCCAAATTGATCTAACTAACAAATCTATACCACATGCATATGTTGATCGATACACATGAGGAATTCATGAAAACAGTATTAATCAAGTTAAATACTATCATGCAATTATCGCAAAGGTGCCAATATTGAATTAAAATACAAACATGATCAGGGCTTCAATCTAGCCCTACTAAAAGGTTTAGTTACACATGAAATTGATGCTAATCATCTTCATAAAATAAATAAAGGAAAAGAATAAACCCGGAAAATTGCTCCTTGAAAGTCGTCAATTCTTCTCCCAAAAATCGTCTCTCGAATTGTGTCTCTAATTGTGAGGCTTAGAGGTCTATTTATAGGCTTTAAGAGAGTCCTAGAAACACTAGTAAACCTAAGAGATTCGGAATTTCATCTCCTAGACAAATTAGGAGACAATCCTATTACAAATCGGAGAAGGATTCGTCCAGAATTGGGCTCCTATCTTGCGGGGCGATTTTAGCATTGCGGCGGTCCAAATTAGGAAAATGGTATTTCACAATGATTTGTAGAATTTTGAGTTATCTTTCCAATGCCGTTGGAATCACCTCAATCCGATATTTGAGCTGAAAGTTATGGCCAAAATACCGAGACATGTTCAGGATCCAAATTTAATCTGATTTTGACTTCAATTTGATAAATTCCGATTTAATCCTTTCCACATCTTCTAGATCTTCCCAATTTGCCCTTTAAGCTTGGAACATTTCTAGAAACGCTTCATTTTCTTCCATGACCTACAAAAAACACAGAAAACACAAAAAGGAAATAAAATAGACAAAATAACATAAACTAAAGGCGTAACAAATATAAATTAAGGGGCTTAAATATGAATATTTAAGCACTTATCAACTTTTTCTTTTTGTAAAGTTGGGAGGCGCTGTTTTGAGAAAAATACGACTTGTTGTTCTTGAGCTGTTGCTTCATTTTCTATTGTAGGTTTTACGTTTTTCATGATGCCAATTCAATTTGCTATTGTTTTTACTATCATGAGAGTCTAAAACCTTCAATTAAGATTGAAGTTGAAGCCTCGTCATTGATAAACATTCATGTTCTTGTCGTTTTATGTATACAATGTGATTTTTAATTAAATTATTGTTCTAAGTCACTTCAATTGTTTGTTTAATTTCATTTGATTGAATGTTGTTCTTTTATTCACGCTAAATTTTATATTCATTGTATTTTGTTTGAGGGTACATCGAATGATTAGATTGAGATTAATATCTATTGTGATCTATGGATACAACAGATGATTTGATCTCAATTAAATATTCATTATAATTCTTTTAACGGATAGATTCATTGAATGGTTTAATATGTATGTTTTCGACTTTTGAACAATGTATAAACTTTTTGGTTATCGATTTTATGCATAAATTGCAAGAACATTTTGTTTGATGTGGTGAGGCGGATTCTAAAAACCTTAGTACTTTTCCATTAATTGTTTTCAAATAATTTAGTTTAATTTATATTTTTGCACGATTGAACTACGAAATTTAAAACTAGGTTAAGATAAAATTGGTTTAAATTAGAAAATTAATTTTTGCAAATACTATTTCCTATGAATTTGACTTCGCACTTACACACACTTTACTGCACACAACTCATATGCTTGTAAGTACAATTAAATTTTTACATCAACCTTTGTTCCGAGTATAATATTTCATGCCAAAATGCCATCATCTCTTGAATTAATGAAATTTTCCGAGACACTGTACAAAGTATTATCAAAGAGCAACGAGTGGCAGGACGTGGTCGCATCTCAACCAATCCTTTGATTGCAAAATAAGTGGCCAAAAGGAAAGGACCCTCTCACGTCCACGTGCTACTTAATCCTAAACCTTGAGTCACCTCTGTTTTGCATCTTTTGAAAAATATAAGAAAACTGGCAATGGCACTCTTCTCCATCTCCCCATTATCCATAAAAGCCCTTAACATTTCTTCACCAATTTCAAAGGTTTCAAACCCCACCCAGTTGCTCTCAAAGCCTTTCGCCATAATCTGTCAGATTGACCCAAAGCAAAAATCTTTTCGCGGTGAGTACATCTATTCTCGGCTTTAGCATATAATTAACAACAATCAACAGGTAGTCCATAGCTTATTGAATTTTGCTTGAAAAGGAAGATTATTCTAGGCACTCGTCAGAATCAAAGAAATGGAGGAAACTGGTTTCGACTGCGATGGCAGCTGCCATTATTACTTTCAGCCCCAACATGTCTGCTCTTGCTGATCTCAACAAGTTTGAGGCTGCTACACGAGGTGAATTCGGGATTGGTTCAGCAGCCCAATTTGGTTCTGCAGACCTCAGGTACATTTCCCTGTTTGTTGTTAAAACTCTCTGTTTGTTCTTCTTAAAACTCTCTGTTTGTTGTTATGCAGGAAAGCAGTACATGTGAAAGAAAATTTCAGGTGATTTTCCATGTTTCTATATATTTTTTTAGATTAAGATTTTAGAGCAAGTGAGAATTTAAGCAGAAGTTTTAAGTTGAAACTCTAAATCTAATTAATGTTTATCTATATTTTAAACTTTTAGTTAAATAATCCATTTGTTAAGCCTCACTTGATAATGAAGAATTTGAATGACTTATCCAGAAGAGCCAATTTCACGGCCGCGGATATGAGGGAATCTGATTTTAGTGGTTCAACATTCAATGGTGCATACCTCGAGAAAGCAGTTGCATACAAAGCAAATTTTTCAGGTAATTTCGTTGTCATGTTAACAATTTGTGTTATCGATAGGGAAAAAGAAACTCTTGGACAAAATAAATACATTAAGGAAATTAAGAGCCTGCAAGTTCCAACATCATAAATACTTGTTGTACATGAAAAGTTTCGTTTGTTTCCTCTTACCTCTAGGCTCTAGTGTCCAAATTGTCAGCTTAAGAGCGTCAATGGGTTTCAACCAATTTTCCCTACTAATTAATTCTTGGACCTTTTATTCTTCTCCTTAAACGATCTTCTTTATGAATTATTAGAACTTTTGTTCCACAAAATGGAGGGAAGCTTCGAGTTGGCGGATATGTATACAATTGACAAAGGGTCTTTCCCTCATCTTTCTTTTACAATTAATTCATTTCCTCCAAAGCTCCAAAAATGCCTACTGCAATAGATTTCTTTAGTATTCTCTAAACCAAGGGTTAAGGGAACCAAAAATCCTGCCTTAGATATAAGACATCACTTTTACTTTTGTTACCATTTTTTTTTATTAAAAAAAAAAGATTTTCTGTTTCCTCTCTTTCTCATTACATTTATTTGAAAGAATATTTGAATAGCATAGAAACAAGATAATGGAAGTTATTGTGGATATTGTTTGAATAAGAAAGCAAAAACCATCTTGATTCCCTAAATTTAAGAAAAATCTAAAGAAAGCTGGTGATATGAGAAGGAGTCAGGAATTGTCTTTGGGGTCTACACCATGTACATTAAGGGAAAACTATCCACAACCCTTAGGAAATTTGCGCTGCTTAAGAGTTCTAATAGCAACTTTTCTATGTTTTATTTATTTATTTAATGAATAAAACTACTTTTTGCTTCCTTATTCAAATACACTGCACAACAGTTTACCTTATCTTTGCATATACTATTAAAATTATATATTTTTTTATAAAATACAAGTTCCTACCTACTCTCACATTTTTTACAAAATTCTATCACAACTTCCCAAAGAAAGGTAAAAGGATGAGAGAAGAGAGAGGAGACAGAAATATTTGTGTTATGATATGAATACAAAAGCTATTGGGAAGCTAAAGTTCTTCCCAACGCATTGGGAAGAGTATAGCATTCCCAATGCTAGGGATGCAATAGGGAACCTGATGCGGGGAGAATTTTTTTGTGGTTTTTTTGAGATTTTTCCTATTGAGAATCTATTGCTAATGCTCTACACTCATACCCAGCAGCTTCTTTATAACTCTTTCCTTTTCCCACATATAGGGAATATGTTAAAGCAATCACAAAAAATGACCCACAGTAGATACCCTTCCAGTTTCCGAAGCAACAGTTCTACCAATGTGTAGGGAACTAAAAAGCTTCCCTATAGCTTATGCATGATTTTAATTAAATTGTTTCTCTTTCCTCTCACATATTTTATCTATTTTTATCTTTTATTAGGGATTGTGTTGGAATTTTGTAAAAAATTTGAGGGTAAGTAAAAACTTATATTTTTTAAAGAAAGAATATTTAATTGATGTAGGGAAGTGTATTTTGATAAGAAAAAAATAATAATTTTGTTTCGTAAATTTAGAAAAAAATAAAGCAAAGCTGCTGAGAATGCCCAACACATCGCTTGTTTTCACATAAGCCATTTTAAACTCACGTTAGGAAAACTACCATTGATTTCCAAATTAACCATCCTTGAATATTCAAGATTCCAACGCTAAATATATTCACTGCCTTTTTCGAATTCATATTCTCATTTAAAAATATAAAAGACTCCAAAGACACTTAGAGGGGGTGAATAGGTGTTTTTAAGTAGATAATGCAGAGTCAAAAATATGAAGTGTGCTACAATCAATCACTAAAAATAATTAATGCAACAAAGCAATTGACAAAGATATTTTGGTAACGAAGTGAAAACCATTTAGAGAACTCTTTAAAAGTAAAACCTCTTGAGGCAGATAAATTTAAGAAATCACTATTGAAAGATCTAGACACAATGAAGCTTATAACCCTTTGCAAATCCTAAACTTTGCAAGATCAATAAACTTCTCGCTTGTCTCCTAACTCGACAATCTTCTTGAAGAGCTTCTTTTTAACCGGAACTTTTGATAGACTTCTTAGTGTTGATGAAGAGCTAGTTCTAAAACATAGCAACACTGTAAGAGAGAATAGCGCTTAAGCTTTGAAAATTGATAATTCTCTCTTAGCACAATATAGAATATGGCTCCTCAATTGCTTGGAAAACCGTGCTGTGTACATCCATATATATATGCAACTAAGATTTAGGTTTCCTTGCGAAAGAGTAAAACCTTAATTTGGAAAATCCGAGGCGGCGTTCGGACAGTTAAGGCCACCGTTCTAACATAGCTAGGGTTTTATAGAAATCCAAATTGAAATTGGAAAACTGCAATACAGTAACTCTCATTGATACGCCCTGAAAATTCCGTTTGGAAGCAGCGAGGTCAAAATCCTATTTTGAAGACTTTTGTTCGCACTAACAATGAACTCCCTAGGAATCGAAGTGTTTTACTATGGCATGCCTTTGTTCTGACTCTCCAACGAACATGTAAGAACGAGACTCTCGAGTTTTAGTACTAAGGAGAACCACCAGTGAACGATCTTTGAACTGAAACTTCAACCGTTCAAACCACTAGCAAACGTGTACAACCGATCTTTACATAAGCATTGAATTGCCTTTTTGAACACCGAATTAGTCAACCCTAAAAACTAACACCTATAAACCTAAAGAACACTAGATTAAAAAATATATATAAAACCAAATTCGATATTAAAAAAAAAAATTAAATTGATCACTATAGTTTTAACCTTATTACAAATAAAATCATATGCTTTTAAAATAAACTTATAAATTTATGAAATTTATTTGGTATGCTTCTGTCACAAAATGATTCATTTGTACAAATTCCGACCATCTTTCCAACATAGCTTTTATAAAATTAAAACTTTACCTTTAAATAAAGAATTATTAAAAAAAGAAAAGAAAAAAAAAGAATGGGTTGACCACCCTATAACAAATTGATGGGGTGGTCGGCCACCCCAAAACAAGGCTAGAGGGGGTTGTGGACAAGCGGCTAGAGCCACCTTTAAACCAAATTTTTTCTTTTCTTTTTTTTTTCTTTTTTAACTAATTATTTGTTTATTTTAAGAGTAACATTATAATTTCATAGGGGCTCTATAAAAAAATTCGAAATTTGTAAAGAGAAATCATTTTGTTACATAAACATAGCCCAAGGATTTATAATTTCATTTTGAAAACACTTTTTTTTTTTTTCAAGGTCAAACTACGGGAATCAAATTGATAATTTTCCCTAAAACAATTGGTATAATCTCAAAACCAATATGCATAAACAAAGTCTCAAAGGCATAAATTCCTATCAGTGCAAAAGAAAATCCATAAGGCCAAAGCCAAAATGTGACAATTGAGTAAAGAGTAGTAGTATCAGCAACATAAGCCACCGTTTTTCAATTAATAATGACATAAAAAGAAGAAATTGTACTGACCTGGTCGATTAGCTAGGATTCTGTTTTCTGATTAGACTGGAAATTGTTTATTTTTATTTGTTTTGTCTAGGGTTTGAGTTGATCTGGAATTAGGATTTAGGGTCCAAAAATGATATATTTATTTTAGAAATGCTAAACACGCCTACATTTTCAAATGCACGTTCCCTGACAAGGCATTAACAATTATTGTTAGATTTAAAATATAATGATAATTTTCATTGCAATGTTGCGTTTTCTATATGTTTATAGAATTATAGCTTTTGCGTTCTAATTTTTAGATCTATGTTTGGAATGTCTGTAGACCATGACGGTCCAACATCATGGATTTTTTTTGTTTAATAAATTGGTTTCTGGAGTAATTCTTTTTATTTATTTTCTTCTTGCATTTGGCTTAGGTGCGGATTTGAGCGACACGTTGATGGACCGCATGGTAAAGCATGAAAAATACCTATTTTTTGAAAATTGAACTAAATGAGGGAGAAGGATCCTCTTGATTTTCTCTATTTCATATGATAGAATGGTCCAAAAAGATGTGAAATAATCATTCTACCTCTATGAAATAAGAGACAAGCTCCTCTCCATTTCAAAAAAGAAAAAAGAGACAGGCTCTTCTTTCTATTGTTGATTAAAAATTATGAATAATTATATGATACGTTGGCTTTTATTATTAGGTCTTGAATGAAGCCAATCTCACAAATGCCGTGCTTGCTAGAACAGTTCTCACCCGTAGTGACCTCGGGGGTGCCCTCATTGACGGTGCTGACTTCAGTGATGCTGTTCTGGACCTTCCACAGAAACAGGTATATAATTGTTGCATGATCATAACTTCTTGTGAGAATGCTTGCTTTCCCTCCTTGAGCAGTACTGATCGGTAATGGTTTTTAAAATGCTTTTCTATTTTTCAAAATAAAAAAAGTACCTTTCAATCATGGAATACACTTAAAAAAATATTTTTTTACCTCTATATCATATCAAAACACTTTTTCAAAATTAAAAAAAATTACTTTTCAAAATCAATATTAAAATCTAATCTTGTGATTATTTAGTATGGAGTAATGCTCATGATTTCGAATTCATGGTATTCAACCTTCTGCAAGTGCCTTAATTAGGGCTCTTCACTTGAAGCATTTTTCAGCTAAGTGAAGGGAAACTTGGACAACAAGATTTCGTTGTGAGAAAATAATTTTAGAATGTCAAAGAAGTAGAATAGACCAAAAAAAAAAAAAAAAGAAATCAATTACACATAACACCTTATTTAAGTGTTTAACGTAACAAGCTTACATACACTAGCAGAGACGACCTTGAGAAAATTTACTATCAAAAGATAAAAGTACAAAAAATAGTAGGGGGAAAACTGCAAAAGAGAAACTGGTAAATAAAACTCTTTTTCTTCAAGTGTCGTTGGACACCACAAACATGAAAAACATTATAAGGAGCAAGATTGGTAAAAATTGGACTCCATATTCGTTCAAAATAAGGATTCAAATTCGGTTTGAAAATGAACTCCAATTTCAAGTTGTAAAAAGGAATACCTTGTCGCCAAGGAAAACAAATCTAAAAAGTACTAGTAACCTAAATTCAGCCTAATAAACCATTACTAAACTTTTATTGATCCAACATGTTAATTTACCTGTTCTTCGAAATGACAACAAAACCATCATTGGGATATGGAATAAAAACATAAGATCAATATGATCACAAACAATCAAATCTCAAAATGTAAGAGTCCTAATAACTAAAATTGACATAAGTAGAATAATCCATTCACATATATATATCTAGAAAAAAAAAAAAAAAAAAAAAACAAGTCAATACAACCAAAATATCAAATGTATACCCTGGTACATCCCAAGATAAAGAAAACAAAAAGACAAGGGAGATGCCATCATGAATACATAAAGTTAAAACTATAAAACTGCAGTAGTGATAACTCCCCCTCAAAAGAGGCACTACTCCCTAGAAAAGTCCTAAATTATTGTTAATTTTTGTCACAATAGACAAAGGGTAGAACTCAAACAATAGGTTCATGAGAAAAAGCGAAAAATGCTAGAAAAGGAGAAGAGATTTGCCGAAATACCTTGATTTTTAGCTTGTAAAGAGGTTGAACCCCGTGATTTGATCCACAAATGCTCCAACAGAAACCAACAGATGGAACTATACGTCATCACGCTGTTTAGACCCGTTTTGACATCCACACAGACAAAACCCTTCAAAAGCGGAAAATCAGCACAAGAGAGAACTCTCTCAAAGGAGACCCATCACATGAGACAATCATACAATAGAAAAAACCCAAAATATCACAATGTGCAATGAAAGGATATCACCTTTTTCTATAAGGATTTCATAAACATATTTTTAAATGTTGTGTTTGCTTTCACTTTTGGCTTTTTATTTTTTATTTTTTAAACACTTGATCTTTAATCACATTTTGCTTTATCATTGAAAGATGTGATATAATTGGTATTTCTTCTCTATTTCTTCACCTTGCTCATCGAAGGTGTTTTCCGAGTCAATGAGTAGACCCTTACTATATTTCTCTCCTTTGCGGCAATCCGCCATTCTGTGGCCCGGTTCGCCACATTTAAAACACTTAGGCCCATTTATCGTTGTGCTCCAGTTAGGTGGTTCGGTTGTGATTGGAGTCCGATTTGGATTTGCTGATTGTGTGGTGTTTCAAGGTGTAAACGGTCTGTTGTATTGAGTCGTGTTACCCTCTGTGCCATGCCCAAAGAAACCCGTGGATCCCCTGGCTGCCGTTTTCTCCAACAAAAGGGCTCTTTGATGAGCCGCAGACACATTAACGGGATCAAAAAGATTTAATGGATCTTGAATGTTTTGTTGCAGGCCCCCAATGTATCGGGATACTAATTGATCATCCGTCTCGGCTAACTCAACCCGTGTCAAGTATTTGTAGAACTCCTTCGTGTACTCATCCACGGTCTTCGAACCTTGGCTTAAATTCTATAGCCACTAATACATGGTTCGGGTGTAGTTGTATGGCAAGAAGGCTGGCTGCATGTGCTTCAACAGTTTCTCTCATTTGTTGATTTTTGATTTGCCTAGCCGAGTCTTGGATTGTTTCAGTTGCTGCCACCACGTTGTAGCTCTTCCCCGGAACTTGGTTGCGACCAAAGAAACTCGTCGATCCTCAGGTACACCTTTGAAATCAAGAACTTCTTCAACTGCCGCTATCCAGTCCAAGAATTCCTCGGGTTGGAGACTCCCGTTGAATTCGGAATATCAAGTTTGAAATCGGATTCCCACCGATTGGCCTGAGCTTGTACCAGAGGTTGATGTCTGTGCACTCGCGATCCGCAAAAGGGTTTCCATATTCATTCTCCACAAGTGCGTCTTCCTCCTCCGAGTCGTGCGGTGAAGGTATATGCCATGACGTCTGTCTTGAACATTCTTGATGGACAATTGTCTTGTGAGGACTGCAATTGTTCCCTCAAGCTGGCAAATTGTGCCTCCGAATGTGCCTGATAGGCTGCCGGTGATTCTTCTCTAATTGGTTCTTTGCGATCATTCCCGTCCTCCGAGTGTGCAAAGCAGTTACCTCTTCCCCTTGTGACTGGCGCCATGGAAAGAGATTGGGCTCTGATACCAACTGATGCAGGGTTAGAATGAATATAATCAAGAAAACAGTAAACAAAAGGGATAAATATTCCTAAGATTGTGAGACTATCACAAAATCAAAGAAATCTTCTCTAAGCAAAAGATACTATCTAAAGCCTGAAGGAAAATAACCAAGAAACTCAACTCTGAGTATTTATTAAACAAACTCAATAATAATAATGAACTGTTTTTCCAAAGGGTCTAAGCCTGTATTTATAGGCTTAGAGGCTAAAGCATAAAAGAGGTTAACATAGACTAGGATTACACATCCTAAAAAGAAAAGTAATCTAAGATAAGTTAGGATTTCACATCCTAGAAGGAAAAGTAATCTAAAACCGCGTATTAGAAGGAAAAGCAAACTAAAACAATTAAAAGGCTAACAAAGAAACCTAATTTAAATAAAAGACTAAAAGATAAGATAGGTTATCCTAACTTACATCACGTAGTTACCTCCCTCCATGAAGGGGAGGAACGTTCAAGGAAAGGCCTGTTCCATGACAACAAGATCATAAAACACGCTTAGGATGTGAGTCTAAAAATGAGTAAAACCGCTTGATACCTAAAAGAATTGGTTACAACCTCTTAAAGGCAATGAGCACAATAAAACAATAAATAAAGAAATAAAATTATTGATTAAACATAAATCCCAATAAACACACAACAACAAGTTGATACGAAAATTTTGGTTATGAAGTGAAAATCCTTCGACATCTCAAAGATAAACCACGTTGAAGCAACCAAACCCAAGAGAATGCTTCACTATAAAAGGTTAAGGTATAGACACAAACCCTTACAACTCTTGTAATGTTAAGATTTTGTACGAATAGCAAGCTCCCCGTTTGCTTCTGCTCCAGTTCTGTTATGGATAACACTATAATTTAAACTAAGTAAGAAAAGAATGAAAGAAGAAAAGAGAGAAGGTTGAAAAGAATGGAGAAATGAGACTTTCTTGTTGATCAAGCAAGCAATTTCGAGGATTGCTCAACCTCCAAGCATTTCGATTATGCCCAACTCCAAGTTCATACATGAACTACAATCAACAAGCTAATGATTTACAATGGAAAAGGTTCTACTTATAGTTCCTTTCCTAACAAACAACCTTCAACTAACTCAACTACATTACAACAACTTTAACAAAATTGATAGAATTAACCGAAACTCCAACTGGAAAGCTAAGCCACATGCGACTGCTCCCTTACAATAAAATCAACTAATCTGCACGTGGGTGAATGCAGCTGCCACCTCATCATCTTCATGCAGCTCTTCAGGATAAATGATCCCATTTCCATCCACAAGAGGCAAAGTAAGGATTGCAATATTGCTGCTCCCTGTCATGGGCTGGAGTTGTGACACATGGAACACAGGATGGATGTATCCTAGCATTGGCTGGCAAACTCAGTTCGTAAGCTACCTCCCCCACCTTCCTAATCACTATGAAAGGACCATAAAATCTAGGGGATAATTTCAAAGCCTAACCAAGGAGCCTTGTCTGTAAGGCTATAACCTGAGATACACTTGTTGTCCAATGGCTAAAGTCCTCTCTGATCTTCCCAAGTTAGTATATTTCTTTATTCTCTATTGAGCATGCTGGAGATTATGCTGTAAAAGGCCTAGGATTTCCTCTCTAGACTTTAAAATCTCATCTACAATTGCCACCTGTGTAGCACCTAGTACATAGGTTAACAACCTAGAGGGTAGTCTACCATAGACAACTTCAAAGGGTGTCATCTTGATGGATCCCTGCCAATTGGTGTTATACCAGTATTCAGCCCAAGGTAGCCAAGATATCCTAGGCCTATCATGAGCAAAACACCTCAAATAGTTTTCTAGACTTTTATTCATTATCTCAGTTTTTTCATCTGTTTGTGTATGGTAACTGGTACTCATCTTGAGTGTGATACCTTGCATTCTAAACAATTCCTTCCAAAATGCACTGGTAAAGGTAGGGTCACGATCAGACACAATGGATGTAGGCATACCATGCAGCTTAATGATGTTATTGACAAAGATTTGAGCAACCTTGGATGTAGTGTATGGATGAGCCAAAGAAGTGAAATGAGCATACTTGGAGATCCTATCCACCACTGCTAAAACTACAGAATGCCCATTGGAGAGGAGTAATCCTTCTACATAATCCATAGATATATCAAACCAAATCTGGAGTGAAATTGGAAGTGGTTACAGCAAACTAGCAGGAGAAGTGTTGTCATGCTTATTTTTCTGACAAACTTCACACTCTCTAATAAACTGCTTAAGATCTCTTCATTCCCTTAAAAAAAAAATCCCTTTTGTCCCTCTACATTGTTCTCTCATAACTAGAATGGCTTGAAATAGGATTACAATGAACAAAAGACAAAACTTGAGCCCTAATGATTGGATCATCTCCTAGGCAAAGTCTATTTTTGTAAAACATCAATCCCTCCCTTTTAACATATTTACTGCATTCAACTGATTAGTCAACCACTTAGTAACCAACTCCTTTATTAGTAAATCATCCTTATAATTATCTTTCAATTTATCAACCCAATCCAAGGTAGGAATTGACAAAAGATGGAAATCTCCTCTGTCCATCCATCTCTTCTAGATAAAGCATTTGCCACTCTCTTTTCAACCCCTTCTTAAGTTCCATTGTAAAATCATATCCTAAAAGCTTAGGCCTGGTTTGGATAGGCTAATTTTTATTTTTGTTTTCATTTCTCCATTTTTCGATTTTTGTAAATCATATCCACTTCAAATATCAAGAATTTGCTTAAGACACAATTGTCTTTGGGTTTCGAACTTAACTTATGTTCCCAAACATGAATTTACTTTGGGTTTCACAAAAAATTGAAAACAAAAACAAAATCATGCCCATCCAAACCAGGCCTTAGTAATCCACTTTTGTTGGAAAGGAGTTCCAACCTTCTGTTCCACCAAAAACTTCAAGCTTTGTTGGTCAGTTTTGACAACAAAACTCTGCCCCAACAAGTAGGGTCTCCACTTCTGAATTGCAGTCACCAAAGCCAATAACTCTATCTCATAAGTGGACATGAGAAGAGCCCTTCCTTTCAAAGCTTTGTTCAAATAAGCAATAGGTCGACTGTTTTGCATCAGAATTGCTCCTAATCTAACTCCACTTGCATCATATTCAATGAAAAAGGGTTGAGCAAAGTTTGGCAATGCCAAAACAAGAGAATGGGTGACAGTAGTCTTGAGGTCTATGAAAGCACCCTTTGCAGCTTCATCCCAAGAAAATGCATTCTTTTTTAACATAGATGTCAAAGGAGCAACAATTGAATCATACCCTTTAATGAACTTCCTAAAATACCCTGACAACCCCCAAAAACCCCTCAAAGCCTTAATGCTTTTTGGAAATGGCCAATCTACCATGGCCTGAATCTTTCCTAGATCAGCCTTAACTCCCTGCTATGAAACAATGTGCCCCTAATAATCGACTTCATTGCAGCCAAACCTATATCTAGATCTCTTAGCAAACAATTTGTTCCTCCTTAAAATGTCCAAGGTAAGTTGCAGATGAATTCTGTGTGTTTCAACATCCTTACTAAACACCAAAATGTCATCAAAGAACACTAAAATGAACTTCCTTAAATGTGGCTTGAAGATATGGTTCATCAAACTCTAAAAAGTTGAGGGAGCATTTGTCAAACCAATGGGCATGACCAGAAACTCATAATGCCCTTCATGTGTTTTAAAAGTTGTTTTGGGTATATCCTTTTCTACTACCCTAATCTGGTGGTAACCAGATATTAAATCCAGCTTAGAGAATTTTTTAGACCCCCAAAGTTCATCCAAAAATTCATCCAATAGCAAACTTGTCCTTAATTGTCACTTTGTTAAGGGATCTATAATCCATACACATTCTTCAAGTTGCATCACCCTTCCTTACAAGCAACACTAGAGATGAGAAGGGACTGGTACTACTTCTTATGACACCAGATTTCAACAATTGTTTAACTATCTTTTCTATTTCTTCTTTTTGATAAAAAGGGTATCTGTAGGGCCTCATTGACACTAGCTGAACTCCTTGTCATAAAGGAATGGAGTGATCATGGGCTCTGTTTGGAGGTAACCATTAGGCTCATTGTATACATCTTCAAATTCCTCAAGGATATCCTTAAGCAAACTCTATTTTCCCACTTGAACCCCATTGCCCTCTTGTTCTTGCTGTTCTGCCCTTACTTGAATACTGATAAGCTGTAGCATGACACCTTTGCTGCCCTTTTTAAGCCATTTCAATGACTTCCCATCCTCCAAACTTAATTGAGGACCTTGCTGCAATCCTTGTAACACACACCTCTTATTACCAAATTGGAACTCCATGGTCAGGTGATCAAAATCCCACAAGATTGGCCCAAGCATCCTTAACCATTGTATGCTTAAAACAATGTCTCAACCAACTAAGGGCAGAATGTACAAGTTCATCTTATAAAGATTTCCTTGCATCATAAGGCTAAGATCCTGACTCTTTCCTAGACTGCTAATAATCTGGCTATTTGTAATCGTCACCTTAATAGCATCTCTACAAGCACTTCTAATTCCCAACATTTCAGCTAGTTGAGCATCTACAAAATTATGAGTACTTCCCGAATCTATAAGGATTACCACCTGTTGATTCCTTAAGACCCCTATGACCCTCATAGTTTTTGGATTAGGAGTACCTGTGATTGCATTAATAGAAATTTCAGGCTCTTCATCCAAAAAATATTGCCCTGGATCCTCCCTTTCTCTGTCAACAGCAACTGCTTTAGTGATTTCCTTCTGTCATTGTTGTGTAAATATCTACCTAAATTAATAGGAAAATAAATGTATGTTTTAACTCGCTAGTGCACAAGATCAAACGATAATATAGTATGGCATATACGAGATTATTCCCACGAGGATTGTTGATTTTGTTTAGAATTAATTTTCTAAATTGAAAATATCAAAGTTTGTCACAAACTTGATATTATGGAAAAGAAATAAAGATAAATGAAAAGGTAGGGTTTTGTTATTCACCACTAATCATGCTCAATTAATATACCAATATGCCAATGTTCAAATTATATTATGAATACTTAATGTTTGCCAACCTAAGGGTATAAGTGTCTACTTTTTAAGCTATTGATTTCCTAAGCAACAAATTAGGCATGAGTGTCTACTCTAATTCTCTTATTTCTTAAGTGATTTAGTATGGGTGTCTACTAAGTTCTTTAAGAAAGTATAAATCTATGAAAATCGACAAACACATGAGGTCTAGGACATGAGTGTCTACTCTCAGTTCCCTATGTTGATTAACCCAAGAACGTGTGGTGAGGTTCTTTTGTTACTTTATTAAGCTCAAGACTCGATCATCTAAATTGACCTAAATAACTAGTTCATACCACATGCATATAATGGTTAATCACACACATATGATGAATTCAATTAAGTAGGAAATAATCAAGTTAAGCATCACAATATGATTATCACAAAGGCGCTAATATTGATATATTAAAGAAACATAATTAGGGCTACAATCTAGCCCAAAGTTTAGTTACACATAATTAAAATAAAAGTAAAAATAGAACGAAAAGAATGAACCGAAAATTGCTTCTAGAAGTAACCTCCAATTCTTCTCCAAAATCCCTTCTGTAATTCTGTGTTTACAAGCCTATTTATAGAGTTTGAGAAAACCCTAAAAGCACCTAAAATACCTAGAAATCGTAAAACAAACCTAAGCCTATTTCCAAAATAAGACCAGCCGCCACACTGTTCAATGGCGCACGACTGTGCTGGATCGCAGGTGTGGTGCGCTCTATCGCACTTTTGCGATAGATCCTTCTTCTTGCACGCTTGAGTGTAGGCTGCACTTATTCCTTGGCTTGGGCGCTCAAGCATTTGTGCGCTCAAGCATAGGCTTGGTGCGATCGATCGCATTATTGGAACCTAGCTTTTCCCAAATTTGCTCTTTAAGCCTGATACTTCCAGAAATGCATCATTTTCTTCCAAAAACCAATAAAACAAAGAAAACACAAAAAGAAAGTAAAATTGCTCAAACTAACAAGACTAAGAAATTAACAAATGTAAATTAAGGGGCTGAAATAAGAATATTTTAGCACTTATCAGTCCTTCAACCTCTTCTATCAAAAACAACTTAGTTACAACACACACATGCGCTCTACTCAACTTAGCATCATTTCAACCCTTTCTCCTCCTCATCCATTTGAGTAGAAGAGATCTTCTGCACTGGCACCAATGCTTTAGGATTGTCATTTACAAATCCTAAAGCATTGGCTGATTATTTCCCCCAAACCCCCCTTGAAATTGTCTAGGAGAATTAGAAAACTACATTTTGTTCCCATAAAAATTACCCCCTTATTGAAACCAAAGTTGCTATCATTTCCCCCTTCTTGGTTCCTTAAAGAGCTCCAAATAGCTTTTCCAGACTTGCTGTTAAGTAGAATACATTCCTCCTGAATTCTTGCTAGGGCATATGATCATTCAATGTTTTGGGATTAAACATTCTCACTGGTAGTCTAATGTCATCTCTCAATCCCTCTAAAAACATATTCAACTTATGAGAATCAATCAACCTTAAAACTCTATTTGCTAACAACTCAAATTGAGTTTTATATTCTTCCGACGAACTAGTTTGTTTAAGTTTGGATAAGGCCTCCATAGGGTCATCATATGAACCCTTACCGAATCTAACTTGAATACCTACTAAAAACTCATTCCAACTAGACAAATTATGAGTATTACACAAAGCTTGAAACCCCTCCATAGGGTCATCATATGAACCCTTACCGAATCTAACTTGAATACCTACTAAAAACTCATTCCAACTAGACAAATTATGCGTATTACACAAAGCTTGAAACCAAGATAGGGCTTTACCTTCCATGTGGAATGCATTGATCTTAAAGTTTTGCCCTTCTTGAATGTCATAGAAGTTAAAAAATTGATTTGCCCTATAGCACCATGAGTCTGGATCATCACCATTGAAAGTTAAAAATTCTAATCTTAGAGCCTTGGTGTAAACCCCTTCAGCACTTGTTGATTCCCCTCCTAGATGTCTTCCCCACTGATGAGCAACATCATAATTAGGAACCATATTCTCTTCACCTTTATCTGGATGGATAGGTCCCTTCGGTCTTCCTAAAGTTGTAACTATCCCCATCAATTGCTCCATTTTTGCTTCCAAGGACTCCAATCTTGAGTCTCAGACTTGTTCAGTTTGTACTTCTTCAGCCATTGTGGATCTTGTTCTCTTGAATACTAAAGAAAAATCAAGAACAAAATGGATCAGGGGCTTTTATACTACTTGTTACTGTGCTATTATGGAAAACACTGTAATTTGGACCAAGTAAGAAAAGAATGAAAGAAGAAAAGAGAGAAGAGTGAAAAGAAGTGAAGAAATGAGACTTTCTTATTGATCAAGTAAGCAATTTCGAGGATTGCTCAAGATCCAAGCATTTCGAGTATGCCCAACTCCAAGTTCATACATGAACTTCAATCAACAAGCTAATGATTTACAAAGGAAAAGGTTCTACTTATAGTTCCTTTCCTAACAAACAACCTTCCAACTAACTCAACTACATTGCAATAACTTTAACAAAATTAAACGAAACTCCAACTAGAAAGTTAAGCCACATGCAACTGCTCCCTTACAATACAATCAACTAATCTGCACGTGGGTTGAATGTAGCTGCCACATCATCATCATCTTCATGCAGCTCCACCTCTGGCACATCATGTGACAAGTTCCTTGCTAGCCAATCTTCTTATAGGTGAACTCCTTACCGACCCATTAGTAGACTTCAAAACAATTGAAGGAAGTGTATGGTATGGTTTGAATAAACTCAACTCGAAGAGAGGGAAAGCTATATAGGATTAACACAAAATTCTCTTGGGATAACAATGGTGAAGCAAATCAAATCCACACAAGAGGTTTTAAGACTCAAAAAATAGTCTATGTTTCACGCCTCCAATGGAGATACCCGATTCTATTTATAGGAAAGGGGAAACGCACCATCAACGAGTAAAAAGAACGGATTTTTACAAGCAGTTTTTCCTGAGGCATACGGACAATGCTCACTTTGTTGACAAACCCAACAGCGTCAACACGGCTAGGTGATGGAACTTTTTGTGATAGCAATCATTAGCATGTTAAAGTGACGGCCTAGGGGACAAAACTCTCTATGCTAGCAAACGTTAGCACGTCATTGTGAATAAACTCTTTGGAAGTCCAACCGTTAGCATGTCTAGGTGACGCTATAGGTGACAGAACTGTCTGATTACTCTTCAAGGTTTTTATCACAGCATCCATAACCATGGCCTGATGACAAGCGACAAAATAATAAAAACAATTAAAGACTTAACTTTTTACCTCAAAAGACTTAGGTGTTGAAAACATTTTAGAACCCAAGTTTTGAGTAAGACTAATTTCTAAGTCCTTACATATATAGCCAATATGGGACTTCCAATATTTGATAACCTTTGTTACAACTCATGGAAGGGCTAGCCACATTTGTGCTATACTTCAAAAGGTTAGTTAAAATTATAATTCGAACTCCCCAGAGTTGCTTATATAGCACATTCTCACTTGGTATATTACTAATGTTTGGCTACCTAGATATTCTTCCAAACAAGAGCTTCAACATGATTAGCAATTTCAGTAACTCATTGTGATTACTTTTTTTACCAAAGAAGCTAGCAAAGCATATAACCAAATTGTCGAATCTCTAACTATATTGATCATCATTTTCTGTGACAACACTTCTTGTCCCCCAAACGAATTTGCAATACTGAAAGTTACATAAAAAATTAGATATAGTCAAAGAATTCGGTTTGAAAGTATTCCTCTATGCAGCCATTATGAATCTATATCCTGGATTGAATTTGTGTACCGGACCCCAAAACTTATTCGAATTTTAGAGTATGATGATGGCTGAACGAATGAATCCAAAGTGTCTATGTAGGAGTCTTTCAATTAACAAGCAATAATCATTAAACAGCTCATGGATTTTGGACTATGGTTATGGTAGCAGTTCACCAAATGCAAAAGATTCAACTTTTGAACCCGGATATTGAAGCACTTTATCATCTTACTGAAAAGGTGAAGAAAAGTAAAAGTATAAAATCTCGGAAAAAGTGAGACACATTCTTTTCTAGATGATTCTATTGCTTTGTGAATTTGTGTACAAGGAACTTGATTAACCTTGCAGAATGTTTGTTTGCATTCACATATCCAAGACGTTGTATATTTGGCCCCTTCTATTAATACTTTCCGTGGATTTACAGATATTTGTTTCCTTATTTGATTGACTTTATAATACATGTAATGATTACTCATGTCATTTAGTATTTCCTGTGAATTTTAGGGTTTTTATTTTCATGTAGGCTCTTTGCAAGTATGCAAGCGGTACCAATCCTACTACAGGTGTTAGCACCAGAGTAAGCTTAGGTTGTGGAAACAGTCGACGCAATGCCTATGGCACTCCATCTTCTCCATTATTAAGTGCTCCACCACAGAAGCTGCTCGATAGGGATGGTTTCTGTGACGAAGGCACTGGTCTTTGTGAGGCAAAATAGTATCAAGACTTGGTAATTACAGGAATGATATTCGTTTAGGCGTATAAGCTTGCGGGATAAAAAAGTCGGTGCAAAATGAAACTTCTGGTTTCTTTAACTGTGGAGAACATTTGGTGAATTTATTTGTAAAATTTTTTGAACAAATATGGATAATTCTGTATAACTTAACTTCTCTATAATCACCACGGTTTGTATGTGTCAATGCCATCTCTGTTTTGAAAGGTGAAGTAATGGGAAACATGCACATGTTACTTTCTTTAGAAAAGTATTGATGCAGCATGACTTAATGGGTTGTAACGAAGAACAACATAAACAACGGATAAATATTTTTAAATCTTAATTCTATCAAAGGATCTAAGAAATCTTCTTAAAAAAGTAGATATTCTCTAGGTAAAATTGATATATATTCTAAATCTAGGAAGTGTACATAAAGAAGAAATTCAACTCTTGAGTAATTCTTATTAAACAAAATCATATATATTCTAAATTTCCATTTTTGGAGGCTATCAACATGTGTTTATATACCCTCAAAACCTTAAATTTAATAAAAATACAAATTAAAGTCAGAATGATAAATCTACTAAGTGTATCTGGATAGGACATACCCCCTGTTTGGACAAGTAAACAAAAGCAAGCGTAAAATAACATAGAGGCATGCGTGTCTGAACATGAAGAAGTCATGTCTCAAAGGAGCTCTTTACAGCCCATTTTGACCGCGTAAATATAAAAAATAGCCAACTCTTGTGAAAAATGACTTTGTAGATCTTTGAATTAGTTTTCCAACGCAACTAAGATTATTCCAATCTGAACTCTAAAACTCAAGATATGATATTTTTAGTAAAACTTATCTGAATCATCGCTTTATTTTATGAAATCCCAAGCTTCCCGATCTACCATCAAGGATTTAGCGTGCAAAATAGTAATGGACACTTCCCTTTGATAAATGCCGTAATTAGGCATTTATGACATGGCGCAACCACTGTTACCTTTAATATTATTGCACAAAATATCTTGTAGATGATATATATATATATATATATATATATTTAAAATAATAATAATAATTCACCAGATCATTATGTACACATCACATCAATTTTACTCTAATGCCAATCATATATTCTAAAATATCTTCGAAGTACCCTAGTGTCTCTACCAATTTCTTATTCCGGTCCCTCCTTTTTACTTACGTTACAATCACAATCTTTGTAAACAAGTGAAAATTGTGAGTCTAGCTACAGCCCAAAAAGTGCCCTCTATTTATTTTAAAACTTCTTTCTTTTTTGTTTATCAAAGTTGATGAGTGCCAAATATTGTATATTTGGGCTACTTAGCTTGTATTTGTTAAACCTTTAGTTTTGTTATTTTCTAATGTTTTTGGTTAGTTTTGGTGTTTTAGAGTTTTACAGGTTGCTAAGATATATCTATGACAAATTTCATTAATTCTGAGGCTTAAGACAGTCCGGGGAGCATTGACAACAAATTTGAGTCGAGCGATGATTCGCACTCAACCAGTCTCACCAAAACGACTATATCTAGAGTTGTAACACTCTGATTGGGGTGATCTTGGTATCATTAGAAAACTAACTCAAAGATTTACAAAATCATATTGCACATGAGATGGCTAATTCTGAAAGTAGTGCGTTCATATAGTGCGATCGAGCGCACTTGCGCCCATCAAAAGAGGAAAGTCATGCTCGAGTGCTATTGAGTGTACTCGGTTGACCTAGCAGGGCTGAAACCTTAAAATTAGCTTATAAATATCATATTTTGTCATTGTAAAGAAACAGAGACACGCTAGGGGCGTCGTTCTTGGTCGTTTTCGTGTTTTTCTGGGTTTTTGGAGCTTTGAACTCTAATTCTTTTGTAAGTATTTTAATTTTAATGGATTTAATTAGTTTCTTCATGATTCCTTGTCATGAGAGGCTTATTCTTCAACTAAGGTTGAAGATGAAGCCTTGCCATTGATTAGTTTTATGTTTTCATGTTTTGTTCGTACAATTCCAACCTTAGTGTAATGTGTATTCGTTTCAATTTAATTATGTGACAAGATTGTGTTTGATTGTACTGTAGTTGGATATTCATTGTGTTTCATCTGACGGATACATTGCATCTTTTGATTTACTTTAGATATCTACTGTCTTTTTTGCAAAGCATAGATATATTGGATCTTTTGAACTAAATAAGATATGCACTGTTTTTTGTTATATAGATGGATTCATTGAATCTTTCAATAGGAACAATAGAATATGCATAGGATTTAATTGTTTGTTAGATGTATGAATTTAAACGCGAGAATGTATGCTTTAATTTGGTGAGGTGGATTCTGAAAACCTTAGTATTTCTATCATTTCTTTATTTTCAATTTGGTTGTTTAATTACCATTGCACGACACAATTCGGAACTAGGTTAAAGTAAAATTAGTTTAGATAAAAATTGATTTTCATGACGCAATTTTCTGTGGATTTAACCTCGCACTTGCACACACACTATATTGTAAATGACTCGTATACTTGCGAGTAATTTAAAACTCAACAAGTTTTTGGCGCTATTGCTGAGGAGTTGTTTTTGTTTGTGAAAATTGATTTTTATTTGAATTGATTTTATTTTTCTACTAGCTTAGTTAGATTCCTATTTTTTGCAATTTTATTTATTTATTTTTATTTGTTTCTTAGTTTATCCAAAAAAAAAAAAGGAAAAACAAAAAAATTGGTTGTTTTTGAGTTTTGTTTCAGTTTTAGAAAAATCACTCCTTGTCAATGCGATTGATCGCACCACACTTGCGCACAAGCGCACTCAAGCACACGGGCAGCAAGCGATCGCACCTACGATCAATCCATCTTGTGCCTGCTCTCAAGGGCAATGCACACTTGCGATCGATCACACTGCACCTACGCTTGAGGCTCACTTCCAGAGATCAGCCTCAATAGACAAGAAGCAACTAAGTAGAAAAAATTTGCAAATTCTTTTTGTCCATTTTGTCTTTATATTTTGTTTTCTGTTTTTTTTTAAAAAAAAAATTGGTTAATGTTTCACGTGGAAGTGTGTTTTGTTTGAAGAGTGAGGGTAAACATGAATTTTCCATTTGGTAATTTTAATGCTTCACCTAGTTGTAGGACACTAGCTCCTACTGTGACGCCCCGCCCGATGGGAATATCAATTAACTAGTAATTGACCCCACGACGCGCCATCTCAGCCATGTCCTTCTGAGACACGACCTCCAGAAAATCACTTTCCTCTTCGTAACGAGAAAACTGCAGCAGAAGACTTTACCAAGACTATGGGATTTAAGAGATAGTAAATGAAACATTACATAACAATACCAGAGATAGATTACTACATCCATAGCATAACAAGTAGTCATCAATGTACCGGTCATCAGACCGTCAACAAGAGAAATAGATACATCCCAAAATATGTTACATCAGCATAATTCTCAAAAGATCAACAGATCAAAGCCTAGACCGAAGCTTTAACAAAGCTAGTGAGATCAGAATCTCGATCATATCTGCACGGGCAGATCCTCCAGCCTCCCACATCGTCATAAGCCAAACCGGGTCCATGTCCTAAAAAATTACCTGTATCAGGTCCTGAGCAATTACCCATGTAATCTACGATGGCATCTCCGTCTAGTGCAGCTAAACCGGGCAATTATTCGTAATGATGGGGAAAGACAAACAAAAGGTTAGGTTCGAGACTTAGTGATTTCTAACGCAGATAATGTCCATGCCAGTTTTTAAAAATGAACTCAGGTATTTATTGAACAAAATAGTTCCTCCATGACAGTTTAATTATGTGTGATATATGTATAAGAATGATATATGCATATGGTGTCAACAATAGTCATAGTTTAACAGTATGGTCTACCCGAGATATTACCCTTCTCAGCAGGGTTGATGCTATCCCGAGGAACCTATAATACAATGCCAATGCCCCAGCTATTGCATAACATACCGTACATAACATTAGTGGCACGATCGAGTCCGACCCCGAGTGGCCCACACCAACTAATGACGTCCGTCCTGTAGTGACCGAACCTTTGGAAATGGTTGCATCGAGGTCATGAAACCAATGGATCCACAGCCTTCACATAACGCACACATTGACCATAAAGTTAACATGTATAGTAAGCTCATGGCCATTATTACCGCACGTATCGGTGTTCCATGTCATACGATGTAAATTGTCTTGTCTGTATTTTACATGCATGTCTTTTACAAGTATCACTTGGTTAACAGTTTCAGCAAAACATTTTTTTCAAAATGATAGAGTTCATGTGCAATAAGTACAAACTGTGAGAGTTATAAAATATGCATGTTTTTTCGGTACACAAAATAAACGTACAATGCCTGGAAAATAACAATGCGCATTATGTGAGTTAAAACTCACCTAGGTCGATACGCGTCTCTGAAAACTCCGAAAGGTCAGGGTTCTCCAAATCTGTGGAAAACCTTATATTAGTCCTAATTCCACTATAACAGCCCTAAATCAAGGAAAATAGAAGCTATGGGACATTTGGTGAAAATAGGGTTTCCCTGCCACACAGTGACCGTACGACCGGGCTCGAGTGCGTATGTCCGCCATGCAACGACAAGTCGTACGTCCGGTCTTGACATCGTACATCCACTGTATGGGTTCTTGGGGAGAACCTCATTTTCTCTCCATTGTCTGCCTATCCTGCGACTCCTAAGGCTACTGGGTACTACCTAAAGCCCTTTAGTCTAGTTTTAAAACCTCCATGCAAAGTAACAATGCTAAACTAACCAAACGTTAACCCAAGCGGGTTTTAAGGTGCAACTAAGCTAACTATTACATTTAAATAATAACCAAGCAGCATAACAACGTAAATAAAAGCTATGGATCAAACGTTACCTCCTTGAAACAAAACTGCAAGAGTTCCGCTTCACGAATGTTCCGAACTCACAAACTCCTTGCACACACGCTCACCAACACTCACTAAGCTTGAAAACACTCTGAAAACACTTTGGCAGCCTAGGGGCGTTCTAAAAACTGTGTGAAATCCGAGGGGGTAGGGTTCTATTTATAGGCCCAGAAAGCGACGCGTTCGCCAAGGCGACGTCCGATGGTTCTGTCCGGTTCAAAGGTGTCGTACGTCCAGGTATTATCCAGAGGGTATTCAAAAAGTAGCGTACATCCGGTGGTCTTGCGTACGTCCGGTATACTATTTGCAGAGCATACGTTCGGTGGTCTCCCCGCATACGTCCGCACTACAGACAACAGTGTACGTCCGCCTAACCTAGCGTACGTCCGCCCAGAGGTCCAAATTACCCCTTTAGCAGCCTTAGTGACCCAAAGCCCAAACCAATTCCCCCAACTAAGCCACTTATGCCTAGTTAGTAATTTGGGTCACTACACCTACTAACTACTCTTAAATTTTTTGTAATACCCCGATAAAAACCCCAACCTTTTTATTAGACAAAATCTTTTCCATAAGAGCGATTAATAAAAGTTTTCAATAAAGGTGTTTAACGAGACCCAGAACCTTTAGCGTTAGCCTAAACACACTTCGAACCTTTAGAGAATAAAAGCAAAACACTGATCCTCAGATCCTCAGGAGGAAGTACGCTAGGTCTAACGGACATACGTTGCTGTCTGTAGTGCGGACGTACAAGGGGGGACTATCAGACGTACGCTCTGCAAAAAGTACAATGGATGTACGTGGGATAACCAGACATATGCTACTTTTTGGAGTACCTTTTGGGTAATATCTGAACATACGAGACACCCTCTGGACCAATGTTCAAAGACCATTGGACGTACGCTAGGGTTGCTGGACGTCCGCTACTCTATCAGAGAGTTGGTGGTGAACTTTCACTATAAATAGGCCATCCCACCTCCCATTTCTCTCGCCCATTCCCATCCCCTGGTATGCCCCTAGCCTGCCAAAGTCCTTTCCTTAAGTTTTGAGTGAGAAATTGGTGAGAGTAAGCTTTAAAGAGGAGTTTCCGAGAAGGGGAGACCATGCCCATGCTTAGCTTCGGGGTAACCTCTGTTCCCTTTGTATTTAGCACTGTTTTATCTTGTATTTATACCTTGATGAGGTTTTCCAAGTGTTCATTAAACGTTCTTTAAAGATAATGATATTTTCAAAGGATTTTCTCAAAGCATCGTTGTCTGTGATGTCTTGCATTGCATGTACTGCTTTACTAGCTTAGGAAAGGTTTAGAGGTCTATGAAAGCCATTAGAAACATGCACTGTCTGAATCTTGAAATGGTGTGCTTAACACACTGAGCGGACGTATGCCATCGAGGCCGGACGTAGGGTCAGTGGACAGAGCACTTGTTCTTAAGTTTCACACGTGTATGCTTGGGCTTAGCTATATTTCTAAGTTTCTTAAGGCTTAGAATAATGGTGTCTTGTATCCGTTATAACAGGAAGTAGCTTGGTTGGAGGATTCGCTCAAATGCACAAGGTAAGTAGACACTTACACCATTTTGATGTAAAAAGTGGGATATGTCAATTGACTGACCATGCGTATGATATGAGCATATCTATTTTCTGTAATTACTTGGTAACTGTGATATTAAATAAACTGTCAAGATGTATCGTAAGACATAGTACGCCGGTATGTGCGGTATGAATAGCCATGAGCTTACTATATAAACTGCATATTATGGTCAAATGTGTGTGTTATATGGGGCTTTGGATCCATTGGTTTCGTTACCTGGGTGCAACTATTCCCAATGGTTTGGTTACTGTAGGATGGACGTCATTAGTTGGTGTGAGCCACTCGAGGTCAGACTCGATCGTGCCACTAATGTTACGTACGGTATGTTGTGTAATGGCTGGGGCACCGGAGTTGTATTATAGGTCCCTCGGGATAGTACCAACCATGCTAAGAAGGAGTAATATTTCGGGTAGACCATGTATGAGAGTTATGACTTATAAAGCATTAGCTTTTCTGCATTAAAACACTTAGGTAATTATCGCCGATTCTACACCATAAGCTTTGAAAACCTTAAAACCCATCAAATGGTGTATTAGCATAGGTAATGCCCTCTTTTGGTTATTACTCAAATTGCACATTTACTTTTTTTAATTGGGCTCATGTCATACCTAAGTGTGAGGTTTACTTACTAAGTTGTTAGACTTATGCAGTTATTATTCTTTAGGTAATCTGGTTTACTACTATGGAAGTGGCAAGAGATGCTATTACTTGATTGGTTATGCTTTACCTATAATTACAAGTTTGTCTTTACTGTGTAGTTGCTTTATGTTCTTGCTTGATGAATCACCTTCCTTTGCATTTACTCTGACAGTTATATAAGGGTGATTTCCGGTATGGTCACAAGTTGGCTCAACTGGGTAAATTGCCAGTGACTCCACCAGATTAGTCGAGGCTGATTTTGAGGGTGTTACATTTTTAAACCATATGAACCATGTTCATTTTGCTCCAATCCTCACCATCAGATTGGAAACTGTCCATCGTATGGGCAATTTTCCAATTTTTCTTATGAGCAAATGAACACTTCTTTCTCCAGCTCAAGGTTTGAATCAAACTCCAATTTTTATAGCCTAAATTGGAGCAACAATTCTAATTTCTCGTGGCAAGCTCATGCTATAGGAAATTTTGTTCCCCAAGATTATGAACTGCACCATTCAGACTATTCGCAGTTCGATAGTCCAACTTCCAACCCTTCATTATCCAACTATCAATCTTCATTGGAAGACTCTCCCAAGGAATTCATGCAACTAATTGGCCAATCCAGGAGTCTCGTGCCACGAGAATTATCTTTGGAAGACGCACTCAATGCGTTCAGGCAAACAACCTATCAGTGTATATAAGAGCTTAAGAGTTCCACCATGGTCAATAACCAAGGCATTTAAGAACTCAAGGATGTCACCATGGTCAACACTCAAGAAATTGCAAGGTTGGAAGGACAGGCTAATCTTCTAGTTGCCAAATTCAACAAAATTGAGGAAGAGGAATTTCAAAGTTAGGAGATGGCGAGAGGGCAATACATATGATGCTTCCAGCAATTCTTATCATGAGCATGTCCAAGCTACCACCACACCTAGGAATGAAGAAACTATTGAGGAGAATTTTTTGTGAGCCAAGCCTTGAGGATCCATTGGAAGAGTGCTTTGATCAATTTGGAGGTGACCTAGGCTTGGACAAGCTACTTGAGCATGCTGAGACTTCTGATGAGCCAAGTCTTGAAGATCTGTTGAAAGAGCATTTTGCTCAATTTGAATGCGATCTGGATCTTGACATGATACATGAGCAATCCAAGGCCTTATTGGATCCCACTCCTGAGATGCGGACTGAGAATGGAGAAACCAATGAGATATCCTTCCCTAACACATCTTCATCAGCAGCTGAGCTTCTCATCATTGATAACAAGGAGGAAGAGAAAGAGGAGCACTTGGAGCAAGTTGAGCACCGGGAGCAAATTGAGCCCCCAAATCTCTGAAGCTCACTCCATTACAATTCCTCTTGAGACACAACATGAACCACAAGCTTCATCTTTTCAATGTCTCGAGGAGCCATCTTATGTAGAGATCTTCAAGGAATCATGCACACAAAGGTGCAAATCTAGGAATAGGAGTTGATCAGTGCCAAATATTGTATATTTGACCCTCCCTTAACTTATGTTTGTTAAGCTCTTAACGTTGTTAATTTCTAATGTTTTAATTAGTTTTACTGTTTTATTGTGCTGCAGGTTGTTAACATCAATATGTGGGTTAAAGGGTGAAAATGTCTTAAAGTGAGGATTTGGAGTCCTTGCCAGTGCACTCGAGCACACTAGGTGCAATCGAGTGCACTACGCTCGAGCCCAACAAACAAGATCGAGTGCGCCTGCATCGAGTGCGTAGAGCCAGTGTTCGAGCGCAACTGCGCTCGAGTTCAAGACTTGCGATCGAGCGCACTCCATGTCAGCCTGTTGCCCTATCCCATCGCTAACTTGCTTGCACCATGGGAGCTTTGGAGCAGTTCCGTGCGATCGAGTGCATACATGCGCAATCGAGCTCACGCAGACTGTGCTTGATCGCGTTGCGTGCAATAGAGCGCACCCATGGGATAAGCACTACATTAATTTTGTCTGTAAATAGAACCTTGTGTATTTTTGTTAAACCTACATTTTGGAGGCGCCCTTAAGGCCAGGATCCCTTCTGTTTTTCACTATAAAGCCTCTAAATCGTCATTTAATTATTTAATGCTTAGTTTTGTTTTAGCATGAGAGGCTAAATCTTCAACTAAGGTTGAAGATGAAGCCTCACCGTGGATTTATTTACATGTTTTCATAATTAGTTTGTACTTTAATTCATTTTTTAACGTCACGGATGTTCGTTTCAATTCAATTTCGTGAGAAGATTGTGATTGATTGTACTGTAGTTGGATATTCATTGTGTTTTGTCCGATGGATACATTTCATCTTTTGATTTACTTTATTTATCCATTGTCTTTTGTGTTAAGTATGGATACATTAGATCCTTTGAACTAAATTGAATATGTTTTATCTTTTGTCAAAATGATGGATTCTTTGAATCTTTCAATAGGCACAATAGAACCTTCATAGGGCTTAACAGGTGCATGAACTAGTGTGACACTATAACATGCGTTGTTTTTAATTGATAGACGGATGTATAAATTAAGAATGATAATATGTGTATTTTAATGTGGTGAGGTGAATTCTAAGACCTTAGTAATTTTTTTTTTTTTTTATAGCATTTAGATTAGTTTACATTTTATGCACACCATATGTTCAATGTTTATAACTAGGTTAAGATAGAGTTAGTTTAGGCATATAATTAGTTTTTAACAAATGCGATTCCCTATAGATACGATCTCTTACTTGCGCAACACTACATGAACAATGACTCATACTATTGCGAGTACATTAAATTTGTACATCAAATTTTGACGCCGTTGCCGGGTAATCGTTTGTTTTGTAGAAATTTATTTTTTGTCTAGATTAATTTTATTTTTCTACTAGTTATTTTATTTTGGTAATTTTATAACATTTTTATTTGTTTCTATGTTTTTGTATAGAAATTTTTTTTTAAAAAAAATTAGAATAGTGTTTGGTTGGCTATTTTCTTAGTTTGTTTAAGTTTTTAGAAAATCAGTCTGTGAAAGTTTGATCAAGCACATTGCTTACACTCGAGCGCACTTGAGCCTATTCCAGTACTTTTCGCGTGCCTGCGCTCGATAGTTTGCATTCACGCGCAAGCGCACCTTTACTAACAGATAGCAGTGCAGTGCCACACTCGAGCGCATCTCTGCAGGCACACCAACATACCCGAGGTAGCTAAGTTTTAATTTTTGAATTTTTTTTGTTTATTGTTATTTATATTTATTTGTTTATTTTATTGTTTTTCTGCTATTGTTTGTTTTGGTTTAGTTTGTTTATTTTGTTTATTTATTTGTTTAATTAGTTTAGGGAGCCCCTACTATACGGTCTATCTGCAAAAATGGACTTTTGCAGCATCCAACTGCAGGATTACACATCATCAAGCTTATTTTGATAAAATAAGTTCAAAACATCAAATAACCAAGCCACAACCTCCGGCAAAACCACCGGCGACAGCAAATCCACCGGTGACGACAAACCCAGTCATGGGTCTGGAGTGACTCACGGCTGGGTCTGGCCGTGACCCAGCCGTGGGTCACCATCTCCGGCCAAATCATCTCCAGCGACTTCATTTCCGGCCAAATCCAACTGGAAAACACTGAAAAAAGCAAATCCAACCTCAAAAATCGATTCTAATGCCTCAAAAATAGATTCTAATGCCCTAAAAATCGATTCTAATGCCTCTAAAATTTAAACCCAACCTAACAAATCAATTCTAATGCCTCAATTTATTTTTTGATTCAAAACTAAATCCTAGAAGGAAAAGTTAACCCTTTCGAAATTTTATCATGCTAAAAGGATCCTAATGCCTCAAAACACCAAATGGGAGAGAAGAAGAAATGGAAGGAAGACCCATCAGGAAAAAATCGGAGCAAGACCCACCAGAAAAAAAAAATTAAAGACAAAACCAAAAAATCAGACTCACCGGAGAAAACCCACGCGGCCAATATTTTAGCAGACCCACGGCTCGTTGGCCGTGGTTTCAGACCAAGGCTGGCCGTGGGTCTGACCCACGGTCTTTTCTTTCTCTCTTCTTTGATCTCTCTGGATTTCAACTATTTTTTTTTTTTTTTGAAAACTTTTCTTTCATTGTTTGATAAATGGCTTCAGCAAGGCAATGGCATTTTGCAGCCTTTTCCTCACTCGTGCATGCCATTCTGCAGCATTTTGCAGCCCTTTTTCCGGAGGAAGACCCACGTTGTGACAGCAATCACTCTGCAGACCTTTTTGAACTTTTTCCTCACTTGTGCATCATCATTCTTCCAAAACTACCCTCACCTTCATAACCCAAGCAACTGTTGAAGTGGGCATTGAAGTGAGGGCATTTTTGGAAAACATTGGGGTACGAGTCAAAGAGCAAAAAATGCAGCAGCATCTCGATAACGATGTCCGCCATTCTTCCAAAAATGCCCTCATCCTTAACCCCATGGCAACAGTTGAAGTGGGTGTAGGTTTATTTTTTTTGCATTTTTAAACAATATATCAAACAAAGTCTCAGTTTTAATCAAGTGTGTTAGGCTGTAGGTTTATTTTTTTTGCATTTTTATTACTTTATGTGAGGTGTCCTTATTTTATTGGATGCTGCAAAACTCTCCTTTTGCAGATGGACCGTATAGGAGGTTTACTCATTAGTTTATTGTTTTGTTAGTTAATTGATTAGTTTATTGTTTAGTTTATTTAACTATAAATTTTTATTTGTTTAGTTAGATTATTTTTGTTGTTTTTGTTTATTTTATTTTTTGGAAAAATGGTTATTGTTTCATGTGGGATATTTTAATGTTTGGGTGAAGCATGAGTCTTCTGTTCAGTAATTTCAATGTTTCCCTTAGTTGTAGGACACCAAATTCTACCAACTACTTTAAAAATTTACACCCACATGAACCGTGTTTATGCTGCTCCAGCCCTCATCATAGTTCAGGTGATTGTCCACATTGGGGACAATTTTCCAATTTTTTGTATGGGCAGATAAACACCAATTTTTTCAGCCAAGGGCTTGAATCACATTCTAATTCTTACACCCCGAACCAGAATAACCATTTTGATGTCTCGTGGTATGCTTATGCAACGGGAAATTTTGCTCCCCAATCTTATGGACTGCACCATCATGAATATCTGCAGTTCGATAATCCATCTTCCAACCCTTCATCATATGACTATCCTCCTAAACAATCTTCGTTGGAAGAAACTCTCAAGGAATTCATGCAACTAACTTCTCAATCCTTGCAAGAAATCATAGATGCCACTGTGACAAACACTGAAGCAATTGCAAGGTTGGAAGGACAGCTCGATCATCTAGTTGCTGAACTCAACAGAATTGAGGAAGAGGAACTTCAAAGTCAGGAGATGGCAAGAGGGCAGTACATGATTGATGAGGATTGCCCAGCAATCCTCCACCACCACACGTGGGAGTGAGGACATTGTTGATAATACTGTAAGTAAGTTAAGCCTAGAGGACCCTGAGGTGGAGTATTTTACTAAAGATGGAGATGATCTAAACCTAGACAAGTTCATTGAGCAAGCTAATACCTTTAATGAGCCAAGTCTTGAGGATCCTTTGGAAGAGAGCTTTGCTCAGTTTGAATTTGATCTAGACCTTGATATGATACGTGAGTAAGCACAAGCCTTATTGGATCCTACTCCTGGAATGCGAACTGAGAAGGGGAAAACCGCTGAGACATCATTCCCCAACCCATTTCCATTAGCACCTAATCCTCTCATTATTGAGAACAACAAGGTGGAAGAAAAGGAGGAGCAAATTGAGCCCCCACCAAATTTAAATATGTCCAATGACAAGGAAGTGAGTACTAAATCTCATTCCTTTGTCACAATCCCTCTTGAGACACATAATGAACCACAAGCTTCACCTTTTCAATGGCTCGAAGAGCCGTCTTATGTAGAGATCTTCAAGGAATCAAGCACACAAACGTGTAAATTTAGGAATAGGAGTCCCAAGAAGATCCTTTTGAGCAATAAGGTTTGCTACATAAGATGGCAAAACATCCTTCCAGAGGGATATCAAATTCTTAAGAAGAAATGATGGAAGGGATTGGTTGGACACGTATATGATCGGGGAAGGCGCGATATTCTTTCTATTTTATTTTCCACACTTTATTTTTGAGTCATTTTCTTTTTGTTATTTTATTTTCTGTCATTTTAATTTTATTTTATTTGGTTTCTAACAACAATTAACCTTTTGATGTTTGTGTTTGTGAGAAAATATTGCTGTTAGTTTTTGACATGTGTTTTGGTGTTCAAGTTCAAGGGACGCCTTGGCCTTTGCACACTTCAGTTCCTCATCTCACTATAATGTATTTCTTGCCACATTGGGGACAATGTATCATTTAAGTTTGGGGGTGTGGACAAACACTGTCTGTTTGTTTGTTTGTTTATTTGCTTGTTTTGTTTTGTTTATTTGCTTATTTTGTTTGTTTTTGTATATAATTTCTTTTTTCTTTTTTTGTTTTACTATGTTGTTGATTGGGCATGACTTACATCATAACTATGGATTGTGTGTCATTGGTGTGTTTAACTTGTTTGAACATTGCATATCATTAGAAATCCCAGTTTTTTATTCATGTGTTGGATTAGAGAGATTCCATTTGTTTGATTGATATTTCATATGCACACTAGTAGCATTACCGTATTAATAAAGTATAATTAATTATATTAATAAAGTATTAAAAATATTGTTAATCAATTAGAATTAATTAGAATTAATAAGTAATTAATAAATTTGATTAATCCGTATTAATATAATTAATAAAAATATTGTTATTAGATTATATGGTATAATTAATAAAATATAAATTAATTATATCATATAACTAATAAAGTATTAAGTATACATTATGATTATTTATATCATATTATATAAATTATGATTAATTATATCAATAATATCATATAATCAATTAATCATATCATATAAATAAATTAAATAATTAATAAAGTATGAATTAAATTTGATTAATCCGTATTAATAAAGTATAATTAATTATATTAATAAAGTATTAAAAATATTGTTAATCAATTAGAATTAATTAGAATTAATAAGTAATTAATAAATTTGATTAATCCGTATTAATATAATTAATAAAGTTTGAATTAAAAGATATAACGTTTATTTATAGTAGCCGTCCGATGAAATCTGATTAATCCGTAGCCGTTGGATTGTATAAGTGGAGGACAGTTGTAAACCACCCCCATAGTGATTGTTATCCAGTGCAACGCATCACACTATAAGCTTTTAATCTCACGGTCTAAATTTCAATGAAATAATAACGTTAGAATCAACGGTTAAAAAAAAATCATGTCATTTAAATGGTGCCGATTTCAGTGAGTTATGCTGGAGGATCAGAAGACGCTTCACGTCTTCGCATGCAACGTGCGCGGATTGAGACTGACACGTCTCGGTATCTCAACGATCGTTTAGGGCCGTCCGTGTTTTTAAGATCAAACTTGAGCCGTTGGATTGAGAAAATGGTGTACAGCTGTAAACCAATCGCCCAACCGGTTATGATCAGGTGCTCGAAATACACGTGAGCTCAACAAATCTCAAATAAGGTTTAAAGTCAATCTGTGAATAAACGGTGAAGATGAAATATGGAGTATACATCGAGGTGGCTTCACGAAAGCACGCACACACTGGATAATTATCCAGTATCGTTTTCTACACGCAAGCACGAGAATTGAGGCGGCACATTTCAGTTTAATTTAGGCCGTCCAATTTTTGGTGATTAAAATTCAGCCGTTGGATCGCGCCCAATGGAAGACAGCTGGAAACCACGCATAACCGGAGAGTAATCTGGTGCTCCCCAAATCATAGTAATCTTGCTACAATTAACTGATCGAACGACTCAAATCCATTAAAAAAATTCATCTATATAATCTACGGTCTATAGGAAAGGATTACACGTTATTTTATTAGAAACGGCCATATTGGATCAAAAACTTATTTACAATAAGTGGGACACGCGGCACATTAAGAAGAAACCCTAAAGATTGGATCAAATCCAACCGTTGAATACTAAACGTTTTCCAAATCCAACGGCTGGGGATCATTTGATATCCTAAAAACCTTAAAAAACAAAATAGATAGGGTAAAGTGTAAACTGATTCGATCATTCAAGCCTTCTCTGAGTTATCTGTTTGGTTCTCGCAGACTCACTCATGACGAGCCTGCCACTCGCTCACCCAGCCCTAGTTCTAAACAGTCACTTCTCTGATCTCTCGGTCTCTCCATCTTAGTTAGGGTTCTAACTAGGCAGAGAACTATGATTCTATTTCTGAGCGAGCATTCAATGCTTCTCAGTTCTCAGTGTAGTTGTTTGAATACTTGAGTGCACGCAAATGACACTATCAACCCTTATCAACCCCCTCCCCCTCCCTACAAGGCTACAACCCGTTCGTTTCAAATCCTCAATCGAGCCGTTGATGGATCATCTGATATCCATCCAATGGCTTCCTAACCACTCGTACAAGTTTTGGGAGAGAAGAGTTCTCCTAGCCCGTCCAATCTCGCCGCCTAATCCTTCTTATCTTATGATTCTTATTTACGTTGTTTATATTTTTTTATTTCGATTTATTTATTTTTTTTCAACTGTTCTCAGTGTTCAGTGACATTTTTTTTTTGTGATTTGGTCAATTTGGCAGAGATAAAGATGATTGCTCTTGATCTGACTGTGATGGAAATGCAAATCGAGTACTGGGCTATCAAGTACTCGTTTGCCATCTTTTTGTTTATTCCCAAATCCCCCCAATCCATGATCCCCCCTTATATATTTGAGTGTATGAACCGATGATGGTGTATGCTCCTACTTGCTGCTTATTGCTTAAAAACCCTAAGTATTCGAATCAGAAAACCTTCTGACTTCTGAAATCTGAAGAGCTTCTGAGTTCTGCCTTTTTAAGTTAAGTATTTTTTTTTCCTTCGAAAACCCTAACTAATGTTCAAATTTCAATTGTTCATTACTTAATTTACTTATTTACTTCCATTTCATCATTTCAGGGAGTAACACTTAATTTGCAAGCCAGTAGCTACAAGCCTACAACAATGTTGAATCTGTTGATTGTTTGAAGTTTGAACTTTGAAGTTGCAGGTTTTTCTTTTTTCTTTTTTTTTTAAATAAAAAAATAACTTGTTCTGTCTGTTTTCATTAGTTGTTTGAGTATGATTTTGTTAATTGTTTATGAGTATGATTCTGTTTAGGGTTTGAGTATGATTATGTTTAGGGTTTGAGTATGATTATGTCAAGTGTTTTGAGTATGATTCTATTAATTGTTTGAGTATGATTATGTTTAGGGTTTGATTATGATTTTGTTTAGGGTTTCAGTATGGTTTTGTTTAATTGTTTATTAGTATGATTGATTCTGTTTAATTGTTTGTTACTATGATTTTGTTAATTGTTTGAGTATGATTCTGTTAGGGTTTGAGTATGATTATGATAAGTGTTTGAGTATGATTTCATTATTTGTTTGAGTATGATTTTGTTAATTGTTTATGAGGCTTAGGGTTTGAGTATGATTATGTTTAGGGTTTGAGTATGATTATGTCAAGTGTTTTGAGTATGATTCTGTTAATTGTTTGAGTATGATTCTGTTTAGGGTTTGAGTATGATTCTGTTTAATTGTTTATTAGTATGATTGATTCTGTTTAATTGTTTATTACTATCATTGATTCTGTTAATTGTTTGAGTATGATTCTGTTTAGGGTTTGAGTATGATTTCATTATTTGTTTGAGTATGATTTTTTTAATTGTTTATGAGTATGATTCTGTTAATTGTTTGAGTATGATTCTGTTAATTGTTTATGAGTATAATTCTGTATTTCTGTTAAGTGTATGATTATGATTTGTTTTTACAAATTAATAACAGTTATGGAGAATACAATTGAACTCAATGAAATCAATGAGGTTGATTTGGGTGATGATACACTTGCTGCCGACCCTACTCATGGATCTGGTGAGGCTGCTAGCAGTCAATGCACGCCAGATGAACCTGTTGTTGTTGAGTCTGAGTTTGAGTCTGGGGATGGATGGTGATGGGGCTGGGGCTGGGGCTGGGGCTGGGGTTGGGGGTGAAGGTGGGGCTGCCGCCTTCCAAAAGAAGGAGAGGAAGAAGACTTCAAAAGTCTGGAATGACTTTTCATCAATTACAGTAGCTGGTGTAAGAAAAAACCAATGTCATTGGTGTAAGGGTTTGTTTGCTGTAGGGAAATCTAGTACTACCTCCACCCTTAGTAGGCATTTAACTGGGTGTAAGAAGTTTGTGGAGTTAAATAACCGTAAGAAGCAAAAGACTTTGTGTTTTGAACCTAGTGATGACCATGAAGGTTTTGGGATAGTGTCAAACTTTGTTTACAATGAGAAGAGAGTTAGGAACTTGCTCATATGGTACTTCTACATGAGTATCCTTTTAATATGATGGAGCATGAACTTTTCAACAAGTTCATGAGGGCTTGTACACCACACTGGAAAAAAATTAGCCGTGCCACTGTAAAAAGTGATTGCATTGCTACTTATAACATTGAAAAGATAAAACTGAAAACATTGCTAAGTGGGATTGATAGGGTAAACATAACCACTGATATGTGGACCTCCTCTCAAAGGGTTTCATATATGGTGGTTACATGCCATTTTGTGGACTGTAATTGGCAACTCCAAAAGAGGATTTTGAATTTTTGTAATGTGCCTCCTCCACATTCTGGTGTTGTTATTGCTGATGCCTTGAGAGACACTTTTAATGATTGGGGCATTATGAGAAAAGTATTTACAATTACTGTCGATAATGCAAGTGCTAATGGTTCTGCCATTGACATTTTGAGAGTTGATTTTCGGTTGAAGGGTATTTTATTGCCTGTTGGGGGGCTTTTGTTTCATGTTAGGTGCTGTGCCCATATTACTAATTTGTTAGTGCAAACAGGGCTGTCAGAAATAGGGGACATTATAGATTCTGTTAGGCAGAGGATTAAATATATAGTGGCTTCTGAGAGGCGGTTGAAGGTGTTTAGTGAAATAGCAAGGGGGTTGGACTTGGGTTGTAAGAAACTGATTTTAGATGTTCCTACTAGATGGAATAGCACCTACTTGATGTTGGAGATTGCAATTAAGTTTAGGGAAGTGTTTCCTAGATACCATAGAGTTGAGCAGGCCTTTATGTGGGTGGTAAGTCCTGAAGAGTGGGAAAAGGTTGAGAATGTGAACCAAGTATTAGCTGTTTTCAATGATGTGACAAACATTGTTTCTGGAAGTGACTACCCAACATCTAATCTGTTTTTGCCCGAGGTGTGAGAATGAAAGAAATTGTGGATATTAAGGCTAGGATAGGAATGAATACATGAAATTAATGGCAGCTAGGATGAGTGATAAATTTGATAAGTATTGGGGAGAGACGAATATGTTGATGGCCTTAGCTGCTGTGTTGGATCCTAGATACAAAATGAAGTTGATAAGTTTCTTTTCCTATCATTTATCCACTTGATGTTGAAGGTAATGGCATAAAGGGTGTCTTGAGGGTTTTGCAAGAGTTGTATGAAGTTTATGTTGCTGCCCATAATTATCTATACTTCAACAAAGTTGTCAGCAAGGTGGTTCTAGTAGTTCGATTACCTGCATTACGGAGGGTGTTTCGTGGTGGCGATCACGGTTTAGGCAACATTGTAGAAGCAGTGACATCATCCGCCCTTGAAAAACTGATTTGGATATTTATCTTGAAGAAGATGTATTCATTTCGAAAGTGAGGTGATGATAGTGATGCAAATTTTGATGCTTTGGAATGGTGGAAATCAATGCCTTGAAGTACCGCATCTTATCTAAGATGGCACGGATTTATTGGGCTGTTCCAATCAGCTGATTGCTTTAATCATCATTCAAAGGTCGGGTAGAGTAATTGAACCCCCATAGAGCATCGATCAATTCATCGCCCAGATGCTCCTATGTGGTTCGATTAATAGGGCACCGCATGGTATTAAGAAAAATCTCGCATGTAAGTTATGATTATATCATTCATTTAGTTTCCAAGCTCTTTTTAATTGTAATTTCACATTATTAATATTGGGTTTGTGTTTGTAGAAAATGGTGGAAGTGGAGCTACTGTGAATCTTTGTTTGCTCATGTTTTGTACTTTGAGGGGTTCTTTATTTCTCTCAACCTGAATCAACCTTATATCCTTTTTATTATTGAATCTGTAATATTTTAACTTTTTTATTCTTAATAATAGTCCTAAATCAGAATGTTTTGTCACATTATATCTTTATGTTACTCGTAATATGTATCAATTATTATGCCTTTAACCTTCTTTGTCTTTGTTGGAATTGGAATATTGGATGCCTTTTTTTTTTCCAAACCAAATCTTAAGTGATAATTCTCCTTGACATCTTGCAAGGAGTTAAAAACATCTAACCATTTTTTCCATTGGATGCAGTGATTGGGCATGTGGCAACTAGGGTAGTGTAATTTAGTTGCATTTTCTCATTTGCCTAATCTTTCATCTCTTCTCAATTCGATTATATTTCTTGCTTTGTTCATGTAAAATGGTGGTAGTGGAATTACCTTGTTACCTGATTTGTGTTTGTAGAAATTGTTTGATTATATTTCTTGCTTTGTTCATGTAAAATGGTGGTAGTGGAATTACCTTGTTACCTGTATTTGTGTTTGTAGAAATTGTTTGATTATATTTCTTGCTTTGTTCATGTAAAATGGTGGTAGTGGAATTACCTTTGTTACTGTATTTGTGTTTGTACAAATTGGTGGTAGTAGAATTACCTAATTTTCTCGTGAATGCTCTATGACCCTATGTAGTGATTATCTAAAATGTTTATCGCTTTTCCTTCTATTATTAATGTCCCAACTTGTTCATTCTCGCCTCATTGATTTTGCTAATCATTATTGGGGCATTTGAATTTCTTTTTTTTTTTTACCAACTTAAGTGATAATTCTCCCTTGACATCTTGCAAGGGAGTTTTAAACATCTAACCATTTTTTTTCCCATTGGATGCAGTGAGTCTGTTATGTCTGTGTAGTCTGTGGGCTTCTAGCAACTTGAAGTGTGATTTCATTGATTTGGTTGCATTTTTCTCATAGGTCTAGTCTTTTCTCTCTTTTTTAATTTGATTATATTTCCTAGTTCATACTTTGATGAGTAACTAACTTTAATTTTTAAATCATTGAATGCAGGCTTTAGTTTGTGGCAACTGGAAACTGCAAGTCTTAAAGTGGGAACCAAAATTTATGTATAATGTAATTTTGTTATAATTTATCTTGCTGGTTTATGCTCATTTTCAGTTTGCTTGTAAATTGTAATCTATTAGTTGCATATTTTAGAGTTTGATTGTAATCTCTATTATTTGTTTATCTTTTTGAGTTTCCCTGTAATCTCTAATCCGGTCAATTTCAGTTTGCTTGTAAATTTCATTTTCAGTTTGCTTGTAATCTCTTTTTAGGTTCATTTTCAATTTGAGTTTGTAAGTTGTAATCTATATTATATGTATAGGCAATATAGCTAGTAGGTAATACTGTAATAGACTAATAGGTTCATTTCTAAATTACTAGATTGTTTTGAGTTATGACTTGTGACAATCAAGGCTGGTTGTTGATGTTGAATTGTTGATACATACAATTATGTTAATATAGTTTCTATGTTACAGTTTTGTGATGATTTTTTTCACTGATTTTGTAAGAATGTGTTTGGGGATTTTTTTCCCTTAAACGAAGCTTACTCGGCCGAGCCTAAAATTTGAGGCTCTGGGGCTCGATCTGGTCCGGCTCGAGCTCCGCCCAAAAATTATTTTCGGATTCTCGAGCTCGAGCCACTCGAGTACTCGGCTTGGCTCGAGCGTCCGGTTTTGGTGAGCCCAAGCTCGGTCCCGAGCCTATGGTTTTTCTAATGAGCCGAGTTTGAGCATTGGTTTTTTAGTTCGGCTCGAGCTCGGGACCGGCTCGAATAAATTTTCTCCTAATGAGCCAAGCCGGTTTAGCCAAAAGCTCGCTCATTTCTGCTCATTTACTTTGAGAGTTTAATTCGACTTGTTGTCCACATAAATCACGAGATTTTTCTTGTGGGTGATTCAGTGACTCCAAAAGATTTCTTAACCATATGGCTTCACAAACAGCAGGAGAAATTGCTACATACTCAGCTTCATATGAGGACAGGGCTACAATTGCCTGCTTCTTTGATGTCCAAGAAAAAACGGTTGAACCAAGATAGAACACATGACCAGTTGTACTTTTTCTCTCATCTTGGTCACTTCCCCAGTCACTATCTGAATAACCAACTAAATCTGCTCTTTCACCATAAGTATAGAAAAGGCCAAAATTGAGAGTACCTTTAATATGCCTTAGAATCCTCTTTGCAGCTAGCCAATGAGATTCTCTTGGTGTCTCCATATAACGACTTACTAGTCCAACGCCATAGAGTATGTCAGGCCTTGTCATTGTCAAATATCTCAGGCTTCCGACGAGACTCTTGTACATGGTTGAACTGACAAGTTTTCCTTCTCCTTCTTTTGACAGCTTCAGTCCTGTTGCGACAGGAGTGTTGACAACATTACAGCTATCCATCTTGAATTTTTCCAAGATTTCTCTCATGTATTTCTTTTGAGAAATAAAGATTCCATCATTTTCTTACTTCACTTCTATCCCAAGAAAATATGACATCAATCCATTGTCAGTCATTTCAAACTCTTTGAACATGGATTGCTTGAACTCTGCAAACATCTTCTCACTACTACCAGTGAATAGCAAATCATCCACATATAGACAAAGTATAAGAAAATCTCCTTTGTCGTCAGTCTTCATGTAGACAGAGTGCTCATATGGACATTTGATAAATCCATTTTGTTGAAGATAATCATCAATACGAGCATTCCAAGCTCGTGGTGCTTGCATTAGGACATACAAAGCCTTCTTCAAATGATACACCTTATCTTCTTCCCCTTGTGAAATAAAACCTTCTGGTTGTTCCACATACACTTCTTCCTGAAGTACTCCATTGAGGAAAGCTGATTTGACATCTGGTTGGCATATCTTCCAACTATGATGAGTTGCAAGTGAGATTAACAGTCTCACTGTATCAAGTCGAGCAACTGGCGCAAAGACTTCTTCATAGTCAATTCCATACTTTTGTTTGTAGCCTTTAGCTACAAGCCTTGCCTTGTATCGATCAATGCCGCCATCTGCACTTCGCTTGATCTTGTACACCCATTTGACACCAATTGTCTTCTTTTTTGGTGGGAGTGTCGATAACTCCCATGTGTTATTCTTCTGAATAGCTTAGATTTCTTCTTCCATTGCTGATCTCCAACAATCTTCTTCAACAGCTTCTTGAAAGGTTATAGGCTCATGATCTGCATAGAAATAGAAAAGATTTGTTTCTTCTTCTTCTGTACGTTCATAGACATCCCTGAGACTTCCCATCCTTATGGGAGTTGGAATTCCTCTTCCACTTTCATCATTGGATGATGAAGAACCTGATGTAGGACTTCTTTGTGTTGAAGAGGGTGTAATAGGTTGATGAGATGTTAGTGAGGCTGATGATGTCACAATTTGTAGTTGTTCTTCGGATTCATCTGAGACAACATTTTCTTTGTCCGCCTCTTTATTGCTCCAATTCCATGATTCTTCTTCACTAAAGACACCATCTCTACTAACCACTACTTTGTTTGTTAGTGGGTTATAGAGCTTGTATGCCTTTGACTCCTCACTATAGCCAACAAAAATACACTTTTCACCTCAATCATCAAGCTTCCTTTTTTTTGCTTCAGGAAGCTCATATGCAACACACCCAAAAATTCGAAGGTGTGCAACACTAGGTTTGTATCCACTCCATGCTTTTTGAGGCGTCATGTTCTTGACACTCTTTGTTGGGCATCGGTTCAACAAATACACCGAGCATGCTACGGCTTCCACCCAAAATTGCTTCGGCAATCCTTTCTCTTTTAGCATGGATCTCGTCATGTCAAGGATAGTGCGATTCTTCCTTTCTGCTATCCCATTTTGCTATGGGGTATAGGCTATGGTGAGTTGATGTCTGATCCCATTCTCTCTGCAAAAATCTTGAAACGCATTTGAGGTGTACTCACCCCCTCGATCAGATCTAACAACTACAAGTTTGTAATTAGTCTCCGCTTTAGTGAACGCCTTAAAGTTCTTGAAAACAGCTAAGGCTAAAGATTTCTCCGTGAGAAGATAAACCCATGATTTTTTGCTGAAATCATCTATGAAGGTAATGAAGTACTTGTTACCTCCAAATGATATGCGATCCAATGGCCCACAAATATCAGTGTGCACCAACTGCAGTGGTGCTTTCGCCCTCCGTGATGTACCACTTGGAAAAGAGAGTCATGATTGCTTTCCAAGTACACATCCTTCACATACATGGTTTGCTGAATCAATTTGTGGTAGACCATGTACCATTCCACCAGAGGATAACAGCTTCAAGCCATTAAAGTGAAGATGGCCAAAGCGTAAATGCCACTGCCATGTGACTTGTTTTCAATGAGTCCAATGAGGCATTTCTTGATCTTCGTATTCAGGTTCAAAGGGAACATATGGTTCTTCGTCATTTGAACACATGCAACGAGCCTTCCATTTGTATCATTTAGAGAGAGAATTATTCTCCATGTGTACAGTATATCCCTTCTGGAGCAGCTGGCCAATACTTGGGATATTGCTCTTCATACTTGGGACATAGTAAACATCATAAATGAATTCTTCCTTGCCATTTTCTAGAAGATCCAGACTTTTCCTCTTCCTTCAACTGCAAGTTTTGAGGAATCTCCAAGGCTCACGTTTCCGCAAACTCCTTCTTTGAGTTCAACAAAAGTTTCTTTTCTTCCACACATATGATTGCTTGCACCGGAGTCAAGGTACCAAACATCATGTTGACCACTGGAATCATTGTGTGCTAATAAGAGAGTAGAATTTTTACTCTCACTGCTTGATGCTTCAACAAGGTTGACATGGTCATCTTTCTTGTACGAACATTCTGAGGCATAGTGTCCATATTTTTCGCAATTGTAACATTGGACATTCTGCTTTCTCCTGTCAGAGAAATTTCTCCTTTCTTGAGATGGACCACGATCATTTGTATTACCGCGTCCACGACCTCAACCTCGACCACGGAAGTTGGCACCACCACATCTTGAATTCCATTGTCCACGACTTCCCTTTGGTCTGTCAAAATTTAATTTTGACTCCAAAGCTTGCTCAAGAGATGTGGAGCCTGCAGTCTTCAAAATGCGTTGTTCATGAACTCGGAGAGATCCTAGCAGCTCCTCTGCACTTATAGTCTCCAAGTCTTTTGATTCTTCAATTGTCGTCACCACATGCTCAAATTTGAGTGTGAGCGATCGAAGTATCTTTTCCATGACACGAACATCTTTAAGTTTCTCGCCATTTCTCTTCATTTCATTCACTATTACAAGTAATCGAGAATAATAATCAGAGACATTTTCTCCTTCATTCATATGGGCAAATTCAAATTCAGCCCTTAATGATTGAAGGCGAATTCTCTTCACTCGATCAACACCTTTGAAAATTGTTTTCAAGGTGTCCCAAGCTGCTTTGCTCGTTGACGCTTCAGCGACCTTCTCGAATGTTGAATCATCAAATCCTTGATAAAGGAGATACAACGCCTTCTTGTCCTTCTTTCTTTGGTCTTTGAGAGTGACTTTCTGATCTGCAGTGTAGGTGGCTTCTTGTTCCGGAGTGGGCTCAACGAACCCGGTACTGACAATTTCCCAGAGATCTTGTGATCCAAACAATGCTTTGAATTGGATGCACCACTTCTCATAATTTTCTTTTTTCAACTGAGGAACTTGCGATTTGCACCATATTGGAGGCCATGAAATGTTAGAAATAAACAGGCTCTGATACCAATTTGTTGTGATTAAGTTTACAAACCAATACCCAAAGGGAAAACCTATAATACGGTCCATCTGCAAAACTCATGTTTTGCAGCATCCAGTAGGATAATGACACCTCACCATAAAGAAGAAAAATTGCACAAGAAAAATATAAAACCCCCAAAGCTGATTTTCGTTAGGAAGAAATGAGAAAGAAGAGAAGGAAGAGAAAAAAAAAGAAGAGAAGGAAGAACACGTTAGGTGCGAGGCATTGTCGACCATCGAGACCCATGACTGGGTCTCGCTACTGGGTCTTGCTCCGGTGAGTCTTTTTTTTTTCTAATGGCTCCGGCGATTTTAGGATGACAAAATCCCCAAAAGGGTTTATCTTCCCTTCTAGGTTTTAGTTTTGAATCCAAAATAAGTTTTGAGGCATTAGAATCGATTGTTGAGGCATTAGAATTGATTTTTGAGGCATTAGAATCGATTTTTGAGGTTGGATTTTCATTTTTCAGTGTTTTGGGTTTTGCCGAAAATGGAGTATTTCGCCGGAGGAGTCATGGTTGGGTTTGAGGCTAGAACCACGGCGCCCTGACCCGAGGCTCGTCGCATCTCCGATTGGAGAGAGAGGGAAAGGGCTCGTGTGCTTGCGTGGCTTCAGGAATGTGAGGGCGGTCTATGAATGGCAAGGATTGAAGCTCGAGGTCGACGAGACGGGCTACGATTTCGGGACGTGCTATGAGGTTGAGTCGAGCGCCGATCCGAGAGAGGTTAAAATTGTTGATCGAGAGGTTTTTGGAGGAGAATGGGATTGGGTTTTCGTATTCCGATACGTCGAAATTCACGATTTTTCAGTCCGGGAAGTTGCCATCGTAACCTTCGTTAAAATTTCGGTTGCCATATTTTGACGAGAATTAGTAAAAAAAGGAAACTGTCCATGATTCACGAGAACCGAAGACCGGCCAGGCGAGATCCGACAAGACCCAGGCATGGGTCTGTCGATTTGAAATCTAGGGGCATTTTGGGGTTTTAATAGTTTTAGTTTGCTGCTTTGTTCTCATTTTAATTGTTTGCACTTATGAGGTGTCAAGATAGGATTAGAGGCTGCAAAATACCCCTTTTGCAGATGGACTGTATAGTAGGGGCTCCCATACCCAAAATACACGGCCACTCACAAAATTTAGAAAGAACAAAATTGAAAGACCAAAGGAGAAAATATCAAGAGAGAAATATCAAGCTTCTTATTTCAATCTTGTTTCTTGCTTGCAATTATAAAACCTACGTACATGATATCCTTTATATAGGATTTCTTACATGTGAACACACATATTACTTAACAACAAAAGTCAATAAAAATCGCTCTAACATTTAAAGCATTTAAGAGCTAATTAAAACTAGAAAATTCCAAAGTCTACAAAAGTTGGCTACCACACGTTTTTTCTTGTCTTCATGCACAATTCATGCATCATTTAACTTCATGCATCTAAATGCTAATTAGAAGGTAGGAAATGCTAAAAGAAAGAAAGACAAACATCCAACCTAAAGTCCAAGAAAATTGCTAGCATACTTTCTTTGACTTGTGCATTTTTATTTGTACTTCTAACAAAACATGGGCTGTCCATACGGTAAAATCACCGTTCAGACGTCCTTCGAACGGAGGCCTTTTTGACCTAGTTGTCGTCCGAATTAGCAAACTATTGTGAAATATGAATTTGTAGATCTTTGAGTTAGCTTTTCAATGACATCAAGAACGCCCCAATCTGAGTTCTACAGCTCTAGATATGGTCCTTTTAGTAGGACTCGCCAGGTGCGAATCATCGTTCGATCCAAATTTGCTGTCAAAACTCCCCGAAGTGTCTTAAGCCCCAGAATCAATGGAATTAGGCATAGTTTTCCTTTAGCAACCTACAAAACACAAAAAACATAGAACTACACAAAACATTAGATAATAATAAGGCTAAATGATTAACAAATGTAAATTAAGAGCCCCAAATATGTAATATTTGACATTCATCATTCATCATATTGCATTCTTATGAATTTTGGAGTACACAACCTTTGAGAATAATTGGAACCCCATGAATCTATGTTAGTCCACTTTACACTTTTTGGAACATGTTTTGTCTCAATTTTCCAGTTGTGAGTTGAATGATGTTTGGATGCTTGGATGGTGTGGTTTGTGTGTTCAACTTGTTAACTTTACTCATAATGTATGAACCATGTGTTTGTGTGAAAAGCTTTGTCTATCAATAACGTAGTGCCAAAAAAATGTTTGTGGGTATCATTGCTGATAAATCTTTATGAGACTTCACTCGTCCTATAGGGATGCGTAGGGGTTTAAAAGACTTGTTGCATATACTAAATGTAATTGTTTCTCCCATGAAAGTGGACTTATATTTCTCATTTTGATGTGTTTTTCATTTTGTTTTGCTAAAAGACTAACAAAATGTAACCTTGGGGGTATTTGATGAGTGCCAAATATTATATATTTGGCCCCTTAACTTATATTTGTTAAGCTCTTAGCTTTGTTATTTTCTAATGTTTTTGTTAACTTTGGTGTTTTGGTATGTTACAAGTCATTGAGAAAAAAATGTAGCTTGAGGGTGGAAATAAGCAAAGAATTTAAAGAATCCTAGAAGTGTGATTGAGTGCACAAAAGCCACAATCTAGCACATCTGCGCTCGAGCCCATGCATGTAACGCCCCCAAAATTAGCCTTGGCTAATTTGGTGGAGTCACTGGCAGTCCGCCTAATTAAACCATGTATGGCTAATAGGCAACCACCCTTATAAAAAAAACAACACTTGTCAGAGTAATGCAAGGAAGGTGAATAAATCTGAGAGTATTACGAATCATTAACTAAGAACATGGAGCTACTAGACAATTAAAACAAACCTGTAACTAATGAGTGCACACAGTCGGTCAGACAGTAACACTTTAGCCACTTTCGTAATAGTTGGATCAGGTTACCTAAGGAATGATAACAACTGCGTAAGTCTAACGACTTAGTAAGTAAACCCCACACGTAAGCATGACATGAGCCTGATTAATACAAATAAACGTGCTATCCAAGTAATAATCAAAGAGGGCGTTTACCCCTGCTAATACACCATTTCATAGATTTTAGGATTTTTAAAGCGCTATGATGTAAAACTAGCGATAACGGCCTAATTGTTTTGATGCAGGAAAAGATAATGCTTTATAGGTCATAACTCCCATACATGGTCTACCCGAGATATTACCCCTTCTTAGCAGGGTTGATGCTGTCCCGAGGGACCTATAATACAATGCCAGTGCCCCAGCCATTGCACAACATACCGTACGTAACACTAGTGGCACGATCGGGTCCGACCCCGAGTGGCCCACACCAACTAGTGACGTCCGTCCTGTAGTGACCGAACCATTGGGAATGGTTGCATCAAGGTCACGAAACCAATGGGAGTACTCTGCTGGACAGGATGTGATAAATGCAACGAACATCGTTGCTGAAGTCGCTCATCTGGAAGCTACCCTCCCCCTCTAGCTCCATCTGGTGAGGGCGCCCCTCGGCGAAGCATGCTACTAGGTCGGCTCTGGCAGGGAGATGATCGATCGGGTAAGGGTATACTGGGTCACGAACATGAGGTGCTCCAGTGATCTCGCTGATAAGTGTAGGGGTCACCTCTATCGCTCTCCCCCTGAGCCATGTACGGAATGAGTCACTGCGTCTCTGATGGAGGTTCGCGTAGAACTCCCACACTATGGCCTCTACTGTAGGGCGGTGATCCTCTGCCATACTAGTCCACCCCTGTGCATCCAGCACTACCCGTACTCTCGGCGCGCGCTCGTCGAACTCCTCTATGGTGGCTCCTCTCTCGACGATGATCCGACGCTCGTGGTAGTAGCGAGTGTATCGGCGCCTAACCTTATCCCGTCGGAAACGGGTGTGGTCATATACTAGGTCATCATCATCCCTGTCTGTGGTGGTGCTGCCCTAACGAATCGGCTCACCAGGGACTAGTCCACCTCCGGTAGTGTCGTCGCTCTCGATGTCAACGTCCATGGTGATCTCTGGCTTAGACTCAGGGTCCTGAGCGTCCTGCAATGGTGCCACACGCCGTCGCTAACGTGCGGCTGAAGAAGAAGCGGCCTCACTGGCTTGTGTGTGCACCATCATCCTGCATGAAAAATTCCTATCAATAATGACACAGAATCCTCATGCAAAACCCTACCCATGCAAGGTCCTATTTCTACATGCCTTAATATGCAGATTTCAAGAAAACAAAGGTGTGTTGGCAGATTCAAACAGTGCCAAAAATTTCAGGTATCTCACGGTGTCCAAAAATTTGGTTAGCTAGATAGTTAATAAGCACCTAGCAATGACGTTGGGTGCATTAGAATCCAATAAGTCCGAAGGGTCACAATCACCCCTCCCTAAAAGAGGATGGGCATTTTGGAAATTTTGTGGCGGATGGGAAGTGACAGAGGCTTCAACTAAATAGTGTTAGATCCCATGATGATCAATTGGGACCTAGTGGATTGGGTTAGGCGGTCAAAGTTGGAAATACTCCTCCTAAGAGGAAAGGGTATTTTGGTACTTTTACATAATTGGGCAAAATTTCGGATAAATGGCCAAAATTAAACATTGGAGTCTCGGTTACAATCGTCAAGTCTCAGTTGGTCCAAACGACCCAATTAAATCAGGAAGTCGTGGAAACTCAAACTTAGGCAAAGATCCTTAAATTCAAGAACTAGGGTTTGGATGGATCGAAATCGACCGATAGATTTTGATTTAATCCCATTACAGGCACAAGAAGACTCAAGGTACGAGTCTTGAGTTCTAAGGAATCCAAATGATCCAAAATCTGTAGATATGATCACAAATTTGAAACCCCCAGTTTTCAATTTAGGGTTCGAACTGGTCAATTGGGTTAATAGGTTTCAGTCCAAAGCTTCTAAAGTGATATAGGAACACATCGAGATTGGATTCCAGGAAATTGTAGGAGGTTTTATCGGGTTTAGGGCGAAAAACTCTACCCTTTGTATGTGAGGGGTATTTTGGTAATTTTACCTGGTTGGGCAAAATTTCGAACTTAGGTATTGGGATCGTAGATCGGGGTTTCAATTTCAAGTTTTGGGTTTCAATTGGTCCAAACGACCAAATAGAAGCCTCAAAATCAACAAAACCCGATTTGGGCAAAAACCCCCAATTTCAAAAATTAGGGTTTGGGATTCCTCAAAATTGATCAAATTGGGACAATGGGTGGTATGGGTCTTATTCCTAGGTCATCACAAAGTGATTTAGAACTCATTTCATGCATCAATTGCATGAAGAAACGCATCAAATCTCAAGGGTTTCGGAGATTGGGGAAAAACTCCCAAAATCCGAATGAGCATGATTTCAAGGGGAAAAATGCAACAAACACATGCACATTAAGTCCACATCATGATCCTAGTTCACAACCAAGCCATCTAGAATGCAAAATGAAAGAAATTTCGAAGATTTCAAAGAAAACCTAAAGTTACGAAAACCTTGAAAAGTTGGGGAAAAATCGTCTTACCTTGATTAAATCTTTGAGAATGAGATGGGAATCTTTAAAACCTTGAGAGACTTGGCCGAAAATCTCCTTGAAAGCATTTGGGTGGAGAGAAAATGGGAGAAAAGCCAAATGAATAGGGTTTGAGGACGTTCGGCCCTTTTTTAAAAACGCTGGGTTAATGGCGTACGTCCGGCATCGAGGGCGTACGTCCGCTTAACCCTAAAAAGTTTTTTTTTTGGAAAGTTTACAAGGCATGAAAGTTAGAAAGAGCAAAGTGAGTCATGACAATTTTGTTTCTGAAATCCGACGTACATTGAAAATCTTCTTGGTGCACTACAACCAACCCCAGTTGTCTAGATACCCAAAACTCATCACTGCTAAGGGTGAGGGAAAACCTAGCTACCTAACACCTAGAGGTTACTACCCCAAGACCTTCTATTCCTCATACGAGTCTTCGGATGGGTCTTCTTCGTCCTTAACTAGTGCCTCATAGTCCTTGTCTATGCTGGAAAGAAACGCAGTCTTCTGACAGTCAGATCCTTCGGGTAATGCTCCCATCTTAAGCAGTCAAATTTCTTCTTGTTCCCACTGGGTGTACTCGTCTGAAATCTAGGTCAGTTGAGTGTGCATTGCTCACTTCTGTTCATTATTGAGGTACGGGTTAAACCTTCCGGGAATGGGTGGAAAATCTCGTATTGCAGAAATACTGCGACGCTTGGGAACGGCTGTCCTTTTCTTAGTTGCTATACGCGTCTCCTTTTCCTCGCTTAGCAAAGGTTCCAGCCTCTTGTCAGCTTGGGTTAAATTCCTGTGTTTACCAGAGCAAGGTTGGTATCCAGGTGCATAGGGTCCGAACTCAGCTGGCCACTCTCGAACAGTTGGGAAGCGTTTACAATCATCACGCATTTGAGTATGAAGCAGGATCAAGTGTCTGTAACACAGAACAGGCGACCCCGTTCATCCCAAGTCAATCAATCAATTAGGTTGTTACGATGGCCTGCACCCGCAAATAAGGTGTCTCAACCTACCCTAGGCTCCAGTTCTTTGAAGATCAATCCTAATTACTACAGCCTATGCTCAGATTTACCACTATGGTCGGCAGAACCGTATGCTCTAATACCATATTGTAACACCCCAAAATTAGCCTTGGCTAATTTGGTGGAGTCACTGGCAGTCCGCCTAATTAAACCACGTATAGCTAATAGGCAATCGCCCTTATAAAAAAAACAACACTTGTCAGAGTAATGCAAGGAAGGTGAATAAATATGAGAGTACTATGAATCATTAAATAAGAACATGGAGCTACTAGACAATTAAAATAAACCTGTAACTAATGAGTGCACACAGTTGGTCAGACAGTAGCACTTTAGCCACTTTCGTAATAGTTGGATCAGGTTACCTAAGGAATGATAACAACTGCGTAAGTCTAACGACTTAGTAAGTAAACCCCACACGTAAGCATGACATGAGCCTGATTAATACAAATAAACGTGCTATCCAAGTAATAATCAAAGAGGGCGTTTACCCCCGCTAATACACTATTTCATAGATTTTAGGGTTTTTAGAGCGCTATGGTGTAAAACCGGCGATAACGGCCTAATTGTTTTGATGCAGGAAAAGATAATGCTTTATAGGTCATAACTCCCACACATGATCTACCCGAGATATTATCCCTTCTCAGTAGGGTTGATGCTGTCCCGAGGGACCTATAATACAATGCTAGTGCCCTAGCCATTGCACAACATACCGTACGTAACACTAGTGGCACTATCGGGTCTGACCTCGAGTGGCCCACACCAGCTAGTGACGTCCGTTCTGTAGTGATCGAACCATTGGAATGGTTGCATCAAGGTCACGAAACCAATGGATCCACAGCCCTCACATAACACACACATTTGACCATAGTACGCAGTTTATATAATAAGCCCATGGCCGTTTATACTGCACGTACCGGCGTACCATGTCTTACGATGCATCTTGGTGATTTATTAAAGCATACAATTACCGAGTAATTACGAAAAGTAAACATGCTCATCTCATATGCATGGTCAGTCAGCTGACATATCCCACGGTTTTAAGGAAAAGGGTGTAAGTGTCTACTTACCTTGCACATTCGAGGGAATCCTCTGATGAAGCTATTTCCTGTTATAATGGATACAAAACACCGTCATTCTAAGCCTTAAGAAACCTAAAGTTAAGGCTAAACCAGAGCATAAACGTATGAGGCTTAAGAACAAGTGCCCTGCCTACTGACCGTACGTCCGCCATCGAGGGCGTACATCCGCTCAGTGTGTTTAGCACACTATTTTAAGGCTCGGACAGTGCATGTTTCCAGTGATGTTTGCAGACCTCTAATCCCTTTCTGAGCTAATAAAATAGAACATGCAACGTAAGGAACCACAGAACCTCAAGTCTTTGAGAAAACCCATTTGAAAACATCACCATTTTTAGGAAAACGCTTAGTGAACACTAAAAACCATTATCAAGGCAGAATTATGAGATAACAAGATAATAACAACGAAGAGAAACGGAGCTTACCCCAAAGCTCAGCACTGACATGTTTCCTTTCCCTCGGAACCCTTCGTCGACGCTCTCTTCTATGATTTCTTTCTCAAAACACCAAGGAACAGTCTTGGCAGCCTAGGCACCAGGGGAAGAAGAAGGCGTGAGAAATGAAAGGGAGGGGCGGGCTATTTATAGAGAAAATCCGCCACCAACTCCCTGACATAGCAGCGGACGTCCGGCAACCCTAGCGTACATCCGGTGGTCTGTGCACATTGGTCTAAAGGGTGTCTTGTACGTCCAGGTATTACCCAAAGGGTGTCTCGTACGTCCAGGTATTACCCAAAGGGTGTCTCGTACGTCCAGGTATTACCCAAAGGGTATACCAAAAAGTAGCGTACGTTCGGTGGTCCCACTTACGTCCGGTGTACTATTTACAGAGCGTACGTCCGATGGTCCCCCATCGTACGTCCGCACTACAGACAGAAGCGTACGTCCGCTAGACCTAGCATACGTCCGCCCCCCTATGGGTCATTGTTAAACTTCTACTCCTAGCAGATCCAAACGTGATTAGGTTAGGCTAAGGGTGGTAGGCCTCGGGCTTACGCGTTTAGTCAAAAAGGAATCTTCTAAATAAGGGTTACTTTTATCGGGGCATTACAATGCATGGCACACTCGAGTGCACATCCACGTCAACCCTAGCATGCAGAGCCTAAGTGTTGTGCTACAATAGCCTTGAAGACCTCGAGTATGCTTGAGCAAACCATGAGTGCAATCGAGCACACTCACGCTAATGTGGTAGCACCGAGCCCTAATTTTTTATTATTATTTATAGTACATTTTTCTTTTGTAACCCTACATTGGGAGGTGCCGTAGTGAGCATATTTTTGACTTTGTGTTGTTCATGAATTTTACGCACGATTCCCTTTGTAAGTTATTCATTTCTTATTTTTTTTATTGAACTAATCATGTTGTTTTTAGTCATGAAAGGCTAAAACCTTCGACTAAGGTTGAAGATGAAGCTTCGCCATTGACATGCAATTTTATTCTCGTTGTTTACTCAAACAATTATGATTTTTTTGATAAAGTATTGTTTCGTTCCACTTCAATTGGTCAATTAATTTCATTTGATTGAATGTTTGATCGTTAATTGTTAAAAATGTTGGATATTCAATGTGTTTTATCCGAAGGATATATCAAATCATTCAATTGAGACCGAATATCCATTGTGATTTGTTGATCAAACAAATACATTGAATGATTTGATCTCAATTGGGTATTTGTTGTGATTTGTTAATTGTTTGGATTCATCATATTTTTTTATGTATATTTTTCCGGAATTTAGAACAATACGCATGGCTTAAATTGTTTGTCGGTGGTGTGAGTAAAATACGAGAATGCATTGCTTCGATTTGGTTAGGTAGATTCTAAAATCCTTAGTGATTTAATTCATTTAATTTACAATTAGTTTTATCTACTTTATTATTTTGGACGACAAAATCACTCGAACTTTGGAACTAGGTTAAAATGGAGTTGATTTTTGCAAACACAACTCCCAATGGATTTGACCTCGCACTTGCACACACTTTACTAGACACGATTCGTACACTTGTAAGTACAATTAAATTTGTACATTAGTTGTTGTTGCCCGATTGGTTTAGGATTTGCTTGATGATACAAGTTTGTTATTGTTATTATTTAGTTGCTTCATGTCTTTGTTTTGATGATTTGTAGTAGTTAACTTAGATTTATTTCACCTTCCTATACATTTAATCTAACGATGCTAGAGGGACAATTTCCCATTGGGTCACAAGTTGGCTTATCTGGGGCAATTACCAGTAACTCTGACAAATTAGCTGAGGCTAATATTGGAGTCGTAACAATACCCTACACTCTCTCTCATAAATTAATTCTCTTTTATTTTCATGCACTTTTGTTTTAAAAAAATCAAATTAAATCTCTTTTTAATTAATTTAATTTTAATCTTTCAAATTTGATAACAAAATCCCTGCAGTCCTTGAGGTTCGACACCCTCAATATAGCCTTATCCTACAAGGATTTGTCCTATTGCGAGTGGTTATTCTTATTACCCCTTCCCAACAAGGTTGGTGCTGTCTCAAGGAACTTGTAATACAACACTAGTGCCCTCGATATTGTACGCTACCATACATAACACTAGCGACACAACCGAGTTCGACCTCAGGTGGCTCACACCGCTAATGATGTTCGTCCTATAACAACCATTATATCCAAGATCCGTATAACACACATATTTTACTATAAAGTTAACATATATAATAAGCTCAAGGTCATTATCCCGCATGTACTAATGTACCATATCATACGATGCAAAATTATTTTGTCTATATTTTACGTGCATGCTATCAGGACCCTATTGGGATCAGCTCGAGATCCTAGTAGGACTAACCCAAAATATTTTTTCCACTGAAAATATTTCTCGACGAGTCCTGGTCAAGTCCTAGTGGGTCCCACCTAGGTCCCGGGTGGGTCCCTATCAAGTCCCAAGTGGGTTCCGGGTGAGTCCTAGTTAGGTCCTGGCAGGTCTTGGGCGGGTCTTAGGTAGGTCCGATTGGGTCCAGTAAGGTCTTGGGTGGGTCCAGTTGGGTTTGAGTCAAGTCTCGAAGGGTGGGTCTTGGTAGGGTCTATCGGTTTAAGAATAAGATGCTCAAAGTCGAAAAATAGTTTACGTAAATCATTTTTCAAAAATTAAATAAGAATTTCGGTCAAAAGAAAAATATTTTTCGTTGACCACTATTTTACATTGTAGTAATTATAAACACCGTAAAATACGAAAATTATTTTTTGAAAATTATTTTATTTCGAAAGAAATGAATCACTAACAAAGATAAGAGGCTTTGAAGGCTATGAAGGTCAACAAACAAAAAATAATAAAAAATTTAAAAAAAAAAAAAAAGTAGAAAAAAGACAAGGGAGATTATTTGAGGCAGAGGCTTTTGCAAGTTGAGGAGTCTCATGATCAAAGCACACAGCAAAGAAGTCGTGGACAACCCTATCGTGTTTGAAACAATCAATTGTAGAAAGAAGCCAATCAATTTATAGTTGCGTAGTCTTTACTTTTTCACCTTTTCTTTTAATATTAAAAAATTAAAAAAAAAGAGTAGAAAGTGGCCCAGTAGTGAACAGTACTCGGCGCTCGAACGACAGAGAATGAAACATCAATCAATGAGCAAAGAAATACCTGTCTCCTTTATGGTATCCCCCTAGCATTTCCCTTTCCAATTAGGGAACGCTCCCTCCTAGCCTGTCAACTCTCTTTCCCCTTGTCCTCATTGTCTTACTTTCGCTAAAACCTTGCATCCCTAAGACAAATTATTAATTGAACTGCTATCTCCTTCTATGGAAACTAATAGATATATAACATAAGTACCTGGGTGATTTTTTTCTTGTCCACGACAGCTTATTTTTAGAATGCTGATTGTTTCTAGCTAGTTTGTTCCTTACTTTGCTGTGTTTGAGGGATTCGTGTGGGCCTGCTTGTGACGTAGGCCATGTGTCCTTTTTCTTTATTGATCTTTTGTTCTTCTATTAATAAAGCTTACTCATCTAATTAACGGACAAAAAAAAAAAAAAAAACAAAAACGTATCACAAAAGAAAATGTCATGCACATATTAAGCCTTAAATCGAGCAAAAGAAAGAGTAAACCGTAATAGAACAGTTCTGTATTGGATCTATCATCTATATACATTGATTTAATTAGCTTTTGATTAGATTTGAAATGATCATGTTCTCCCATTTAACAAGCACATGGTGATCTATATATAAACACTTTATTTCAGCCTGGCCACCTAGTTTTAGGTACACGTGATCGTGCTCTAGCTCACTCAGACAAATGTACATTTCATTGAATCGGATCACCAAGACTGGCTTGGAAGACTTGTGAAAGAAACCCTAATTTCAGTCAAAATAGTAGAACCCTCAGACAATCATCACTAGTATGTTCTTGTACCTTTACTCTTTAAGTGTACGTAACATAATGGCCCAAAGAAAAACAAAGGCCCTCAAGAGCCTTTATTAGTTCGAATTAGACATCGTCTTTAGTCAGTGAAATTAAGGCCTCAATGTAACATATATAATGGCATTAGCTTCCTCTATTTGCTTGATAATTTGTGACATTAAATTGGCAAATATAGGTTGTACAGTTAGTATTTGAGAAAGAAACAAATGGAAAATGGAAATGGAAGAAAAGAAGTAGTGATAGATACAGAGGATTAATGACCTGAAAAAGTATGTTCTATCTTGAGGATTGTTTAATCACAACATGTCAGATATTGATATCGAACAATCGAGAAAAGTCGGCATGAGAGTAAATTTCTCGGGGCTATAGGGAGCCAATTAAGGAAGCACATGAATGATGCTGTCTCACATGCAGTTGTTTCACATGGTTAATTATGTTGGCTTACTTACTCTCCAAACAATATTCCTAATAATTCAGTCACGCACTGCATTAATACGCATGGTCGATCTGCTATTGTTTGTGGCTTTGCTCTCTCTCCTCTCTCAATTGCCTGACAGAAATGAAAGTCATCTCTTTGTTATGGCTTTTATCGCAAGTGACGCAAGAATAAAGCTAAGAAGAAACACTAAACCCTAATGGACGTCAAACTTTCCAAGTCTTTTTTCCACGAGGGGTCCTCTTGCTCAGGCGTGCTCTCTCTCTCTCTGTCTCTCTGTCTCCAATAAAGAGTCCATCAGATCACGCCCAATCGTTATGTCTCTTACGAAACATTCATTGATTAAAAGGCATTTTTGCCTGACTTCTACCCAAGTAAGAAAATCCTATATATAATAAGGTCAATATCCAAAGCAACCAAATAAATACCCTTTTTCTTGTTCGCTAGTTCCATGCCTTAAACTTTGACCGCCCTGCTAGCTGTTGCTATATATGTAAAACCAGGTGGAGTTTTCAAACATCTTCAGGCAGACAACTGGAACTGTAGCACAACCTGCAGTTATACTTGGGGGATGATTGAAATTTGTCATCTACATTGGTAAGCTGTGAGTAGCTGTGATTTTAGTTCAAGTTCAAATCTAGGGGAACCACTATTTTCCTCCATAGCTCCTGGATGGCTTCATTTCACAGCCACCTTCTTGCACAGGTTTGTATTGCTATAAAAGGTAGGAAGAGTTTCGCGGAATTTGGCATTGTTAGTACTCTACATATGTGATTCAACGGTTAGCAGGTATATCTTTATGAATGACAAATGGAATGTTAAAGTAACTTTGCAACAACTATACTTTTTAATGCATATATATCTCATGTTATAGTGAAAATTAATTATTTCGATAGCGTCTATCTTCAATACCTATCTCTTGCATATATAGCACCGTCCCGTTGATTCAGTGACTCATAGGGATTCCCTCAGCTCAGTGTTTTTGGTTCCCAATCAACTAGGCTATTATGTGGAATATTCTTTTGAACAATACATCTGGAATTACCAATACTCATTGATTCTGCTGCGAAATCCTCTTGAAAGAGAGGGGTGACTTCAGAAACGCGACTCTTTGCTCCCTACTCTTCATAGACACCTCCACCGCGCATGGAGTGCATGCATCCTCGGTAGGAGCGTCAGCGCGGCCATGTTGCCATTTTTTAACGAAATGTTTCATAACACACATGTATATATATACATAAGATACAGGTATGCCGTGCTTTTAGAATCCCATTAACATTTTAATGGGAGCTATTAATTGGAGGTGCTCAAGTAGCCACTACTCTCGTAAAACGTTCTTCGGGGCATGAAACTGTCTTCGATGAATTACTGGAATCTAGCCGATGATATGGTTCCTCAATTATCTCAAGTAAGTGATCTGCCAACTTTAGTCCTCCCTTTTCTCCCTATAATATAATAATACAACACTAATTAATTATTGATATCCTGCATGCAGCTTTCAACATCTTCGATCGGTGACCGTTGATTTTTGGTGCTTTCATTAACTGACATGCATGGCGACTCATGTAGGTAGTGAAATAGTTGTAGTCTTCATTGACAAACATATATAGATATATATAGTAGCACAAGGGGGGGAGACAGTTGTTGGATCTATCAGCTAGAAAACTAAAACTAGAAATCCTTGTTTAATGCTTCTTCATGTACAAAGTAAGTAGAACATATGTAATTATACCAAGGGTTACATGATAAAACTTTTCATCGAAAGCAAATTAAGTTGTAATATTAAGGAAAATTACATTCAACATTCACCGATCGAGTTAATTAGTTCCAACAGCTCTCGGCCGGCCATGAGTTCACATAATATATACTAGTTTATTTTTCGTAGGTATATTTGGTCTCTACCTATATATATATATGTAGTTGCCCAGTGTCAATCAACACAAAGGGAACCAAAAGTCCAATAGCTAAAATTAAGCAATACCATTTATAGTTTTATTATGTACAGAAACCTGGATTAGTATGCATCATCTAATTATCGTAGTATATTTTCTCACTTCCACGCGCACAGATCAAGGTGGTGGATGTTGAGGCAAATTCGTCTGTAATTTCTGGCCTTTTGGAGTCATTGGACAACATATTGATGTGTTCCGCCACATTAAAAACAGCTGCACTGCTGGCCTTGGAAGCATCTTGATCCTCACTGCTGAGCTGAGATGCAACGAATTTGTCAAGGACTCGCCAATCAGTGACTTGATCCACCGCTTGCTCGCTGGTGCTATAGAATGAGTTCATTTGTTCTTCTTGCGTGAGGGTTGAGCACTGCAAAGCGCTGCTTCCATATGGGAGAAGTGATTGAGGAATAATTTTGGGGCTTTCTAGTTGAGGGAGTTGGAGGAAATTATTAGGCATGCTGTATTGAAACTCAGGCTCTTGCTTGCATTGATAGTGGTAGGATGTAAAAGGCCCTGGAGAGTCGAGTTCGGGCATGAACGACACTTGCTCATCATACCAACATGCTGACTCATACTGATCCCCTACTTTCCGCACTGCTGCTATTCGCTTCTTGAACACCCTGCATACAACCCATCCTTCTTCCTGCTGCATGCATATCACAAATAATATATATATTTATATGATTAATTAGTCTATCAAAAAGCCCCAGTTTTGCAGTCAAATTAGAGAGACACACTCATATTTCATGTTATTATTGTGTCCTATCATATCTTACCCATGTGGATGCATGGGAGATGGTGTGCGTCTGTAATGTATCGTATCATTTCATTTTCATGTTATATACGTAGACATGCATTATGTAATTTAACCAAAACCAATTTAAGTACAAATATATATATAAAATATATGTAAGTTTGACTTGCCTGGGGAGTTCCATTTTCATTCGTCTCTAGTCGATACTCATGCATGATCCAATCTGACTTTTGTCCATTAGGGGCTCGTCCTTTATAAAAAACTAAAGTCTTTCTCATGCCAATTAGGCTATGCCTAGAGTAAATAGCCTTGTCTCTTCCAGTAGCTTTCCAGAATCCTGCTTTTGTAGCTCGATTTGTGCGTGTACCAGTTGGATACTTCTTGTCTTTATGGCTAAAGAAATACCATTCATTCTGCTCGTCACTTCCTATTTTGCACAGTTCTGTCCAAATTAGCAAACAAGCTCAATCAATATGAATGGCTTAGATGATTAATATCCAAACTAACTTCATTTTCTTTTTTCAAACTATAAGCTCCAAAATTAATACCTTGAAGATCCCACGGTTCAATTTTGTAAAGATCAACATCTTTGATGACATCTAGATCAATCCTTTTAGAAGCAATCTTTTTTCTGAGGTAATAATCAACAAGTTCTTCATCTGTCGGATGGAATCTAAAGCCGGGGGGAACATGTGAAAAGGTATTCATATTCACGCAACAACTTGAAACCTGCACTTTTTAACGGCAAACCTATATCAGCTATACGACCCATATATGGTTTGAAAAAGAATGTAAAAGCTGAGAGACTACTAGGTAGCTGGAGTAGCTAATTAAGAACAATACTAATGAATGTTGCTTAACTATAATAATAATATGCTAAACCCTAGAGTAGCTAGTGAAGATTGCACACTCAACTTATTTATAAAGCTTAACTGAGATTGTACGGGGCCGGAAAAGGCATATACGAAACGTAGATAAGTGCAACTACAACAAGCATCGGAGAAATGTAATGCATGCAGTTGGATTTAGAATCCTTGGATTGTTAGGATAATTCCTCTAGCTTGCAATACAAAATTTGTCACAGATAAACGAAGAATAGTTTAAAATGATGAACAAGATGTTTGTTTTCTCGAGTTTAACATGTCCTACTCAGAGAACACACACGCACACACACACATATATATATATATATATATCATATGCAAATATATTGAGGGGAGCTAGAGATCATATATATTGCTCCGGTGTGATCACATATTGGACTTCCCTTTGTTTTTTTGGCATCTAGTGTCCCATACACCTAATAATTTAGCATAAACATTTATGTCATTCCACTGGCCAGCAAAAAAGAAGGTTAGATTTTTTCACATCCCAAAGTAAAGAAATAATGAGTCATTATATCAAGTCAATAACATTAGATCGAAATGCTATTAAAAAGGTACCAACATCCATCCAATTATTTCATCAAAATCAGACCAACAAATGTAAACCACTTATAAGATATATCCTCTCAATTTCTATCGCTCTTATCTCATAATCTACAAACACCTTGCAAAGAAAACTGCTTAATATTATAGGGGGGAAATGCTTTGGGGCTAAAATCTAACTTGAGCAGTTGCTTTTGATTTTTGAATGCACATATGAAAAATATTTTTCAAAAAATGTCAGCCTCATAGCTAGAATGCCTCTATTCTGGATGAGTTATTCAAGGATTTTTAATCTGTCACTGTAAACCCACCCTTATGAATCAAGTCAAATGTTCTCTATATTTTTGTTATACGGAAATATAATAAATAGAAGCTTGTAGTTCTTGGTAATTAATCTACGTACACCATCTAAACCAAACAAGGGATTTCAAGTCATTGGAAAAACAAAAAAGACAAAAAAAAAAAAAAAAGAAGAAGAAGAAGAAGAAGAAGAGAGAATTAGCATGGGACTATTATAATTAGAGATAATTCGAAGACAAGTAGTACCTAATATGGAGAGAATTATCACGTTCAGCTTCTTTAGGGTCATCGTGATTTTGTTGTGCAAAATGGTAAAGTTTAACTCTATGGTCAATAGATCAGGGTTTGAAACTAAGAAATAATCTTCATTCCAGTTGCAACTACATTCTGAATTGCAACCTCCTTTTAGGTCTAGGTCTAAAGACTAATTTGTTTTTTTTAAAAAAAAAAAATAGAAAGAACACCATAATTGTAATTATCTATCACATATCAATCAAAATTCATCTTCTTCCACAGTGAAACAAATCATTGATGAGAAACTTCTCCTAGAACATGTCCTAAACTAGCAAATAACAATGTAATTCTGTCTAAACTAATCACCGTGCATTCATATATATATAATGTTTCTGAATATTTGATCAAAAATAAAAAGGAAGAACATGCAGTACGTACGTCAATCCGAGTTCCATAATCATCGAATGGAAGCCTACTTAAATTTGTTTTGTTGATTAAGTTTTACCATACTACACAAAAGAAAGCTTCTCCACCTCGCGCGCTCTGGTTAACATGATGAAATGTGAGGGCAATCTCTTTGTTGTCTAACAAATTATATACATAAAAGCTTTGGTTGATTAATGTGAAGATGAAAGAATAAAATACTTCAGATTCAAAAGAAATATTATTAAGAAAAATCTGAATACAGGTTAATCATAAGTGGAAAATTAAAATAAAATAAAGAAAACTTTTTATTTATTTATTTATATAAGATTCAAGAATGGATCACTTATTACAATTGCTATATCTGCATAACACTAATCCCTGATTGTTAGAATCCTAGATTATTGTAGAATTATAAATCCTAGGGTTTCTTCTTAGAAATGTAAAGCCTTCTATGATCCTAGCTCATTAAGATGGTGAATTGTATTCTTTCTCTATTTACGAATACTATTTTCTCTACGAATATTTTTCTCATAAATAAAGCCAATGTCGATTGGCTTTTTACATTATATCCAAATAAGTTTGAAGTTTAATTTATAAAGAGTGAGAGCAACTAAAAATCGTATTTTTTCTTTGATATGTGAGAAAAAAGAAATATCGTTTTTGCTACTCATGAATGTAGACAACATTACCATACCCTGTTAAATTATTGTGTATTAATTCTTGATTTTCCTTTTGTTTATTACTACTTGTCTAGTGCGTGTGCTATAAATTCTAACACAGATAATGGCAATTACTTTAGATAAAGATGAAGTTTACATTTGCCTCAATGTAACAAATACATGCATACACACGGATGCATGTGTGGGTATAGATGTATGTAGAAAGTTTTATTCCACACATAAAAGTTTGAGTTTCAGATAGGAATAGAAATATTCAATCAAATCTCATTAACTCTTACGTACCCTGAATATAAAGAGTCAATTAACAAAATAACAAAGGTATTATCTAGTAGATCATACAGAAGATCAAACTTTTCCTTAAATTGGTAATAAAGATGACATTTTGTATCACCTTACTTGATGTTGAATGCTACATCTTTTGACATACATCTTTGATTGAGTCTAAATACCTAACAAATAAGACTCAGAAATGCCAAAGAATGAATAATGTAGGAAATTAAACGTCAAGATTTATCAATATGCAAGTGCAGGATAATTTGAAGCAAATAAACCCCATATTCTTGATCACCACTATCACATGATTCTAGAGTAAGAAATTCATGAATATATAAAGTGAGATCTAAATGCAAAACAACTCAAACCTAGAATAGGTTTAAAAACACGTAGGGTTAATAAAATGGATTCACCTCACCTATTTTCATCTACAGATTTTAGAGAAACATTGGGAAATCTGAGAGTGGATAATGTGCTTGTACGTCAACTAACATCTTCAATGAAAGCATATCTAAAAACTGAAACATCAAGATCAACCTCAAACCATTCCAAAACCATCTGAAGACACCCACATTAATGTTGAATAGCTTTTTATGTTCTTTTAATGTTATCCATCTAACTATATATGCCTTACCACATGAAATGATGATTCAAAAAATATTCACATAAAGGATCCGAATGAATCACGAAAAGAAAATCCGAAAGCCATATGCATAAGAAGACGAAGAAGAAGAAGAAGCTCACGGCTGCACATAACCTTGATAATCTTCCAATCTATAACTTCTCTCCTCCGATCTGGTGGAACACAACCTCGTATCCAGCTATCTGCTTAAAGACAAAAGACTTTTACAGGCCCACTGGACCAGACAAAGAAACACAGAAAGAGAGGAACAAGAAAGATAGGATAGAATAAAGTGATCCTCGGGAATTGAAATGGAACTCAAACTATTGTACCCTCAAGACCTGTCTCGTAGCTGTCGAGAGAGAGAGAGAGAGAGAGAGATCAGATCCCGAGGAATGGAAAAGAAACGAAGAAAAGTAAGGGAAAAGGAAAATGGAAGGCATGTGGAATGGAAACACAGAGAAGAGAGAGGGTTAAATAGGACGCAAACACGAAAACTAAAACTAACACATGCCCTAACAATCCATCCCTCTCATACTTTCTATCTCCTTATCTTTTAAGTGGAAGCTTGATTGCTGCAAAAGCTTTGCGCAAAAAAAGGGGGGCGCTAAAATGGCTCAAGAATATAAGCTAGATAATTCAGTTTAGAAAGAGAGAGAGAGAGATGACAACCTCCCTCAACTCCCACCAGCAACTGATAAAGACCAGAAAAAGAATGTTGTGCTCTTTCAGGTTGCCCGAGAGAGAGAGAGAGAGAGAGAGAGAGGAGGGGGGAAGAAGATCAAACGGTGAGCATGAGTTGGGCTACTTAAAAGGACTTGACACGACCAGAAAGTGTCTTAGAGAAATTAATTGACATTAATGTATTATGGTGATGATGATAGGTAATCATCATTGGGTGATATTTTGGTGGTGACCTTGAGCTGAACATCCTCCCGCCAAAAGATACTCTCTCTCTCTCTCGATCGAGTTCTTTTGCTATTGTTTTCTTTCCATTTGATTCTACACCGCGTGATGTACACGATCAGATTAGTAATGATAGGGTTATGGCCCTTCTAGATCGTCCTTGTTCTTCATTTTTCCAATAAATACTTTGAAGCCCTCACTCTCCTGATTCAATTTTATTATTAATCACGTCCATTTTGAAGTCTATTTTATAGGCATTTTCCCTTTGGTAACAGTTCTTAAGATTTCTTTTTTTTTTTTTTCAAGTGAATTTTTACTTCTTTATAGTAAGAATTGAAGGGAATCAATTCATATTAGTTGATGAAGGTTTAGTGTAAATCATGATACCAAGATGCTACTTGAACTTGTGGACCGACCAATCCCTGTATTTGTTAAAGTTTAAAAAGGTAAGCGTTATATTCTAAGGGATAGTTCAGTTGGTTGGAGATCATGCATCATGAAGCGGGGGTGGCCGACTAGTTCAAATTTTCCTCTTTTTTGCCTCCCCTTGGCTGCAACAGGTCTTCGATTTGTTATTTTCTTAGGTTTGGCGTAAAAATAACGGAATGGTTTTTGGTATGTCTATCTTTTGTTTACTTCAGTTTCTTTTATGAAAGCAAATTATTAATTGATGACGGAGAAGTTATTAAGTTTATAGAAAAATTGTCATCGATGAAAGAGACAGAGACTAGGGTCATGATTCATTGGTTTATACTACAAATCTAATATATTAGTTGTGATAATGACATCTTTTATAATAGCCAAAGAAATTATTGTGTATGTCATAAATAGTATTGGAACTGTAAAAATTTTAACTTGTATCTTTGGCATTGTATGATGGAACATTTTACTCCAAATTGATTTTATATCAATGAAGATAATTAGATTGTTCGAAAATTGATGTAACATATTTTAAGTGACTAATATGAAAAGACACTTAAAACACATTAAGTCAAACAATATAAAATAAGCGTAACAAATCAATGTAAATAATTGCATTAATATTACTATGCACTTGTAAAACTAGCATCACCCAACATCCTTCCTACAAGAGTCCTAAACCTTGTTTGGCAAGAAAGCATTGATCACATACATAATTTTGATTTTACTTACGTTACTAAATATCTTGTTATGTCAGCAAACTATAATATGACGAAGCGCGTGGTATTGGTATACAGTAGAAATATCTTCAGATTCAGTGTTAGCCGTGTTGCTGCACAGTTGGCGTGTCTTAGGCCACCTTCAAGCAGCGAGAGCTCGAGCCCACGAAAAGTGCAACTAATTAATAATCTAATTGTGAAAAAAAAAAAAAAAAAGAGGCGTTTTTAAGGTTTGAGCAATACTATACAATATATTTACTCAAAATATTGTCCAAAGCCCCTCACCAGCAACTGCACGCGGCCTCTGTTTGGTTGGTCCGCAATTTTATATTCTTTCACGACCTGGGCCCCAAAAACCGACCCTAGACAATACGATTGGGACACCTCTCCAAATACTTCTTTATATATTTTACGGAAAAAAAAAAACTGACTCAGCTAGTTGGCTGAGCCGCAAAGCGTAGCCAAGTGAGTCACGTTGTGTGTGTGTCTGTGCCGGGTACCGGCTGCCGGCTGCCGGCTGGTGGTGGAGACCGGGTCCCACCTGGGGGGAATGATGTTTGGAAGTCAGTACGTGGCGGCTAATGGTCCGGCGTGGGCTAGCCCTCGATCATTAGGCTCACAATTTGGGTGCAGGCCGGTTGTCCAAGTGGGCCCCCCACCCCGTTATGCCTCGGCCTTTTTGCCAGAGGAGCTGATATCTTGTGGGATGGCCACGTGGACCGATGTGTTTGGTGCTTGTGCGTGCCGGCAAGCCTACTGCCACTTTTTCCGTTTTGTCGGGCTGGTTCTCCGCCAAGGGTTTTAGAGCTTCAATAATTTTAAATGTGTGCTTGCTTGTGTTTGATTATAACTAGTAAAGTGAAGCCAAAGTCTCACACGTGATACAAGTGTCACCTTGTCCCCTCCCTACTCACATATATATATATATATATATATATATATCTCATCTACTAATATTTCTAATAATGGGAAGAACCAATTATTTTCTTTCAAGTTTAAGTAATTTCCTCCTATTTATTTTATTAAATTACATGCTCTCCCATTAATTTTAAATGTGTATAAATTTAATAAATAAAAAAGTTTAGATTTTAATAAGCTTAGTGAGCAGTCACATACCAAATTGGACATTTTGGTGAGTTTTAAAATATACCCAGTTAGTTATTAATCCATACGTCTATTTGACATTTAATTAATTTAGTCTATTTTTTCAAGCAAAAATGCAGCAATGCAAGTTTATTTTATGAATGAAGTTAATGATATCTTCAAAGACTTTTATTTATTTATTTTTAATCTCGTTGAAAAGCACCATTAGAATAGAATGTTTATAAGTGCAGGCAATATATGGGTCTGCTTTGTCAGCAAAATTTCTTTTTGTTTTGTACCGCATCAATGAACATAAAGGTTGGAATTAACAAGTTTTAATCAGCGCAAGTGGTGAGCTGAAGCTCAACAACTAGTGGGGTCCCTTTTAATCATTGCTGGTATATTCAATGGAAAAGAATCCTCTTCATTACACTTGAAATTACGAATATTCATTTAGTATATTTAAGAGGGTAAGTCCATTTATTTTTTGTGCAAAATGTTCAAGTAAAATGGAGAAGATCGGTTTCCTTGGGTTCCCTATCTTTAACTGGGATGAGTCCCTAGGGTGGGCACTGGGCAACTCCTAGAACAGAGACTATTATTTTTTTAAACGTTCTTGTTATAATATTTTATATTTTCTAAATTAGGTTTATTAGTATTTTCCTTAACACGTTATTTCTCTTTATATTAGAATATTTTTATTCTCCGTTATTATATTTCCTTCCTCTTCCTTAATTAGTTTAGGTTTGATTTAGGAATCTTGGTTACTACTCATTGTCTCTCTATAAATAGAGAGTTATGTAATATTGTTAGATATAGTGAATATACAAGATGCAGCCCATATGTCTCTCTCCGCTTTCGCCCTCTTTTCCTTCTCTTTCATATTTTAGTCTTTTATATTTTATATATATATTTCAACATGGGTTCAAAGCTTATATATTTCAACATGGTATTAGAGCCACATTTCTGTTTCTGTGGCTTTTAATAAAAGTCTTATGACACTTCTTCTTCTTCTTCTTTTTTTTTTTTTTTTTTTTTTTTGTGTGTGTTTTATGGCATTCTCTTCTGATGATCTCCCAATTTTGTTGTGATCCATGGTACTTTTCATTGGTGAATCTTGACACAATGCGGTTTGGCCCTTCATAGGGTTTTTTTAACAACTAGTTTCCATTCTTCGACCTCATTGTCAGTTGTGGCTTGGCCATTCGCCGGATTCTTTTAGCGGCTTGTCTCCATTTTTCGATATTTCTCTGACCGTCACTTTCAGCCTTTCTCGTCTTTCTTGTTGGCAAACTTTCAAACAATGTGGTTTGCCCTTCACAAGATTAACGGCTAGTTTTCGTTCTCCGACCGTCATTGTTAGTTGCGGCTTGGCCCTTAACCGGATTCTTTAAGCGGATTGTTTTTGTTCTCTGGTATTTCTTTGGCCGTCACTTTCATCCTTTCTTGCCGGCATTGCCTTGATCCAACCATCAACTTTAGATACCTTTAATTTATTATCTTTTCCAAACTCAAGCTTACACCTTGAGTTTGAGGGGGTATGTTTGAATATTTATATTTTCTAAACTAGGTTTATTAATATTTTCTTTAACACGTTATTTCTCTTTATGTTAGAATATTTTTATTCTCCGTTATTTTATTCTCTTCCTTAATCAGTTTAGGTATACTTTAGGGTTTCTTGGTCACTACTCATTGTCTCTCTATGTAGTGACCTAAATTATTGACTAGGTGTAAGTAGCTTAGTTGGGGGAGTTAATTTGGGTATTGGGTCATTAAGGACACTAGAGGGGTAATTTGGACTTTTGGGCAGATGTACGCTAGGTCTGGTGGACACACGCTGCTGTCTGTAGTACGGACGTACGTGAGGGGACTACCAGACGTATGCTTTGTAAACCGTACAGGTAGACGTATGTGGGACCACCGGACATATGCTACTTTTTGAATACCCTATGGATAATACCGGACGCAAGGCGGTTGAACCATCAAGTAAGAACCACGACGCCCCTTTGCGGACGTCCGCTTTTCGATAGACCCCTACCCCCTTTGTGTTTTACACAACTTCAGACGCCCCTAGGCTACCAGAGTATTCCCAAAGTATCCCCAAACTATTTCCAAAGTGTTTTGAGATTGTGAGCGTGTGTGTGAGGCACTTGCGAGTTTCGGAACGTTCGTGAGGTAGAACTCTTGTGTTTTGCTTTAAGGAGGTAACGTTTGATCCTTAGTTTTTAAATACGTCTTTATGCTGCTTGTTTTATATTTAGTTGTAGTTGTTAGCTTAGTTACACTTTAAAACCCGTTTGGGTTAGCATTCTTGCTAGCTTGGAGTTGTTACGTTGCATGAAGGTTGCAAACTAAACTAGAAGGCTTTAGGATGTTCCTAGTAGCCCTAAGAGTCGGAGAATAGGTAGACAATGGAGAGAAAATGAGGTTCTCCCCAAGAACCCAAATAGTGGACGTATGGTGTTGTGCCGGACGTACGACTTGTTGTGACACTGGACGACGCTCCGCTCGAGCCCGGGACGACTACACCGTGTAATGTGGAAACCCTATTTTCATCAAACATCTCATAGCTCCTGTTTTCCTTGTTTTAGAGTTGTTTTAGTGAAATTAGGACTAATAGAAGGTTTTCCACAGATTTGGAGGATCTTTTGGAGTTTTCGGAGACGCTTATCGATCCAGGTGAGTTGTAACTCACATAATGCGCATTGTTATTTTTCATGCACTGCACGTCTATTTTCTGTACGGATTAAACATACATATTTTACAACTCTCACAGTTTGTACTTATTGCACATGAACTCTGTCATTTTGAGAAAAATGTTGTGCTGAACATGTTAACTAAGTGAAACTTGTAAAATGACATGCATGTAAAATACAGACAAGATAATTGCATTGTATGACATGGTACACCGGTACATGCAATAGTAATGGCCATGGGCTTACTATACATGTTAGCTTTATGGTCAAATGTGTGCATTATGTGAGGGCTATAGATCCATTAGTTTCGTGACTTTGATGCAACCGTTTCCAATGGTTCGGTCACTACAGGACGGACGTCATTAGTTGGTGTGGGCCACTTAAGGTCAGACTCAATCGTGCTACTAATGTTACGTACGGTATGTTATGCAATGGCTAGGGTACTGGTATTGTATTATAGGTCCCTCAAGACAACATCACCCCTACTGAGAATGCGTAATATCTCGAGTAGACTATACTGTTGAACTATGACTATTGTTTACACCATATGCATATATCATTACTTATATATATATCACGCATAAATAAACTCTCATGATGGAACTGCTTTTGATTATTAAATACCTGAGTTCATTACTAAAACTGGCATGAGTATTATCTGCATTAAAAATCACTAAGTCTTAAACTTACCCCCTTTTATTTATGTCTTTCCCTATCATTACAAATAATTGCGCGGTTTAACTGCCCTAGACGGAGATGCCGTCGGAGACTACTTGGGTGATTGCTCAGGACCTGATACGGATGATCTTTGAGGATATGGATCCCGTTTGGCTTAGGACAATGTGGGAAGATGGAGGATTTGCCCGTGCAGACATGATAGAGATTTTGATTTCACTGGCTCTGCTTAAGCTTAAGTCTAGGCTTTGATCTGTTGATCTTTTGTGAACAATGTTGTTGTGTCTTATTTTGGGGATGATTCTATTTTCTTGTTGATGGTCTAATGACCAGTACATTTGATGACTATCTATCATATTATGGATGTAGTACTTTATCTCTGGTATTAATTACTATGTGATGTTTCTATTACTGTCTCTTAATCCCATAGTCTTGGTAAAAGTTTTTCGCTACAGTTTTCTCGTTACGACGAGGAAAGTGTCTTTCCTGGAGGTCATGTCTTAGAGGGACATGGCTGGGATGGCGTGTAATATCCCGAAATTTATATCTTGGAATAAAGGTGATCTTAATATCAAGGATAATGAGTATTTGCAATTTTATAGGTAAATATGGATTAAATATGAAAGATGGTGGAGATTCAATTGTAGTGGGTTATTGAAAGTAAAGTTACCTTGTTTTGAGCGCCAAAAATTCAGTAAGAGACTTTAAGCAAAACTATTTTAAGACCTTATATAATGATGATAAATGAAGATTTTAAAAGTGGTTTCATGATTTTTGGACGCTTGTAAAAAAAGTTATGATTTTTAGAAGATGCAAGTGTCAAAACAGAAATTTTGGTCAAGCATAGGTACTGAATTTTGAGGGACTTTTGAGGTATCAAAAAGTTATAGATTGCTATTATTTTTGGATATGTTGTGGGCATTTGAGTGTGAAAAATTTTAAGACAAATTTCATGTCATTTGGAGTAAATTAAAAAAGTTATGAATTTTTTAAGTTTAATAGGCTAATCTGTCAAGCAGTTAAAGCAGTTGAGATTTGGGGGATTAATTGAACGGGTTAATAATTTTCTTAGGCCACGAATTTTAGATATATTGTAGTAGACATGCTTAGCTTCATTAGAGATTAGTTGTTGAACTTATGGGCACCTGTAGGTAAGTGCATTTCTTTTCCAAGCTTGATAGACAAATAAATATATTTATGCATGTGACCTGTCAACGTGGGCAGCAAAGGGAAAACTTTCTTTCAATGTGTCTCTTATCTAGTATATGCAGGGACGTAGGTGTCCATAAAAACCAATGCATTTGTGTACCGTAGAACACCTGTTTAAGTGGAATCAGGATGCTTGACACCTACTAGTACATGTGTTGATTGGAGCAAAACCTTTTTACACATGGTGTCCACGTGTCTCTCTCTCCTTCACTCTTAACACCTTTATAATCCCTCAAGCCCTTAGCTGTTTTCACTCGTAGACGCAGCACAGCCCAAGTGAGCGTAAGGAAAGAGAGAAGAGAAGAAAAAGAAAAAAAAAGAAAAGAGAGAGAAAAGAAAGGAAAGAGAAGAGAAAGAAAGAGGAAAAAGGAGAAAGGAAGGGAAGGAAGAGAAAAGGAAAAATAGGAGGACTTCAAGGTAATATTCTTTATGGTATTTTTAGTATGAAGCTAAATTTCTAGAATTAAATTGGAGTTTTAGTGCCTGAATATTTGAATTGCTATTTGGGAGGATTAGTTAAAATTGTTGTAGATATTTCTAAGCTTTTGATATTGGAAGTAAGTTGTTAAATTAAATGGCTTAGGATGAGAATGATATTATGGCTTGGTAAACTCCTTAAGCTGTTAATTATAGTCAAATGATTTTGGATGTTTATTGAGGCTTTAGTTGAGTTGATTATTAGAATTTTATAGGAGACGTATATATCAAGCATGGTGGAGTTTAATGTTAAGGATAAAAGAATTGATGATTAAGGTACTTTTTACTCTGTTGTAGGGATTATGAGTTGAATGCAAAATCAAATTAAGGACATGCGATCCCAGGTAAGGGGACACAACACCAAAAACTCTAACATATTTTATTATAAATCTTTGGAAAACGAAAATATTGAGGATTTTATGAAGAATTCATTTACATGATTTTCAATTGCACTTCCTATTTTTAATGCATATTTTTATTCAATCATATGACATAATTACAGAAATGTTACATATTACAATGGATTATGCATGAATGCAATTATGAATAAAAGAGCTTATAAAGGTTTCATGATATGTTATACAAATATAGATGAGCTTACAAGATTATATGAAATGTTATATGTGCATTCATGAATAATAAATGTTTAACCCCGAGGCACTGAAGCAACGATCGGCCGGATCGCAAGGGTAGCATGGCAAGCACACTGAAGGACGGTTACGAGAAGGTGTGTGCTACCGGCCAGGTGGCCTCCACCTAGGGGGAGTTCCCAACCTGTTAGCTCTCCCCTTTGACGATAGGATGAGCCAAAGGAGTCCTTCGGGATAAGCCAAACGTGTGTCGGACAAGGTAAACTCATGGCGATGGGTTAAAGGGTAAAACAATCAAGAAAAGAAAAAGGAAGTGCCGATTACTCATTTTACAACTATCATGCTTTATTCTATATAAATTATTGTTGTACACAACAAAGATTAACATTAAAATTTGCATAGCATGTTTTATAGCATTTGGTGTTGTGGCTACTTACTGAGCTGTCGAACTCACCCCTTCTTCCTATATATCTGTTTTAGATTGTCCTATAAATTGTAGTACTGAGGACAAGGTACCGATGGGATACTTGGATTTATTGTTTTGAGGACTAGTAGAAGTAGTAGCAATAGAAGTTTTTGGGACTCCATTTTATGGTTTTAGACCGCTTGGGACAAGCATAGATTGTGTAACTGTATTTTTATGAGATTATTGTGTACTAGCACATTTTGTATTTGGGATAATAGTACTCTAGTAATGTTATGTTTATGGTGATCTTATGAGAATAGTTTATCTTATTAAGAATATGTTACAGTTTCTCTTAGTCGCTCTACCTCTAGAACTTGGGGCATTTCATGGTGCGCTGTGGGATCAATTACTAGTTAATTGATTTGCCCATCAGGCTTGGCGTCATAGTTGGTATCAGAGCTTTTTGGCTCTGAGAGGACTATAGGATAGAGGGAAAAGAGAACTTAGGCCATGATCACACCAGAGATTAGGTTGGATGAGCAATTAGGACTTAGTCTCTAGGTTTGTTCACTTGGTTCATTGATTTTCCCATCTGGCTGGGCGTCATAGTTGGTATCATAGCTTTTTGGCTCTGAGAGGACTATAGGATAGAGGGAAAAGAGAACTTAGGCCATGATCACACTAGAGATTAGGTTGGATGAGCAATTAAGACTTAGTCTCTAGGTTTGTTTGCTTGGTTCTAGTAGAGTCGATTTGAACTCTGCTCTTCGCTGTAGAGAATGCCACCCCAAAGGAACCTTGCAACCGAACCTAACGCGCTGGAAATTAGAGAGGGAAGTGTTCACCCTGAGTCTGTGGACATTCCTGTTGATGAAGCAATGCTCCCAGGAAGTCAAGTGATGGACGCGACTGGCCAGTTGGTTTCGGCTTTAGATCGCGATAGGGTTGCGAGACAGCCAGCTGAAGGTATTGGGTGTTCTCTGAAGGATTTTCGTAGTCATCACTTGGAGAGTTTTGACGGGAGAAGCGACCACATCCACGCTGAGAATTGGTTGAACGATGTGGAGGAGTTGCTAGCTACCCTTGGATGTACAAATGAGTAGAAGGTGGCTTATGCTACTTATAAGCTGACTGGAGAAGCTAAGCACTGGTGGTAGGATAAGAAAGTAGTGCTTGTTGCTGACTTGGGTTCGGAGACTACCATTTCTTGGGAAGTCTTCAAGCACGAGTTCAATCGGCATTTCTTTCCTAGGGTCGTGCAGGAGGCGAAGGCACAAGAGTTTTTGGATTTGGTCCAAGGAGGGATGTCGGTGATTGAGTACGCAGCTAAGTTTCTACAGTTGTCTCGCTTTGGATTATATCTCATCCGGACTGAGGAAAAGAAAGCAAAGAAGTTTGAACGAGGTCTGAACTCTTGTATTCGGATCATGATGAGCTCTTTCGATATTCGGGATTTCTCCCAGTTTGTCGATAAGGTGTCGATCTATGAGGAGAGTTTGAAGGAGAATGCGACTGAGTACGTGGATTAGAAGAGGAGGACTCAAGGAACTAGTACTTCGGTTGGAGGAGCCGGGCCAGCTAAGAGAATGTCGGTGGGGAGTTTTCCACCCCAGAGGTCTCAAGGACGTACCTCTGGTAACCCTCTAGTTGCATCACAAAGGAATTAGATGTCAGAGCTGTGCAAGAAGTGTAACCGTGTACATTAGGAACCCTGCAGGATGGCAACCGGAACTTGCTATCTGATGAGTGCTAATTAGTGCTTATTTGGACTCCTTTAATTTATGTTTGTTAAGCCTTTAGCCTTGTTATTATCTAATATTTTTGCTTGTCTAAGTGTTTTATGGTGTTGCAGGTTCTTGCATTCAACACATGGTTAAAATGGTGAAAAAAGGGCAACAAGTCAGTTCTGGACCCTGCCAATGCTCTCCAGCGCACTACGTAGTGCGCTAGAGCACACTACACTTGAGCCTAAGGGGCAAGATCAAGTGCACTCCACGTAGACCCGTGTCTCACACGTTGCCCTAGCCGCCATCGCTTCACCTAATGCGCCATGGGGATTTCTGAGCAGTTACGTGTGATCAAGTGCGACTTCTATGATCGATCGCATACATGCATGCGCTCGAGCGCAATGCCTGCGATTGAGCGCATCCCTGTGACCTGTCAGCACATTAGTTTTCCTTATAAATAGAACCTTATCTTATTTTTGTAATTTTACGTTTGGGAGGCGCCTCTAGGGCCATAAACCCTATGTTCTTCACTGTGTAGCCCTCCCAAATTGTCATTTATTTATCTTCTTAGGCGAAATCTTCAACTAAGGTTGAAGATGAAGTCTCACCATAGATTTATTTAATTATCTTCATCTTTTTTTTTTTTGTGTTTAGTTTAATCCGTCATTTAATGTTTGTGTGTTCGTTTTAATACATTTTCGTGACAAAAATTGTGTTGAATGTTGTTTGCGAATCATTTAAACAGCCAATATGTGATTGGTCCAAGGTACATCGGATGATTTTATCAAGTCCAATATCCGTTGTGATCAACGATACATCGGATGATTCGATTTCGGTTCAATATCTGTTGTGATCGTTTAACGGTAAATACATCAGATGATTCGTTTAGATTTTACAATAGCAATAGAACATGCTTAGTGCTTAATCGATAGGCGGACTTCTAACATGATAACATGTATCTAGATGTGGTGAGGTGGATTATAGACCTTAGTTTTTTATTTATTTATTTGTTTTTAAGCATTTTAGATTAGTTTATCTTTCTGCACACCAACTGTTTGATAATTGGAACTAGGTTAAGATATGGTTAGTTTAGGCATTTAAATTAGTTTTACACAAAACACGATTTTCTGGGGGTTTGACACTCGCACTTGCACAACCACTTTATTGCAAAACAATTTGTGATATTGCGAGTACTTATTTTTGTACGATCAAATTTTGGCGCCGTTGCCGGGGAATCGGTTGTTTTGTGAAAATTAATTCTTTTTTGTCTAGATTAATTTTATTTTTCTACTAGTTATTTTATTTGTTTATGTCTTTTTGTATAGAGAAAATTAAAAAAAAAAAAGGAATTAGAATAGATTAGTGTTTGGCTGTTTTGGGTGTTTGTTTAAGTTTTTGGAAATTCACTCTTTGTTAGTGCGATTGACTTAGCAAACTTGGCGTGCTTTTGATAGCGTGTGATATGCGAGCGCACCTTGATTGACCAGACGGCAGTGTGCTTGTGAGATCGATCGCACCTCTGTTGCAATCGAGTGCACGTGCAATAGACTGCTACATTTTTACGCTTACGCTTGATCACACGGTACCTGCACTCGAGCGCATCTTTGCAGTTAGCACCAACATACCCGAGGCAACTAAGTTTTAATTTTTGATTTTTTGCTTAATTGTTAATTTTACTTTAAATTGTTTAGTTTATCTGCCTGTTTTTATTTGTTTATCTATTGTTTTTAAGTTTTATTAGTTTTTGTTTATTTTATTTTATTTTTGTAAAATGGTTATTGTTTGAAGTGGGAATTTGCATATTAAATTGTTTGAGTGAAGCATGAGTCTTCCGTTTGATAATTATGATGTTTCCCCAAGTTATAGGACGTCAAATCCTACCAATTTGCACCCACATGAGCTGTGTTTAGGATGTTCTAGCCCTTACCATAATTTCGGTGATTGTCCTCATTAGGGACAATTTTCCAATTTTTCATATGGGCAGCTAAACACCAATTTTTCCAATCCGGGGTCTGAATTAAATTCCAATTTCTACATCCTAGACTGGAACAACCATTCTAATTCCTCGTGGCAAGCTCATGCTACGGGAAATTATGCTCCCCAAGTTGATGAACTGCACCATCCTGAATATCTACAGTTCGACAACCAATTTTCTTCCCCTTCATCCTGCAATTATCCTCCACAAGATTCATCCTTGGAAGACACCCTCAAAGCCTTCATATAGTCTAATAGCCAAATCTTGCAAGAGATTAAAGATGCTACCATAGTCAACTCCCAATCCGTACAAATTTTCTCCCAATCCATACATGAAATCAAGGATGCAGCCATGACAAACACTGAAGCAATTGAAAGGTTGGAAGGACAGCTCGTCATTTAGTTGCTGAATTCAACAGAATCGAGGAATAGGAGCTTCAAACTCAAGAGATGGCGAGAGGGCAATACATTATTGATGAGGATGGCTCCAACAATTCTTATCATGAGCATGTCCAAGCCACCACATTTGGGAGTGAGGAAGTTGTCAAGGATTGCTAATGAGCCAAGTCTAAAGGATCCTTTGGAAGCATGCCTTGCTCAATTTGGAGATGATTTAGATTTGGAAAAGCTACTTGAGCAAGTAGATGCAATATTGGATCCTACTCCTGAAGTGCGAACTAAGAATGGGAAAACCACTAAGAGATCATTCCCTAACTCATCTTCATTAGCAGCTGAGCCCTTCATTGTTGATAACCTTGAGGAGGAAGAAAAGGAGGAGCAAATTGAGCCCCTACCAATTTCAATTTTGTCCAATAACTAGGAAGTGAGTACTGAAGCTCATTCCTTAGTCACAATCCCTCTCGAGACACAACACGAATCACAAATTTCACCTTTTCAATGTCTCGAAGAACCATCTTATGTAGAAATCTTTAAGGATTCATGCACACAATATCACAAATCTCGAAGCAAGCTATTAGGCTACATAAGATGGCGAAACATCCTTCCAGAGGGATATCAAGTGTTTAAGAAGAAAGGGTGGAAGAGATTGGTTGGACACCCATATGAACGGGGAAGGTTCGGTATTTTTTTATTTTCATTTTTATTTTTATTTTTGAGTCAGTTTATTACTTGTTCTTTTTGTTTGTTTTTGTTGTTTGTATAGTTGTTTGTATAAAAATTGTTTGCTTTGTTGATTTTTTGTGTTTTGTTTTAAATTTTTGTACCCTGCGATCGAGCGTACGACTATGCGTTCGATCGCAGACATGGGCATGCATTTGAACTCACTCACGTTTTTTCGAGGGCAAAGGCCCACATCACACACATCACACACATCACACATGCACTCCTTGTGCACAGTTTTGCTCGAATGTGATCGAGCGCACCTTAGTGCGATCGATCGCACTCGTTCAGAACCCTCACGTGACCTCTTTTTAGGTCACCTTCTTCCTTCCCCATTTCACTTTCACCTTGCGCCGTACAGACTCTTCTCATTTTTTTCTCTCGTCTCCCATGTACCCAAGCTCTCAAATCACCATCATCACCGCCCAAACACGTTCCCATCGCCACCTAATCACCTCCGTGCCGTTGTTGCGCCACCGCCGCCATCCCCATCACTTCCATTTCCACAAATTTTCCTAACTTTTCCCCATTGTTCATAAAACCCATTTCCACCATATTTTATTCATTTTGTCCCTATTCTTCGTTATTTACACGCACAAGCCGTGGGTACGGATTGTGCATGTCTTTTCCATGTTGGTTTCTTTTGTGTTTGCAAGGGGTTGGGTTAGATTTTAGAAGGGTTATCAAACCTTTGTTTTTAGAGGCGCCCACCAAGTGTTCGACAGAATTCCCCAACCAGTGTCCAGCATGCCTAAAGGGCAAGTTTCTGCTTCTCGGTCCTATGGGACCCAAGCCATGGTAACCAGGCCCTCTATTCAATCCTGGAAGCTCATCTTGGAGACCACATTTGCCATCAAAGAAGACTTCTCCAAGAATGATGCAACGAAATAGGCAGTTCAAGAGCTGAAGTGCTACGGTTTGAAGCGGTTGTTCAAACCGGTTGCCTCCACCACATATGAACGTCTGGTCCAGTCCTTTTATGAAAATTTGAAGTATGACTGCAACCGACTAGGCGTCTTTTTCTCTTTGATTGACGATGAAGACATCGAGGTGACCGTAGTTGACATAGTGGTTGCTTTGAAATGCCATGCTGAGCCACCTGAAGAAGAAGAACCATGGATTGTCTGCCCCTCCATGTAAACCACAGAGGACAATGTCTCAGACATTGCCAGGGGCAATTTGTAGACAGGCACAAGAATGCCGCCAGCAAGGATGCCTCCACAACTCTGGTTTATGGACGTCGTGCTGCAAAAGAACGTGTGTCCCTTGGGGCATAAGACGTAAAGACAGGACTTGTTTCTTATTGCCCTGTATTCATTTTACAAGGGCTATTGGTGCTCCATTCCCGATATCATCTAGTGGCAGATTCATAAATTCTGGGAGGGGGTGCACCACCGAGTTGCTGAGCCTACCAGACCCTGGGGATTACCATTCCCATTTCTCATCACTCACATGCTCGGAAAGAAGGGCATAAAAGGCAATTCGGCAGATGGGCCCATTATTGAGCATCCATGGTTCAGCCGAATATAGTGGAATCAGAGCTATTCCCGCATGCCCAGACTTGCAGCAGAGCTAGAGCCAAAGCCTATGGACATACATGAGTAGCAGCTGAACCGGAGATGGTGGAAGAATATGAAGAAGAGGTGGAACAAGAGCCAGAGGCAGAAGATCAGCCAGATGAAGAAGAATATGAAGAGACGATCACCCTCAACGCTGCAGATGTTTATGCCTTACAGGATACCTTGGAGGACATTCGATTTCAGATTTCGAATATACAGAGAGATGCACGCCAGGATAGGCTCAAGTTACAAGCCATGCTGCAAGACATCAAGGACATCTCCAACAGCTCCAGGGGCTTCTTCAGCACCACCTTAGTGATATGTCGAGCACTCTAACCCCTTGCATTACATTTGTATTTTTTGTATCCACACACTATAGACATTGTGAATTTTAAGTTTGGGGGGTATGTGTACACATTTTGTTCTTAATTATGCAGTTTATTTTAAATTATGGTTTTATTTTCTTTTGTGAGCTTAACCTGATAAACATATGATCACTTTATTAAGGGAATTTAAATTGTGTTACTTTCTTTGGCAGTATGAGATATTACATTTTCAATTGGATTTTCATGAGCACATTGGCACGTAGTTTGTGGGGTATAAATTCTGAGTTTAGTCATGTTGGTTTTGTAAGCTTGGGTGCAGTTAGGTAGCCTATTGGAAAGATAACCTTGGTTATTTTAAAAAAAAATGATGATTATTTTGACCTTTCCATCAAGTAACCGGACCTCTTGTCTCATTAAGCATTGAGAGTTCGTGTAAAAAAGTGAGAAGTTAGACTTAATTAGCAAAGCTTCGTAGCCTTTTTGACTTGAGTTAGTAGGTCCTTAGGGGTGTTTATACACCTAATGCCCTAAAACCATCTGGTTACCATCTGGTTTAGGAGTCATTAACTTAACGCTTGATACATGGGTCAATTAGAAAGCTTAAGGGAGCTGATCACAAAAAAAAAGAGAGAAGAAATAAATAAAACTTGGTTATTGTGTCTGATGGATAGTTTAATGAATTCTGAGTGTCGAAGCATACATGATTGAGATTAGTTTTTGAAGTTCCATAATTATGTGCTAATTTCACTTTCACTAAAATTGATTCATGTGATGTCTCATAATGCCATGTTAGTAACTTGATTGATAATTCTCTGAAAATTATGAAGATGGTGTTTGTTTAGTTAAGCTTGCTCATGAATAAGGACCATGATTTTTATATTGTTGCATTGTTGAGAATAAAATGATTGTACAATGTTTGTGGGGATATCATTCTTGGAAAACCCTTACAAGACTTCACTCGTCCTTCAGGGAATTCCTAGGGGTTTAAAAGGCTTATTGCATATGCTAAATGCAACCATTCTACCACAAAAGCGGACCTATGTTTTTATTGTGTTTTTTCATTTTGTTTTGCTAAGGGACTAGCAAAATATAAGTTAGGGGGTATTTGATGAGTGTTAATTAGTGCTTATTTGGACCCCCTTAATTTATGTTTGTTAAGCCCTTAGCCTTGCTATTATCTAATGTTTTTGCTTGTTTAAGTGTTTTATGGTGTTGTAGGTCCTTGCATTCAACACATGGTTAAAATGGTGAAAAAAGGGCAACAAGTCAGTTCTGGCCCCTGCCAGTATGCTCGAGCCCAAGGGGTGAGATCGAGCGCACTCCATGTAGACCCACGTCTCACGCATTGCCCTAGTCGCCATCGCTTCACCTGATGCACGTGGGGATTTCTGAGTAGTTAAGTGCGATTGAGCATGACTTCTATGATCAATCGCATACATGCATGCGCTCGAGCACAATGCCTATGATCGAGCGCATCCCTGTGACTTGTCAGTACATTAGTTTTCCTTATAAATAGAACCTTACCTCATTTTTGTAATTTTACATTTACGAGGCAGCTCTAGGGCCAGAAACCCTCTACTCTTCACTGTTTAGCCCTCCTAAATTGTCATTTATTTATATTATGCCTTATTTTACTTTTAACTTGTCCCTTGATTCCATGAGAGGCCAAATCTTCAACTAATGTTGAAGATGAAGCCTCACCATAGATTTATTTAATTATCTTCATGTTTTTTTTTTTTGGTGTTTAGTTTAGTCTGTCGTTTAATGTTTGTATGTTCGTTTCAATACATTTTCGTGACAAAAATTGTGTTGATTCTTGTTTTCGAATCATTAAATGGCCAATATCCGTTGTGATTGGTCCATAGTAGATCGAATGATTTTATCGAGTTCAATATCCATTGTGATCAATGATACATCAAATTATTCGATTTTGGTTCAATATCCATTGTGACCGTTTAACGGTAAATACATCATCAGATGATTCGAATTCAGTTCAATATCCATTGTGACCGTTTAACGGTAAATACATCAGATGATTCATCTAGATTTTACAATAGCAATAGAACATGCTTTGTGCTTAATCGATAGGCGGACTTCTAACATGATAACATGTATCTAGATGTGGTGAGGTAGATTCTAGACCTTAGTGTTTTATTTATTTATTTGTTTTTAAGCATTTTAGATTAGTTTATCTTTCTACACACCAACTGTTTGATAATTGGAACTAGGTTAAGATATGGTTAGTTTAGGCATTTAAATTAGTTTTACACAAAACACGATTCTCTGTGGGTTCGACACTTGCACTTGCACAACCACTTTATTAAAAAACAATTCGTGCTATTGCGAGTACTTATTTTTGTATGATCATTATCGCTGCGGCCAGTTTGGTCACTTTAGCAAGGACTGCGTGGGCAAAGGAGTTGCTCTGAAACCTTTGACGCTAGCTCGGGTTTACGCGCTTGTTCCCGGAGAACCGAAAGGGGGATCAAAAGTAGTGACAGGTTCTACCCCTATACTTGGATTTGAAGCTTTAGTTTTGTTTGATTTGAAGCTTTAGTTTTGTTTGATTTGGGGGCTACCCACTCTTTCATATTTATAGTATCGTAAGGTTGTCTAGACTTGTTGTGAGAACTTTGGAACCTGGTTTAGTTGTAACTACACCCGTAGGAAAAACTGTGGTTTGTAAGCGTGTAGTTTACGAATGCCCTGTTAGCATTTATGGAAGTGTACTTCCTGCAAACTTAGTTGTTATCCCTATGTTTATTTATAACGTTATTCTCAGAATGGATTGGTTGACAAGGCATTTGGCGATTATCGACTGCGTTCTGAAGCAAGTGACGCTTACGCCATGGGGAGAAGGAAAAGTGACGTACGTTGGATCGTGAGCGAGGTCCTTACCTCCAACAATTTCGGCTGTGCAAGCGAGGAAGCTTATCGTTGGAGGCGAACATGCATTTTTGGCATTCGTTGTAGCTCCAACGAAGGAAGCGAAGAAGAATCTGGAAGATATTCCTGTGGTTTCGACAGACTACTCTAGATTACCACCACAGAGGGAGGTGGAGTTTGGGATTGAGTGTGTGCCAGACACTAATCCTATCTCTAAGGCACCGTATAGGATGGCATCTTTGGAGTTGAAGGAGCTAAAGGAACAGCTCTAGGAGCTTTTGGACAAGGGTTTTATTCGCCCTAGTATATCATCGTGGAGAGCACCAGTGTTCTTTGTTAAGAAGAAGGACGGGTCAATAAGGATGCGCATTGACTATCGGGAGTTGAATAAGGTGACGATCAAGAATCGATATCCTTTGCCACCAAGGATTGACGACCTATTGGATCAGCTGCAAGGAGCGTGAGTGTTTTCTAAGGTTGATTTGCACTCAGGCTATCACCAAGTGAGGGTGATAATGCAAACCAAGGGGCTGGACATGCTAATCATACATGTGGGAATGGAGCTGAATTTGCACAAGACCCTTTTTCACTTCCTAGTGGCCCAATTACAAAACTTAGAGCCAAACGTTTCAAGGAAGCACTAAATGGGCTAATCCAAGAGAATGGGGCTGACTCTAAAAAGACCAAGATGGGCTCACATAATGATCAAGGTTTAGTCCATGTCATCAAAGCAATTGATAAGGTTAATTAGCATGGTTTTCCAGCATGGTTTGACCAATGAAGGGTGTGAATTTGTTGAGTTTCTAGGATATTAAGTAGAAGAATGAATCTAGCCATTTAGCCATCTTTTGGTTGTCTCTAGAAGTCCAATAAGTCTAAAAACATGGGAACTTGTTTATGTTAATATTTGTTGTAGCTTTTAAAGCTATAGTTAAAGGAAGCTCAAACTCATTGAATTAGAGGAACTGAGGAATGATACTTATGACAGTTCGAGAAAGTACAAAGAACACATGAAGAAGGTTCATGACCAGAGCATTATGAGGAGATCTTTTGAGCCAGGTCAAAAAGTCCTTTACAATTCTCAGTTGCATTTATTCCATGGCAAGTTGAAATCTCGGTGGATGGGCCCATTCATCAGTAGGACAGTGTTTTCTCATGGGGCCATCGAGATAGAGGATCCCAATAATGGTAACACCTTTAAGTTGAACGGACAAAGAGTAAAACCATTCTTGGAGTTGAGGAGTTTAGAGGTTGAGGTTACTCTGTTGGATGATCCGATTTATACAGAGAGATCGTAGTCTCATATCACGAGTCTGGCTGAAGACGTTAAACTTAGTGCGTGTGGGAGGCACCCCTCATTATGTTTCTTGCTTTATTTTCAGCATTTGTGTCTACTAGTCAAATTTGGGGAAACATTCCTTTATGATATACCTGAATTGACCCATCCCTTAGGTTTGTTAATTCGGTCACATTGTGGACAATGTGACGTTTTGAGTTTGGGGGTGGAGTAGATGTGTGTTTGTGTTTGTTTTTGCAAACACGTAAATATTTTTGTTTGTGTGTTGTGTGTGTAATTATTTTATTGTGTAAATATCTTTGGAATAAAAAAAAATTTACTTTGTACTCTATATTCGAACACACCCTTTGTGTTCGAACGTAGACATGGAGCTGCGTTCGAACTCACTTGCGTTTGTCCGACCGCAGCGCCCTATCTCACAAACACACCACTGCACACATGCGTTCGACCGTACCTTGTACATTCGAACACAAACACGGGCCTGCGTTCGAACTCACATGCATCAGTTCGAACGCAGTGCCCACTTCACACACACACACTCTGATGCAAACCAAGGAGCTGGACATGCTAATCATACACATGGGAATGGAGCTGAGTTTGCACTAGACCCTTTGTCACTTCCTAGTGGCCCAATTACAAAACTTAGAGCCAAACGTTTCAAGGAAGCACAAAATGGGCTAATCCAAGAAAATGGGGTTGACTCTAAAAAGACCAAGATGGACTCAAATAATAATGAAGGTTTAGTCCATGTCATCAAAGCAATTGATGAGGTTAATTAGCATGGTTTGACTATTGAAGGGTGTGAATTTGTTGAATTTCTAGGATATTAAGTAGAAGAATGAATCTAGCCATGTAGCCATCTTTTGGTTGTCTCTAGAAGTCCAATAAGTCTAAAAACATGGGGACTTGTTTATGTTAATAATTGTGTAACTTTCAAAGCTATAGTTACGTCTTTTCCTATGCTTGGAGGGTTGTTCAAAGTAAATAGGTGGATTATTACGAATTTTAATGGTAATCTTTGCTTTTCAGAAAAACTATCATCCTTGTGAGGTCTTGTGTTCCTCTTGGTTCTTGAAAGAACACTTTGAACTTATCAAGTTAATGTTGTGGCGTTCAAACAACCAAACTTATCACCTTGATTCTTGAGAGATTCTTAGGTTTCTTGGTGTGGCGTTTTCAATCCTTCGTAGTCTTGGTTTTCATCTAGCTAGGTGATGGGTCAAGGCTCAACAAATCTTGTCTTCATGATCCTGGGGTTCCATGCCATCATTGTTATCGGGTTTTATCACAATTGTTGGTGGAGTTCATATCATTTTGGTACCAGTGCTAGGTTCTAAGATAAGTTTTGTCTATCTTTTATTTTCATTCTATTTCCTGTTCCTTGCTGTATCAAAAAAAAAAAAAAAAAAAAATCTCCATTTCAATCCTGTTTTAGCAAGAAAATAGTTCTTGATCCAGCAAGAAAAATTCTTCCTTTCAATCTTGTTTCTCACCTTATTCAAGTTCTTGACCTTTTGATGAGTTTTGGTTGTTGTTCATTTCTTCCTTTCAATATTGTTTCTCACCTTATTCAAGTTCTTGACCTTTTGATGAGTTTTGGTTGTTTTTCATTTTCTTTGAATTGCTGCTGGATTATTTTGAATTAGTTTCTTAAAGTTCGATTAAGAACTAAAGAAGACACAAAAGAGTGGAAAGAGGCAGGAGTGTGTGAGACCATAAGAGTGTAAAAGCCGTTTAGAGTGAAAACACGAGTGCACGTGTATCAATTCTTGAGTGAAACACATGAGGGAGTGCTTGTGAGGATTCTAACCTTATTTTGCAGGTTTTATAAAAAATGTCTGGTAATCAAGAAAAAGAAGAATTTCGACAACCTGAAGTTCCGAACCTCCAAATGCAAGCGATGTTAGGGGAGATGAGGCGTATGTTAAGGGCTGAATTAGAACCTATTAACGAGAGGTTGGACAGGGTAGAAGCGGGAACTCCTAGGGGCCAACAACAAAACATCCCGAATAGGGAGCGAGGTGGGCGTGCTCTATGGCAGAATGATGAGGAAGAGGCGGAGTTGGAGGAGTTTGATGAGCCATATTTGAACCGAGGCAGGTTTGAGCGTGGCTATGGGGAATAGAGAAGCTAGGATGGGTAGGCCTAGGAGGGATAATGATTTAGGAAACATAAAGTTTAAAATTCCATCTTTTCAAGGCGAAAATGATCCTGAAGTTTATTTGGAGTGGGAAACTAAAATGGAGATGGTGTTTGACTGTCATAGTTACTTGGAGATAAAGAAGGTTAAGTTGGCTGCAATTGAATTTACCGATTATGCCATTGTTTGGTGGGATCAGTTATTGATTAATAGGAGGAGGAATAGAGAGCCACCTGTTGACACTTGGGAGGAGATGAAAGCGTTTTGTACCCAGTCACTATTATAGGGGATTGTATAAAAAGTTGCAGAACTTAAGACAAGGTTCCAAGAGTGTGGATGATTATTACAAGGAGATGGAAGTAGCTATGATCAGGGCTAATGTAGAAAAGGACCGGGAAGCCACCATGGCTAGGTTTTTGCACGGGTTAAATCGTGAGATTGCAGATGTAGTTGAGATGCAGCACTATGTTGAGTTGACGGATATGGTGCATCAAGCCATAAAGGTGGATGAACAATTCAAACGGAAGGTACTGGCTAGGAGGGGACAACCTATGGCTACCACCAGCCCGTGGAAGACAGCTCCAAAAAGGGACGAGCAGCTACAAAATAAGCCAAAATTTGAACTCTCTAAGAATGCCAACTACCTCCACTACTTTAGGTAACATCGAGGCTTCAAGTTCTAAAACATGTGATATTATGTGTTTTAAATGTCAGGGGCGGGGACACATAGCCAACCAGTGTGTAAACAAAAGGGTGATGGTGATAAACGCCCAAGGAGAGCTTGAGTCAAAGAATGAGGAAGAAGTAGATGATGATGACATGCCTTCTTTGGACGATGCCAATAATGAGCAAAATGCTGTGGTTGGAGATTTATTGGTAGCAAGGTGAGTTCTCAATGTGCAGGTTAAAGAGGAAGAAAGTAACCAAAGGGAGAAGTTGTTTCATACTCGGTGCTTTGTAAATAACAAAGTTTGCAGTGTCATTATTGATGGAGGGAGTTGCACAGACGTAGCCAACACTTATTTGGTGGAGAAATTGGCTTTAACAACCTTGAAACATCCTCTTCCTTACCGGCTTCAGTGGCTAAATGAATGTGGCGAAGTCAAGGTGACAAGACAAGTGTTGTTGGCATTATCCATTGGCAAATATGAGGATGAGGTGCTTTGTGATGTGGTTCCTATGCATGCATGCCATTTATTGTTGGGGAGACCATGGCAGTATGATCGGAGGGCTATGCATGATAGATTCACAAATAAGTATTCTTTCACTCTTAATAGGCAACCTATTACTCTTGTGCCATTAACTCGAAAACAGATTAGGGAGGACCAATAAAAGTTATAGAGATCAAATGAAAAAAAGAGGGAAAAAGAAAGGAAGGCTGAAATTGAAAAAAAAAGGAGAGAAAAACATTGATCAGAGTGAAAAAGAAAGAGAGAGTACTTCAGCCATAGTGAGAGCAAGAGAGGAAACATTCAATTGCATTGCAAAAAAAAGTGAGCTCAAGAGAGCATTAATTTCATACCAGCCCCTTATTGTACTCATGTACAAGGAAGCTCTTTTATGTACTAATGATCTCGTCGGTGCTTTGCCGAGCGATATTGTTTCTCTTGTGCAGGAGTTTGAAGATGTCCTTCCCGAAGAGGTACCTCATGGTTTACCTCCAATCCGGGAGATTGAACATCAAATTGATTTCATACCTGTGCATCAATTCCAAACCGACCTGCTTATAGTAGTAATCCTGAGGAGACTATGGAGCTGCAGAGGCAAGTAGGTGAATTATTAGAAAAGGGGTATGTGCGTGAAAGCATGAGTCCTTGTGTGGTTCCGGTGCTATTAGTTCCTAAGAAGGATAAAACATGGAGGATGTGCGTTGACTGCTGGGCAATCAACAACATAACAGTAAAGTATTGTCATCCCATTCCTAGATTGGATGATATGCTGGATGAATTGTATGGTTCTTGTGTCTTTACAAAAATTGATCTTAAGAGTGGATATCATCAGATTAGGATGAAAGAAGGTGATGAATGGAAAACTGCTTTTAAGACTAAATATGGTTTGTATAAGTGGTTAGTGATGCCTGTCGGTTTAACTAATGCTCTGAGCACATTTATGCGTTTGATGAACCATGTTTTATGTGCTTTTGTTGGCAGGTTTGTAGTTGTGTATTTTGATGATATCCTAATTTATAGCAAAAATTTGGAAGAACATGTAATGCATTTGAAATCTGTTTTGGAAATTCTTAGGAAAGAAAGGTTGTTTGCTAACCTCAAGAAGTGCACCTTTTGCACGGATAAACTTGTGTTTCTTGGTTTTGTTGTTAGTAAGAGAGTAATTGAGGTGGACGAGGAAAAGGTGAAGGCAATCCAAAAGTGGCCAACGCCTACAACAACCAGTCAAGTGAGGAGTTTCCACGGCTTAGCTAGCTTCTATAAACGGTTTGTCCGTGATTTTAGTAGCTTAGCCGCCCCTCTTACTGAAGTCATTAAGAAAAATGTGTCGTTTAGGTGGCGGAAATAACAAGAAAAGGCATTTAATCTGATCAAAGAAAAGTTAACCAATGCACCTTTGCTTGTTTTACTTAACTTTGCTAAAACTTTTGAAATTGAGTGTGATGCTTCAGGAATAGGTATTGGAGCTGTTTTTATGCAAGAAGGCCAGCTTTATTTCTTGAAAAAGGTTGAGTGGAGCAGCCCTAAATTACCTCACTTTTGATAAGGAGATGTATGCCTTGGTAAGGGTTTTGGAAAATTGGCAACACTATCTATGGCCAAAGGAATTTATGATTCACACAGATCATGAATCTTTGAAGCATTTGAAAGGACAACAAAGGTTGAACAAACGCCATGCCAAGTGGGTGGAATTTATTGAAACATTTACCTTATGTGATCAGATACAAGCAAGGTAAGGAAAATGTGGTGGCTGATGCATTGTCCCAAAGGTATGCTTTACTTTCCATGTTAGATACAAAACTGCTTGGCTTTGAATACATTAAGGATTTGTATGTACAAGATTCTGATTTTGGTGATGTGTTCAATGCATGTGAAAAAGTGGCGTTTGGTAAGTTTTATAGGCATGATGGATTTTTGTTTCGAGAAACTAAACTGTGTGCCTATGTGTTCTTTGCGTGAATTGCTTGTGAGAGAAGCTCATGGTGGTGGTTTGATGGGATATTTTGGTGTAGCTAAGACTTTAGGAATTTTGCATGAACATTTTTTTTGGCCTCATATGAAACGTGATGTGGGAAGAGTTTGTGAGAAGTGTATCATGTGTAAACAGGCTAAGTCTAAGTTGAAACCCCATGGTTTGTACACCCCTTTGCCAAAACCTAGTGAACCTTGGACTGATATTTCTATGGATTTTGTTTTACGTTTACCTAGGACTAAGAGGTTGAGAGATTCAGTTTTTGTGGTGGTAGATAGATTTTCCAAGATGGCACACTTCATTGCATGTCATAAAACTGATGATGCATCACATATAGCTGATTTGTTCTTCAAAGAAATTGTTAGGTTACATGGTATGCCTAGGACCATTGTCTCTGATAGGGATGCAAAGTTTTTGAGTTACTTTTGGAAGACTTTGTGGGGAAAGTTGGGAACGAAGTTGTTGTTTTCTACTACTTGTCATCCACAAACGGATGGTCAAACTGAAGTAGTAAATAGAATTTTGTTTTCTTTGTTGTGTGCTATCATTAAAAAGAACTTGAAAACATGGGAAGATTGTTTTCCACATGTTGAATTTGCTTACAATAGAAGTATACATTCAGCAACTAAGTTTTCACCATTTGAGATTTGTTTATGGTTTTAACCCGTTGTCACCTTTGGATTTAACTTCTTTACCTGTGAGTGAACGTGTGAACTTAGATGGCAAAAAAAGCAGAATTTGTAAAGATGATTCATGAAAAGGCACGGCTGAACATTGAAATGAGGACTAAACAATATGTCCATCAAGCCAACAAGGGACGCAAGATGGTAGTGTTTGAACCAGGAGATTGGGTTTGGTTGCACTTAAGGAAGGACCACTTTCCAGAGAAACGGCGTTCAAAACTCCTACCTTGGGGTGATGGACCATTTCAAGTAGTGGAACGCATCAATGATAACGCCTACAAGCTTGACTTACTAGGTAAGTATGGTGTCAGTGCAAGCTTTAATGTTGCTGATTTGTCTCCTTTTGATGTAGGTGATGATTTGAGGGCAAATCCTTCTCAAAAGGGGGAGAATGGTGCTTTCATTGAAAGTATCAGAGTTTTGGTTCTAAGATAAGTTTTGTCAATCTTTTATTTTCATTCTATTTCCTGTTCCTTGCTGTAACAAAAAAAACAAAAACAAAAAAAGAGAAGAAGAAAGTGCAGAATTCCAGTAAAAAAAAAAAAATCTTCATTTCAATCTTGTTTCAGCAAGAAAATAGTTCTTGTTCCACAAAGAAAAATTTCTTCATTTCAATCTTGTTTTAGCAAGAAAATAGTTCCTGTTCCAGCAAGAAAAATTCTTCCTTTCAGTCTTGTTTCTCACCTTATTCCAGGTTCTTGACCTTGTGATGAGTTTTGGATTTATTGGCTTATGCTTTAGCCTCTAAGCCAATAAATACAGGCTTAGACCCTTTGGAAAAATAGTTCATTATTATTATTGGTTTTGTTTAATAAGAATACTCAGAGTTGAGTTTCTTGGTTCTTTTTCCTTCAGGCTTTAGATAGCATCTACTGCTTAGAGAAGATTTCTTTGATTTTGTGATAGTCTCACAATCTTAGGAATATTTATCCCTTCTGCTTACTGTTTTCTTGATTATTTACGTTCTAACCCTGCATCACCATGCCAACTAGCCCTTGATTAATTAAAAAGCCCTAAATAAAAATATAAGTGAATAAATAGCTAGTAACCCTAGCATATCACCTTCAAGCCGACCATAGTTAGCTGCTAGTTTAATTATCTTACAATCGAACGAAAGTAATTAATTTCGGCCAACAAAATTATTTGATAAAATTCTGTTCTAGTTAGTTGATTACTCCTAGTTCTGACTATATTGGGGCATTGGCCACCACCCCATTAATGGAAGAATGGCTGAATTAGCGAATCCCAATTTGGCCATTAATGAGGGTGGCCGGACCACCCTAAATGGGTGGCCATGCCAATTACCCCTTGATTAATTAAAAACCCCTCAATAAAAATATAAGTATATAAATAGCTAGTAACCCTAGCTAGGGTTACCATATATATAGCCAGGGCTACCATATATATATTTAATATATATATTTTTGTTTAAAAAAAAAGAAAAAATATTTACATAAACTAGTAAATATATATTACATTTACATATATATATATTTAATATTTTTTAAAAAATATATTACATTTTCTAATTTTTGTTTTTTTTTTTACGGAAAGAACTCATTCTCATTCTAAAGAAATCAAGAGCGAAAGCTCTTACAATCACATGGGCAAGCCCTGAAGTAACCATAGCTAAAGCTATATAGTCACAAGTAGAGTTCCAAAAACAGGCACCTCCAATGGCCAACCAATCAACCCAATCCAAGCACATCTGCTACCCCATGACTACCTAGCAGTTTAAACATTCAAATCTGCACCAAGCAAACACCATCAGCTGCATTATTTTCATGACCTTAAGAAGTAAAAGCCTCTTAATTCGCAACTAATCCTCCTCGATAGTTAAGTTAGGATACACATTCATCCACGACATAGAAGTCTGGACCAATCTTTCTCCCTGACCTGAAAGCTAGGATAACATACATATCCACAACACATAGGTGAGGACCAAAGGGGATCCAATCAAACCAACGAGGTGAGAGCATTATTACAAGCAAAAACACAACAAAAATATAGGGAAAAAACAAATACAAGAAAAAAGAAAATATTGGGAAAAATTGATCATGTTCAAGCAGACCTCAACCACTGATAGTTGCGTTTGAATTTAGATTGTGGGGGAATAAAAAGAAAGAGGTGGAGGTAAAACTAACAAGAAGGAGATTGGTAGAACTGCAAAAATAAAACACACACAAAACAAACAGAGAAAGAACAATACGGGGAAAAACCAAAACCAAAAAACAGGGAGAACAAACAAAAACAAAAAACAATGGGAAACAAAGCAAGAACAATGAAATAAAACGCCAAACGATCAATCGGAGAGGCTCAAACAAGATCTAGCCGAAAGCACCGCTGAGGAAGGTGGCAATGGGAGAAAGACGTGGTGGGGATGCGAAAATGACCTGCCACAGACGGCGGGCTACGAAAACACCGAGATTCGGAAGACCAAAGCAGGGAAAAAACCAACAACAAGAAAAAAAAAGAAAAGGAGTGGAAAGAGGAAAAAGAAAGGGAGGGGCATCGGGACTAGGGCATCAAGTAAATAACTAGAGGTTGATGCGAAGGAAACGTGGAGAGGAAGGATGGCCGGAGGCCAACCCTTCTCCCCAGGGGTGACGGAGCTTTGGCCAGGGGGGGGGGGGCTAGAGCGAAAAGGCTAGAGAGAAAAAAGGCTAGGGTTTTTCCTATATTTACATTTTTGACGTGGTATATATGTCACGTTAGCATTTCCTAATGTGGTATATATGCCACGTTAGCATTTGCTAGCTAACGTGACGTATATGCCACGCTAGGAAATCTTTATTTTTTTACCTAAAAAAAAAAAATTTCAAAACTTAAAGTAAAAAAATTGTATTTCAAAAAGCGTATCACCTTCAAGTCGACTATAGTTAGCTACTAGTTTAATTATCTTACAATCGTACGAAAGTAATTAATTTCGGCCAACAAAATTATTTGATAAAATTTTGTTCTAATTAGTTTATTACTCCTAGTTCTGACTATATGGGGGTATTGGCCACCACCCCCATTAATGGGAGAATGGCTGAATTAGCGAATCCCAATTTGACCATTAATGAGGGTGGCCGTACCACCGTAAATGGGGGGCCATGCCAAGTACCCCTTGAATAATTAAAAAACCCAAAATAAAAATATAAGTATATCAATAGCTAGTAACCCTAGCTAGGATTATCATATATAGCTAGGGCTACTAAATGTATTTTCTTTATATATATATAAAGCGTGGGTTAGATATTAAGTAGGTTACTATAATAAGAGCAAATATGTATATATTTCTAATTTTTAAAAAAAATTACAATTAGTAACGTGCTATATATAACACGTCAGCAATTACTAATGTAGTACTATTCACACGTTAGCAATTGCTAACGTGGCATTTTGCCACGTTACTAAACCCCATTACTAATGTGTGAACTTTTAACACGTTACTAAGTGGTGACGTGGCAAAAATGAATGAACAGTAGACACGTTAGTAAACAACATGTTTTTTTGTAGTGATTTGTTATGGTGAATATGCAAGATGTAGCCCATATCTCTTTGCTTCCGCCCTCTTTTCTTTCTATTTCATATTTTAGTATTTTAATTATATATATCAACATGTTATCGAAGCCTATATATTTCAACAGTTCTTATTCCCATTCGAGCAATTTTCTTGATGGGTTTGGAAGAAATTTTTTACAACTATGAGAAGCTTTACATAGAATTTACGATTTATAATAATTGCATGTTTGTTTTCAAAGGCAAACAATTGTAGGAAATTTAACTTATGATCGGCTTATTGTGACGCCCCACCCGATGGGCAAATCGATCAACTGGTAATTGATCCCATGGTACATGTCCCTCCGAGACACGACCTCCGGGAAAACAATTTCCTCGTCGTAACAAGAAAATTGTAGCGGAAGACTTTACCAAGACTATGGGATTAAGAGATAATAATAGAAACATCACACAGCAATACAAGAGGTAAAGTACTACATCCATAATCTGATAGATAGTCATCAAATGTACTAGTCCTTAGACCATCAATAGGAAAATAAATACATCCCAAAATAAGGTACAACAACATTGTTCACAAAAGATCAATGGATTAGAGCGTAGACTTAAGCTTCAACAGAGCTAGTGAAATCAAAATCTCCATCATGTATGCATAGGCAGATCCTCCATCTTCCCACATCGTCTTAAGCCAAACGGGATCCATATCCTCAAAGATTACCCGTATAAGGTCCTGAGCAATCACCCAAGTAGTCCCCGATGGCATCTTCGTCTAGGGTAGCTAAACCACGCAATTATTCATAATGATGGGAAAGACATAAATAAAGGGGGTAAGTCTAAGACTTAGTGATTTTTAACGCAGACAATACCCACGCCAAATTTAGTAATGAACTCAGGTGTTTAATAGGCAAAAGCAGTTCTATCATGACAGTTTAATTATAAGTGATACATATATAGTAATGATATATGCATATGATGTAAACAACAGTTATAGTTCAATAGTATGGTCTACCCGAGATATTACCCCTTCTTAGTAGGGTTGATGCTGTCCCGAGGGACCTATAATACAATGTCAGTGCCCCAGTCATTGCATAACATACTGTACGTAGCATTAGTGGCACGATCGAGTTCGACCCCGAGTGGCCCACACTAACTAATGACGTCCGTCCTATAGTGACCGAACAATTGGGAATGGCATCAAGGTCACGAAACCAATGGATCCACAGCCCTCACATAACGCACACATTTGACCATAAAGCTAACATGTATAGTAAGCCCATGGCTGTTACTACCGCACGTACCAGTGTACCATGTCATATGATGCAATTATCTTGTCTATATTTTACATGCATGTCATTTTACAAGTCTCACTTGGTTAACAACATGTTCAACACAACGTTTTTCTCAAAATAACAGAGTTTATGTGTAATAAGTATAAATTGTGAGAGTTGTAAAATATGCATATTTGTTCGGTACACAAAATAGACGTGCAGTGCATGGAAAATAACAATGCGCATCATATGAGTTAAAACTCACTTGGATCAATAAGCGTTCTCCAAATCTGTGAAAAACCTTTTATTAGTCTTAATTCTACTAAAACAAATCTAAAACAAGAAAAACAGGAGCTATGAGACATTTGGTGAAAACAAGGATTCTCTGCCACACAGTGACCATACGTCCGACCTTAGGAGTGTACGTCTTCTGTGTCACGACAAGCCGTATGTCCAGCACAACACCGTTCGTCCGCTATGTGGGTTCTCGGGGAGAACCTCATTTTCTCTTCATTGTCCACCTATTCTCCGACTCCTAGGGCTACTACGAACACCTTAAATCCTTCTAGTCTAGTTTGCAATCTCCGTGCAACGTAACAACGCTAAGCTAACAAGAACGCTAACCCAAACGGGTTTTAAGATGTAACTAAGCTAACAACAAGAACTAAACATAAAACAAGTAGTATAACAACATATTTAAAAACTAAGGATCGAATGTTACCTCCTTGAAACAAAACCGCAAGAGTTCCGCCTTACAAACGTTTTGAAACTTGCAAACGCCTCAAACACACGCTCACAACACACTTAAAACACTTTAGAAACACTCTAAGGATACTCTAGGAACACTCTGGCAGCCTAGGGGCATATGAAGTTGTGCAAAACACGAAGGGGGTAGGGGTCTATTTATAGGCCCAGAAAAGTAGCGGACGTCCGGCAAAGAGGCGTACGTCCGGTGGTCCCCCACCGTACATCCGCACTACAGATAGCAACATATGTCAGCCAGACCTAGCGTATGTCTGCCCAAAAGTCCAAATTACCCCTCTAACGTCCTTAGTCACCCAAAGCCCAAATTAACTCTCCCAACTAAGCCACTTATGCCTAGTTAATAATTTGGGTCACAACATAGTCCAACCCCTTGGCTTAATATCTCTCTTTTCTATGAAAATAAAGTTATTGTGTCCTCTTTGTGAGCTCCTATATGTTGTTGCTCCTATGTGTTGATGCAAGGATTCATAGTAACATCAAGAGTGCTTTCCATGACGAGTTCTACAGGAGAAGGAATTGGTTAAATGGGTTCACTTATGGAATCAGTGAAGCCACAAGGATTCACAGTAACATCAAGACAGCTTTCCATGAACAATTGTGCAAGAGAAGGAATTGGTTAAACGGGTTCACTTGTGGAATTAGTGCAGGGCGCAAGGATTCATAGTAACATCAAGACTGCTTTCCATGACGAGTTCTGCAAGAGAAGGAGTTCGTTTGAGGGGTTCACTCGTGGAATCAGTGAAGCCGCAAGGATTCACAGTAACACTTGCTTTAAAGCGCAGTCGATAACTGTCGAATGCCTCGTCAACCAACCCATTCCTAGAATAATGTCGTAACAAAACATAGGGAGAACAACTAAGTTTGCAGGAAGTACTCTTCCAGAAATGTTAACATTGCATTCCCAAACTACACGCTTATAGACCACAGTTTTCCGTACAGGTGTAGTTACAACTAGACTAGGTTCCAAAGTTCTCATAACAAGTCTAGACAACCTTACGAACACTATAGATACGAAAGAGTGGGTAGCCCTCGAATCAAACAAAACTGAATCTTCAAATCCAAGTATAGGGGTAGTACCTATCACTACTTCCAATCCTCCTTACGGGTCTCCTAGAACAAATGCATAAACTCGAGCTGGCACCAAAGGCTTCTGAGCAACCCCTTTGCTTAAGCAATCCTTACTAAAGTGACCAAATAGGCCGCATCGATAGCAAGTTCAAGTTGCCATCTTGCAGGGTCCCCAATGTATACAGTTTGATGTGAACCCCGTCAAGAATAACGAGACCCAACAACGAAAGGGAACCCAAGATCGTTCTATGGACAGATTCGAAGGGATGACCTCGACCCGTTGTTTATGACAAACAAGAACCTCGGTATAAGGAAGACGCCACAAACGGTGATGGAGTTTCCGTTTGATAAGACGAGATGAACGCCACAGGAAATCCCGATAAGTTCAAGTAGTTCTTCAAAGAACCAAAGAGAATAAACCGCACAAGTTTTTATCAATCATCAATGTTGTGTCTCATTACAATGAGTCCATGCTATTTATAATGCATGGTTAAAATAGGAATACAAATTATTAAAGGAAAATAATAAAGCCCAAATAAAAGAATCCTAAAATTAAGGTAGATTTTGTCTGAAATTAACTTCTCCTCCAAGAAAAGAAATCACTATGGAATTAGCTTCTCCTCCAAGAAAACTTCTCTCCAAGAAAAGAAATCACCTATGGAATTTGCTTCTCCTCCAAGAAAAGAAATCACCTATGGAATTATCCTTCTAGAACTTGAATCAAGGTGACGATTCTTTGTTGCCCACGTGGATCATGCTCAATGGGCCTCCATGAATTTGCTTGAGCCCATAACTCTTGAATGAGTCCGTTGAGTACATTCTTGAACTTCTTTGCTCGTGCTCTCGTAAGCGGCCCAATTGGTACTTGAATGAAATCCTTCGAAGTGGTGCCTTGATCTCCATCATTCCCCTCCTCTTGAAAAGGATTTGCCCTCAAATCACCACCTACATCAAAAGGACTCAAATTAGTAACATTAAAAGTGGCACTTACATTGTACTCACCAGGTAAATCTAGCTTGTAAGCGTTGTCATTGATACGCTCGAGGACTTGGAAAGGACCATCTCCTCTTGGGAGCAATTTGGAACATCTTTTCGCCGGGAATCTTTGTTTTCTCATATGCAGCCAAACCCAATCTCCGTGTTCAAAAACCAGCTGGCGACGTCCCTTGTTGGCTTGTGTGGCATATTGCTCCGTTCTTCGTTCAATGTTGAGTCATGCTTTCTCATGAATCTGCTTCACAAAGTCAGCTTTCTTTTTGCCATCTAAATTAACGTGCTCCGTCAAAGGTAAAGGAGTTAAATCCAATGGAGTTAAAGGATTAAACCCATATACAATTTCAAATGGCGAAAATTTAGTAGCAGAATGAACAGCTCTATTATATGCAAACTCAACATGTGGTAAACATTCCTCCCATGTTTTGATGTTCTTTCTAATGATTGCCCTCAATAGAGTAGACAAAGTCCTATTTACTACTTCAGTTTGACCATCAGTTTGTGGATGACAAGTAGTGGAAAACAATAGCTTAGTACCTAGCTTACACCACAAAGTCTTCCAAAAATAGCTCAAGAACTTAGCATCTCTATCTGAAACAATTGTCCTAGGCATGCCATGCAATCTCACAATCTCTCTAAAGAACAAATCAGCAACATGCGAAGCGTCATCCATTTTGTGACATGGAATAAAATGTGCCATTTTAGAAAATCTATCCACAACCACAAAAATGGAATCTCTTCCACGTTTAGTCCTAGGCAATCCTAAGACAAAATCCATTGAAATATCAATCCAAGGCTCACTAGGAATTGATAAAGGAGTATACAAACCGTTGGGCTGCACTTTGGATTTAGCTTGCCTACATGTGACACATCTACCACAAATCCGTTCGACATCTCGTTTCATGTGAGGCCAATAGAAGTGGCCCTGCAAAATAGCTAAAGTCTTTGCTACTCCAAAATGTCCCATTAATCCCCCACCATGTGATTCCTGCACTAATAACTCCCTCATAGAACAGTTACGCACGCATAGCTTATTTTCTCGAAATAGGAATCCATCAAGCCTAAAGAACTTAGCAGAGGCAATTTTCTCACGAGCTCGATATTCCTCACAAAATTCGTGGTCTTCAGCATATAATTCTTTAATGTATTCAAAACCAAGCAATTTTGCATCCAGTGTGGAGAGTAAGGCATACCTACGAGAAAGTGCATCGGCGACCACATTCTCCTTACCTTGCTTGTACCGAATGACGACGGAAACGCTCTATGAACTCCACCCATCGATGCCTTTTGTTTAGCTTGTGTTGGCCCTTCAAGTGTTTCAAGGACTCATGATCGGTGTGAATCACGAACTCCTTAGGCCATAGGTAGTGCTGCCACGTCTCTAAAGCCCAAACCAATGCATACAACTCCTTGTCATAAGTTGGGTAGTTTAAGGCTGCCCCGCTGAGTTCTCATAAAGGTGCTCGGAGCATTAGTCAAACCAAAAGGCATAACTAACCATTCATATAAACCATATTTTGTTTTAAAGGCGGTTTTCCATTCATCTCCTTCTTTTATCCTAATTTGATGATATCCACTTTTTAAATCAATCTTAGAAAATATGCAAGAACCATGCAGCTCATCTAACATGTCGTCTAAGCGTGGGATAGGATGACGATACTTTACCGTTATGTTGTTGATGGCTCAGCAATCAACGCACATTCTCCACGTTCCATCCTTCTTAGGTACAAGTAAGACCGGAACCGCACATGGACCCATGCTCTCCCTCACATGCGCTTTTTCCAATAATTCACTTACCTGCCATTGAAGCTCCTTTGTCTCCTCGGGGTTGCTCCTATAAGCTGGTCGATTTGGAATGGTTGCATCGGGCACAAAATCGATTTGATGTTCAATCCCTCGGATTGGAGGTAACCCATGTGGTGTTTCCTCAGGGAAGACATCCTCGTACTCCTGCAAAAGAGAAGCAATAGAACTAGGCAAAGCATGGTCAAGTTCGTTAGTGTTTAAAAGTGCCTCTTTGTACAAAAGTACAATCATCGGTTGATTTGAAAACATTGCTCGCTTGATCTCACTCACTTTTGCATAGAAATTCTTTTGTTTTCTCTCTGATTTTCTCTCAAGGGCCGAACTTTGATTTTCTTTTTCTCTCAAATTTTTCTCGGCCTCTCTCTGATTTTCACTCTTTTTCTTTTGTTCACTCTCTTTCTTTTGATCACTCTCCTTTTGTAATCTCACTTGATCCTCGTATACTTGCTGCGGTGTCAATGGTACAAGAGTGATTGATCTTTGATTAAGTACAAAAGAGTACTTGTTAAAAGCCATCATACTTCACCGCCTATCAAACTGCCATGGACGCCCTAGCAATAAGTGTCCCGCTTGCATCGGTACTACATCACACAACACTTCATCTTCAGTATTTGATCTGAAATGCAACTAACACTTGCTTGTTCACCCTTATCTCACCACTATCATTTAGCCATTGCAACTTGTACGGTCTAGGGTGCTTTACCATGGGCAATCCCAATTTCTCAACCATAATTGTGCTTGCAACATTAGTACAACTACCACCATCAATAATCATACTACATACCTTGTCTTTAACGTAGCACCTAGTGTGAAAGATGTTCTCCCGCTGTACTTCATCAACTCCTTTTGCTTGCAAGCTCAATGCTCTCCTTGCCACCAATGTCAATGCATCAGGGGCTAAATACTCCTCCTCAAAAACATCCTCCAATGGCGGCATGTCGTCGGTGTCGGAATCTTCATGATCGGTCACAATTTCACCATTGGCTTGCAACACCATGACTTGCTTGTTTGGACATTGACTTGCTATGTGGCCCCTGCCTTGACATCTAAAACATTTAATGTCACGATTCCTAGAGGTAGAGGCTTCGGTTTTACCTAGAGGAACGTGGCTGGTGGTCGCGGACTTGGGTTCGGGTTTTGGCATTTGTCACTTGTCTAGTGGCTTGGCATGACTCGATTTCCAAGAGGTAGAACTAGAGTTATGGCCTGCACGTGTCCCACTCCCTCTCTTGAGTTGTTGTTCCACTTTGATAGCCATATGCACCATATCTTCCAATTCCACATAATGCTGCATCTCTACCTTATCATGGATCTCCCGGTTTAAGCCAAGTAAAAATCTATTGTGGCCTCCCGATCCTCCTCTACATTAGCGCGGATCATAGCAATCTCCATCTCCTTGTAGTAATCCTCACGCTCAACTTCCTTGTCTAAGACCTTGTAGCTTTTGTACAACTCGGTAGTAGTAACTTGGAATGAACCGCTTTCTCATCACTACTTTCATCTCCTCCCATGTGTCTATTGGTCGTTCTCTATTCCGCCTCCTGTTTGTCACAAGTTGATCCCACCAAGTAATAGCATATTCAGAAAATTCAATCACGGCTAATTTTACCTTCTTTGTCTCAGTAGTTGTGGCAATCAAACAGAGAACTCCATCTTCTTCTCCCACTCAAGATATGCCTCAGGATCAGATCTACCTTGAAAGGACGGAATCTTCATCTTAATACCACCCAAGTTGTTATCTTCGCGATTCCTAGCTTCTCCAAATCTCCCTCTGGGTCTCCTATTGTTAACAATGGACTCCCGATCTTCTTCTTCATCAAAACCAGACCCATAACGCTCTTCATCCTCCTCCTCGGTGGAACTCTTCCTTCTACGCAAATTACGACTGCTTTTGTGGTTGCTCCTCACGTCTATTCTCCATCGATCTATCCGTTGAACTGCTCCATCTCTATCTTCATCACACGCCTCATCTCACTCATCATGGCCTCCATAAACACTTTTGGATTAGTCAATTTTGTATCATTTTCGCAATGCTCTTACCACTATCTTGAGTCATGATTGCTGCAAAACAAAGGTTAGAAAAAAATAAAATAAAATAAAATAAAGGACCTCAAATCACTCCCTTACGTGTTTACACTCAAGAATTTGGATCACTCTCACTGTGTTTCACTCAAAATAATATGGCTCTTACCCTCCAATGTTCTCACCACTCTTGCCTCTTTTCACTCGATAATTCTCTTTAGTTCTTTTGAAACTACACAAACAACTCAAAATTTCCAGCAACAATTCACCAAGAACTAATCAAGGAATTTCAGACTTGAACATAGGAATATGGAATTTTTTAGAATTAGAAGTAATTGGTAGTTTTGAATTTTGGAAGCATAGAATAGTTTGAGCAACAATTCACCAAGCACTAATGAAGGAATTTTTATTTTATTTTTTTCTTTTTAGACTTAGAAGGAATATGGTAGTTTGAAAATTTAAAAGAATAGTACTTTTAATTTTTTTTTTTTGGATCAACGACTAGCTTTTGAGAACAATGAAATAAGATTTGAAATAACTAAGAAGTGAGACCAGACCAATAGTTTAGACATCAACAAGAACAAAACAAAGATTGAATAGTAGGGTAAAGAAAATTCGCTAAGAAGAGATAAATAATGTGGGTAAGATGATAAAGAAGAAAACAAAGGAATGAAACATGTTAAAGGATAGGCAAACCTGAACTAGAAACCATGCTTTGATACCAAAAATGATGTGAACCCCAAGAAAGAATAACGAGACCCAACAACGAAAGGGAACCTAAGATCGTTCTATGGACAGATTTGAATGGATGACCTCGACCCGTTGTTTATGACAAAGAAGAACACGGTATAAGGAAGACGCCACAAAACGGTGATGGAATTTCCGTTTGATAAGTCGAGATGAACGCCACGGAAATCCCGATAAGTTCAAGTAGTTCTTCAAAGAACCAAAGAGAATAAACCTCACAAGTTTTATCAATCATCAATGTTGTGTCTCATTACAATGAGTCCATGCTATTTATAATGCATGGTTAAAATAGGAATACAAATTATTAAAGGAAAATACTAAAAGCCAAATAAAAGAATCCTAAAATTAAGGTAGATTTTGTCCGAAATTAGCTTCTCCTCCAAGAAAAGAAATCACCTATGGAATTAGCTTCTCCTCCAAGAAAAGAAATCTTCAAGAGCTTCTCTCCAAGAAAAGAAATCACCTATGGAATTATCCTTCTAGAACTTGAATCAAGGTGATTCTTTGTTGCCCACGTGGATCATGCTCAATGGGCCTCCATGAATTTGCTTGAGCCCATAACTCTTGAATGAGTCCATTGAGTACATCTTGAACTTCTTTGCTCGTGCTCTCGAATCGCCCAATTGGTACTTGAATGAGATCCTTCAAGTGGTGCCTTGATCTCCATCATCAATTTGATGTTAGTTGATTCTTTTAAGCAAAAAGAGGGTTACTGATGAGAATTGTTGAAATAAATTTCTTAGTTTTAAAATTTTGCTTGATCCTCTTGATGTAAGACATTTTAAACTCTTCAAGATTGATGCTTTATATAAAAGAAATTTAATGGCAAAAAGCTCATCATGATAATCAAAGTTTTGATTGTAACTCGCTTTTTGAAGATGAGTTCCCAAAGTGTAATCAAAACTTTTCATTTCAATCATAGACATTTTGACCAAATCCAAAATTTTGACTAATTTGAAAGAATCTTGAACTTGTTTGAAGACATAAGAAATATTTGAAGAGGATAAGAATTACTTTCTTTTTAATAGGAATTCTAAAAATTTTAAAATAAGCACCTCTTCATATTTGTCCATTCATGGACAATGATGTGAATAAGAATAACGAGACTCAAATAAAGAAAGGAACCCAAGATCATTCTATGGATAGATTTGAAGGATGACCTCGACCCATTGTTTATGACAAACAAGAACCTCGGTATAAGGAAGGCGCCAAACGGTGATGGAGTTTCCGTTTGATAAGTCGAGATGAACGCATACGGAAATCCCGATAAGTTCAAGTAGTTCTTCAAAGAACCAAGAAGAAGAAACCTCACAAGTTTTTTATCAATCATCAATCTGTTGTGTCTTATTACAATGAGTCCATACTATTTATAATGCATGGTTAAAATAGGAATACAAATTACTAAAGGAAAATACTAAAAGACCAAATAAAAGAATACTAAAATTAAGGTAGATTTTGTCTGAAATTAGCTTCTCCTACAAGAAAAGAAATCACCTATGGAATTTGCTTCTCCTCCAAGAAAACTTCTCCTCCAAGAAAAGAAATCACCTATGGAATTTGCTTCTCCTGCAAGAAAACTTCTCCTCCAAGAAAAGAAATCACCTATGGAATTATCCTTCTAGAACTTGAATCAAGGTGACGATTCTTTGTTGCCACTGTGGATCATGCTCAATGGGCCTCAACGAATTTGTTTGAGCCCATAACTCTTGAAAGAATCCATTGAGTACATCCTTGAACTTCTTTGCTCGTGCTCTCGTAACCGGCCCAATTGGTACTTGAATGAGATCCTTCGAAGTGGTGCCTTGATCTCCATCAGCTAACAACTCCTCCACATCGTTCAACCAATTCTCAACACGAATGTGGTCTCCTCTCCCGTCAAAACTCTCCGAGTGATGACTACAGAAATCCTTCAGAGAACATCCAGTCCCTTCAGCAGGCTGTTTCGCAATCCTATCGCGATCTATGGCCGAAACCAACTGGCCAATCGCATCCATCACTTGACTTCCTAGGAGCATCACTTTGTCAACAGGAATGTCCACAGGCTCGGGGTGAACACTTCCCTCACCGATCTCCAGCGCATTAGGTCTGGTTGTAGGGTTCCTTCGAGGCGGCATTCTCTGCAACGAAGAGCAGAGTTAGAACCGACTCTACTAGAACTAAACGAACAAACCTAGAGACTAAGTCCTAATCGCTCATCTAGCCTAATCTCTGGTGTAATCATGGCCTAAGTTCTCTTTTCCTTCTATCTCTTCTTAGAGCAAAAGTTGTAATACCAACTATGACGCCCCACCCGATGGTCAAATCAATTAACTAGTAATTGATCAAATAGTTCGCCATCCCAGCCATGTCCCTCTAGGAAACGACCTCCGGGAAATCACTTTCCTCGTCGTAACAAGAAAACTACAGTGAAAGAGTTTACCAAGACTATGGGATTAAGAGACAATAATTGAAACATTAGACAACAACAACAGAGATAAAGTACTTCATCGTCAATGTCATAAATAGTCACCAAATGTACAGGTCATTAGTCCATCAACAGGAATATAGATACAACCCAAAATAGATAACTACCAACAGAGTTTACAAAAGATCAATAGATCAAAGCCTAAACTTAAACTTAAGCAAAGCTAATGAAATCAAAATCTCTATCATGTCTGCACGGGCAGATCCTTCATCTTCCCACATTGTCCTAAGCCAAACGGGATCCAGATCCTCAAATATCACCCATATCATGTCCCAAGCAGTCTCCGACAGCATCTATGTCTAGGGCAGTTAAACTACGCAATTATTCGTAATGATGGGAAAAGAAATAAATAAAAGGGGGATAGGTCTAAGACTTAGTGATATGAACTCCACCAACAATTGTGATGAAACCTGACAGCAATGATGGCATGGAACCCCAAGATCGTGAAGACAAGATTTGTTGAGCCTTGACCCGTCACCTAGCTAGATGAAAACCAAGACTACGAAGGATTGAAACCACACCAAGAAAACCTAAGAATCTCTCAAGAAATCAAGGTGATAAGTTTGGTTGTTTGAACGCCACAAGATTAACTTGATAAGTTCAAAAAGTTCTTTCAAGAACCAAGAGGAACACAAGACCTCACAAGAATAATAGTTTTTCTGAAAAGCAAAGATTACCATTAAAATTCGTAATAATCCACCTATATACTTGGAACAACCCTCCAAGCATAGGAAAAGACATAACTATAGCTTTAAAAGCTACACAAATATTAACATAAACAAGTCCCCATGTTTTTAGACTTATTGGACTTCTAGAGACAACCAAAAGATGGCTAAATGGCTAGATTCATTCTTCTACTTAATATCCTAGAAACTCAACAAATTCACACCCTTCAATGGTCAAACCATGCTGGAAAACCATGCTAATTAACCTTATCAATTGCTTTGATGACATGGACTAAACCTTGATCATTATTTGAGCCCATCTTGGTCTTTTTAGAGTCAGCCCCATTCTCTTGGATTAGCCCATTTAGTGCTTCCTTGAAACGTTTGGCTCTAAGTCTTGTAATTGGGCCACTAGGAAGTGACAAAGGGTCTTGTGCAAATTCAGCTCCACTTGTAATTGGGCCACTAATGACATCTTGTGCAAATTCAGTTCTATTCCCCCTTGATTAGCATGTCCAGCTCCTTGGCCATCATTCTCTCTTGAGAAGGATTTGCCTCAAATCATCACCTACATCAAAGAGACAAATCAGCAACATTAAAGCTTGCCGACACCATACTCACCAGTAAGTCAAGCTTGTAGGCATTATCGTTGATCGTTCCACTACTTGAAATGGTCCATCACCCGAGGTAGGAGTTTTGAGCAGTTTCTCCGGAAAAGCGGTCCTTCTGCAACCAAACCCAATCTCCTGGTTCAAACACTACCTTCTTGTGTCCTTTGTTGGCTTGATGGACATATTGTTTAGTCCTCCTTTCAATGTTCAGCCGTGCCTTTTCATGAATCATCTTTACAAATTTTCTTTTTGCCATCTAAGTTCACACGTTCACTCACAGTAAAGAAGTTAAATCCAAAGGTGACAATGGGTTAAAACCATAAACAAAAGACAAAGTTTGAACTTAGTTTGAATGTATACAAGTAGTAACAACAACAGTTCAACTTTCCCACAAAGTCTTAAAAGTAACTCAAAAAATTTGCATCCCTATCGAGACAATGGTCCTAGGCATACCATGTAACAATTTCTTGAAGAACAAATCAGCTATATGATGCATCATCAACTTTTATGACATGTAATGAAGTGTCCCAAAAATCTATCTACCACCACAAAACTGAATCTCTCCCCTCTTAGTCCTAGGTAAACCTAAAACAAAATCCATAGAAATATCAGTCCAAGGTTCACTAGGTATTGGCAAAGGGTGTATAAACCATGGGGTTTCAACTTAGACTTAGCACCTTTACACGTGATACACTTCTGATTCTTTCCATATCATTTTATGAGGCCAAAAAAATGTTCATGCAAAATTCTAAAGTCTTAGCTACACCAAAATGTCCCATCAAACCACCACCATGAGCTTCTCTCACAAGCAATTGCAAAGAACACATATAACACACAGTTTAGTTTCTAAACAAAATCCATCATGCCTATAAAACTTACCAACGCCATTTTCACATGCATTGAACACATCACCAAAATCAGAATCTTGTACATACAAATCCTTAATGTATTCAAAGCCAAGCAGTTTTGTATCTAACATGGAAAGTAAAAAACCTTGGGACAATGCATCACCACATTTTCCTTACCTTGCTTGTCGATCACATAAGGAAATGTTTCAATAAATTCCACCACTTGGCATGGCGTTTGTTCAACCTTTGTTGTCCTTTCAAATGCTTCAAAGATTCATGATCTATGTGAATCACAAATTCCTTTGGCCATATTGCCAATTTTCCAAAGCCCTTACCAAGGCATACATCTCCTTATCATAAGTGTAATTTAGGGCTGCTCCACTCAACTTTTCATTGAAATAAGCAACTGGGCCTTCTTGCATCAAAAGCTCCAACACCTATTCAAGCATCACACTCAATTTCAAAAGTTTTAGCAAAGTTAGGTAAAACAAGCAAAGGGTACATCTTTGAACTTCTTTGCTCGTGCTCTAACCGGCCCAATTGATACTTGAATGAGATCCTTCAAGTGGTGCCTTGATCTCCATCAGCTAAGCTACTAAAATCACGCACAAACCGTCTATAGAAGCTAGCTAAGCCGTGGAAATTCCTCACTTGACTGATTGTTGTAGGCGTTGGCCACTCTTGGATTGCCTTCACCTTTTCCTCGTCCACCTCAATTCCACTCTTACTAACAACAAAACCAAGAAACACAAGCTTATCCGTGCAAAAGGTGCACTTCTTGAGGTTAGCACATAACCTTTCTTTCCTAAGAATTTCCAAAATAGATTTCAAATGCATTACATGTTCTTCCAAATTTTTGCTATAAATTAGGATATCATCAAAATACACAACTACAAACCTACCAATAAAAGCACGTAAAACATGGTTCATCAAACGCATAAATGTGCTCGGAGCATTAGTTAAACTGGAAGGCATCACTAACCACTCATACAAACCATGTTTAGTCTTAAAAGCAGTTTTCCATTCATCACCTTCTTTCATCCTAATCTGATGATATCCACTCTTAAGATCAATTTTTGTAAAGACACAAGAACCATACAATTCATCCAGCATATCATCCAATCTAGGAATGGGATGACGATACTTTACCCTTATGTTGTTGATGGCTCGGTAGTCAACGCACATCCTCCATGTTCCATCCTTCTTAGGAACTAATAGCACTGGAACCGCACAAGGACTCATGCTTTCACGCACATACCCCTTCTCCAATAATTCACCTACTTGCCTCTGAAGCTCCTCGAGATTACTCCTATAAGCAAGTCTGTTTGGAATTGATGCACCAGGTATGAAATCAATTTGATGTTCAATCCCCCGGATTGGAGGTAAACCATGAGGTACGTCTTCGGGAAGGACATCGCTCCTGCAAAAGAGAAACAATATCGCTCGGCAAAGCACCGACGAGATCATTAGTACATAAAAGAGCCTCCTTGTACATGAGTACAATAAGGGGCTGGTGTGAAATTAATGCTCTCTTGATCTCACTTTTTTTTTGCAATGCAATTGAATGTTTCCTCTCTTGCTATGGCCGAAGTACTCTTTCTTTTACACTCTGACCAATGTTTTTCTCTCCTTTTTTTTCAATTTCGGCCTTCCTTTCTTTTTCCCTCTTTTTTTCATTTGATCTCTATAACTTTAATTGATCCTCCCTGTCCTGTTTTGGAGTTAATGGCACAAGAGTAATAGGTTGCTTATTAAGAGTAAAAGAATACTTATTTGTGAATCCATCATGCATAGCCCTCCGATCATGCTGCCATGGTCTCCCCAACAATAAATGGCATGCATGCATAGGAACCACATCACAAAGCACCTCATCCTTATATTTGCCAATGGATAATGCCACCAACACATGTCTTGTCACTTTGACTTCGCCACACTCATTCAGCTACTGAAGCCGGTAAGGAAGAGGATGTTTCAAGGTAGTTAAAGCCAATTTCTCCACCAAATAAGTGCTGGCTACGTTTGTGCAACTCCCTCCATCTATAATGACATTGCAAACTTTGTTATTTACAAAGCACCGAGTATGAAACAAGTTCTCCCTTTGGTTACTTTCTTCCTCCTTAACCTGCACATTGAGAACTTGCCTTGCTACCAATAAATCTCCAACCACAGCACTTTGCTCATTATCGGCATCCTCCAAAGAAGGAATGTCATCATCATCTACTTCTTCCTCATTCTCTGATACCAAAATGATATGAACTCCACCAACAATTGTGATGAAACCCTAGCAATGATGGCGTGGAACCCCAAGATCATGAAGACAAGATTTGTTGAGCCTTGACCCGTCACCTAGCTAGATGAAAACCAAGACTACGAAGGATTAAAAACGCCACACCAAGAAAACCTAAGAATCTCTCAAGAAATCAAGGTGATAAGTTTGGTTGTTTGAACGCCACAAGATTAACTTGATAAGTTCAAACACAAGACCTCACAAAAATAATAGTTTTTCTGAAAAGCAAAGATTACCATTAAAATTCATAATAATCCACCTATATACTTGGAACAACCCTCCAAGCATAGGAAAAGACATAACTATGGCTTAAAAAGCTACACAAATATTAACATAAACAAGTCCCCATGTTTAGACTTATTGGACTTCTAGAGACAACCAAAAGATGGGTAAATGGCTAGATTCATTCTTCTACTTAATATCCTAGAAACTCAACAAATTTACACCCTTCAATGGTCAAACCATGCTGGAAAACCATGCTAATTAACCTTATCAATTGCTTTGATGACATGGACCAAACCTTCATCATTATTTGAGCCCATCTTGGTCTTTTTAGAGTCAGCCCCATCCTCTTGGATTAGCCCATTTAGTGCTTCATTGAAACGTTTGGCTCTAAGTCTTGTAATTGGGCCACTAGGAAGTGACAAAGGGTCTTGTCCAAATTCAGCTCCACTTGTAATTGGGCCACTAGGAAGTGACAAAGGGTCTTGTCCAAATTCAGCTCCACTTGTAATTGGGCCACTAGGAATTGACAAAGGATCTTGTGCAAATTCAGTTCCATTCCCAAGTGTATGATTAGCATGTCTAGCTCCTTGGCTTGCATCAAAACCTCATGTAGCTAATTCCATCCAGTTGCCATGAAGTGTGTTGGGTTGAGTGTATATGGCTTTCGGGATTGTGTTAATAGCTAATTCCACGGTCGGGATTGTGTTGATGGCTTTCTTTGGATATGTACTCTGGCCCTGTGGATTGCTTGCTGTCTGCAGTCTTTTGTGTTCATTAAGATATTATTCTGGGCCCTGGCTATTAAATAAAATGGGTAGGTATATTAATATGGGCATAATTGATTAGATTTGGTGTTCGTTCATGCATGGTTTAATATATAATTTGGTACCGCCAAACTAAAATTTCTTTAATTTAGTTTGTTCCCAACCGTACCCACAAAAAAGATTTTTATTTATTATTGTCATCTAACTTTTGTATCATATACCCTTCTCTGTTTTATTTACCTATCAAAAAATAATAATAATAGTACTTATCATTGGACAGCTTCTGATTATGCCCTCCTTCTGATGCTTCTTATGAAAGCTTTGATATATTGCATTTTGTAAAACTTAATATTCTAGTTGAACAAGGTTGGTTTGTCTTATTTAAAACAAATGTAGACATAATTATCGTGGTCTCAACTTGTGATTTGGGGTAATGCAGAATGCAGGGCAACTTAAGATATTCAGGAGGGATTTTATGGAAGAAACAAGGAGGTGGTAAGGCAATTGACGAAGCTTGGAAGTGCTTCAACAAAGTATTCTGTAACTGTGTTTTAGTGAATGGTTGTTTTGAACAGCAATAATATTAAAATATCTCTAAACCATGCAGGGAAATGTCCAAAACTAGCTTATCCTTATATTGCACTTTTATGCTTGGCCTATAGGATCACTAGTGTGACCAATTTCTTCCAAAACACTTGCGGCAAAATTATGTTGGAGAAGCAACTTTCTGTCACTGGACGTAATTGGGGTGAAGTTGATTTAAATGGTTAGTCATATTCTTTTTTATTCAAGTTGTCGATTTTAATTGATTTCCTCTCACCATTTTGATACTTTCTTGTGTTTGTTTGTTAATTTTGCTTAATGTATATGTTAACCATTTAGTGTTATGTGGCCTTTGATCTGGTTTGCTGAGTTCTTCTTCTGTTGATGTGCATGTGTCTGTGTGTGTGTTTTCTTTTGAGTAATTGACTTGAAGGACACTGCCCTAGCTTATAGAAAATTTCCTCTTTTTTTTTGGATATCTAGTTTTAAAGGTTTTGCTAGAAAATCCCAATGTCATGTACGTGCAATCTTGTGATACATCTAACTTAATCATAATTTGGTTAACTTTGTGCTTGTCACATTAGAATTTGTGATGGCTCCAACATGTTCTAAGATATTTCAGAACCTTTTTCATGCAATCTTGTGGCATCGCTAGCTTCAGTTTGTTATTGATTTATTATCCATGCTGCAGTATTGAATGAATTATTTTTTGCTCCTATCTGTAAGGTAGCACAGTGGTATAGAAGAGAATGAATAGTTTTTATTTTATTCATTCCAAGTATGTTGATTGTCTATTATATATGATTTCTGCTGCAATTAGCATATTAGGCTGCCTTGATTGTATAATTTGTGCCTTCCTTTGTTGCTATTTGCAGGGAATATGCTGGCTTTTCGGGTTGGTTCAAGGCAAGCATTTGAGGTAATCTTAGAGTTCCATGTGGATGATACAACTGGAGCTAATGAGGTATGTGAGGTTTATTTGATACTTCTATTTATTGAATGGGTCAAGTGTTCCCACTAATTTGATGTTCATGAACACGTTGCTACCCTCTGAGCTGCTATATTCCCAAGGTTTTCTTCTTGAGACTGATGTTTACATGCGGTGATTAGAATGTCCAATTTACATTTTTTTCTCTCTCCGCAAAGGTCTTAAAGATTATTTTAACTGAAAGTGATAGGCGTATTTATATCATACTTTTATGATCGCCTTCAATCAATTGTTAAGTTCTGTTTATCATGATCAGAATTGTATGGGCTTGTTCTGTGTTTATATTTATATACATATAATGCATCTAAAATTATAATTAAATTATTATTATTATTTTAATTTTAGTAATGTGTCAAAATTTTAACACGTTAGTAATTTACTAACGTGTCATATTTTGACACGTTAGAAAAGACCAAAAAAATAAATAAAATTCTAATGTGTCAAAATATGACACGTTAGTAATTTACTAACGTGTCAGATTTTGACATGTTAGAAAATGACAAAAAAATAAAAAAATAAAAAAAATTTCTAACGTGTCAAAATCTAATTACTAACGTGCTAGATTTTGACATGTTAGAAAATAGCAAAAAAAAAAAAATTTACTAACGTGACATATGTAACACGTTAGTAAATTACTTTTGACATGTTAGAAAACTGAATTTCACGATGAAGCGTGAAAACAATGGCACGTTAGTAACATTTTCTAACGTGTTAATGTCTAACACGCCACAACGTACTAAAAATCTGGTTTTGTAGTGTACAATCCAGACAAAGGATTGCGTTAAAAACAAAGAATTGGAAAATTTGAAGGTTTGGGAGTGTGAGGGTATCAGAGGTTGGGTGAACCATGGGGTGTGATATGTTCATGGTGCAAAGGGAAAAGTGATGGGGGAGAAGAATGACCAATAAGTAGGTCACATGACTCTTTCCGAGCGATCGCACATAAGGCGATTGATTGTAATTATGCATGAGTGCGGTGCTGATGCACTCACACCTATGGTCACATAGTGAGATAGCGATTGATCGCTATATTCAGTGATCATTTGCTTTTAGAATGTTTAGCACTATTGAGGAGGTTTAGATCGTGTTAAACATGATCAATCGCCCACAGAGTTCCCTTCCTGAAACCATGAAATTAACTACGGAAAATTAAACAAAAATTGAAAACAAAGTAAAGGAAATAGAGTAAGAAAGGTTTAATGGGCCTCAATACCATTGACCTCACAGAGGCGCTTGAGATCCAAGACGCAACTACCTCCAGAGTTGGCACTTTAAACTTGAAGAACCGGTCTTTTCTTCTCTTGCACCAAAGAGAATGATGTCTTCCCATTGCAGGGGGATTCCAATTGTCTGTACATAGGGGTGGACCACTTTGAGTATTCTCAAATAATTTCTCATCATGGACTGGAATAAAATAAGAAGAAGACTCAGGGAGCTTTTCTATCTTGATGTCCTCAATTTGCTCATTTGGTAGCTCTAACAAACTTCTCTCTTAGCCTCTTGGTGTTTCAAGAACAAGAGCTAACGTTGAAAGTCTTAGTGCTCTCTTCTTTTTCCTGATGTGGCTCCTCTAAATCCTCAGTTTGCTCCTCCTTCCTCTCATCCACTTGATTTCCAACCACTTCTTCACTCTTCAATGTGATAGATTGCTCACAAAATTGATTAAAGTGCTCTCCCAAAGGATCTTCAAGACTTGGCTCACAAAAATTCTCCTTAACAGTTTCTGCATTCCTAGGTGTGGTGGTTGTTTGCTCATGATAGTAAGTGCACTTTTCGTCCATGTATTGTCCATCGTAATTGGCAACAAACTGACTTTGACACTCTTTTTCTTGGTATTGTTGAGGCCAATTGACGGGAGGTGGCTCCTTTTTATGATAATGTTGGGACAAATTGATGAGAGATGACTCAGGAGCACTGATATGATTAATCATAGCTTTCATGATCATGTCCAACTTTTTCTCTATGGCAGCCATTTGAGCTTGAATTCCACCATTGGTGCTCTCTTCCTGTATGCCTTTTTCTTTGATGGGAATTGTTGGGAGTTCTCACTTAAGGTCTCAAAGAGTTCTATGGCTTCCTTGTTGGAAAGTCAAAATTTCCCTTCTCAATTGCATTGTCTTGTGGGCTGGGAAAGACTTCTTTAAGAACTTTGTGGTCATCTCATCCCAAGTATGAATAGAACCTACGGCCAAAGAATAGTACCATCTTGAATTAAACCCTGAACATTCTGAGTCCTACAGAGATCAACGATTTCTTGAATATGCCAATATGGGTTCTCTGTAGTGTGGACTCATTGAGCAGCGGAGATAAAATCGTAATTGCTCTGCACAATGGGCTGGAAATTAATGCATGATGGCTGGTTGAGGATCTGGGGACTGAAAGAACTTTTCATTGGTCTTCGCACTGGAGGTGTATTGTCTCTCAACATGATTAAAACAAAAAGAAAATTAAATAACAAAATTAAAATAAGAACAAAAATAAAAGAAATTAATCAAATCCGTAATTACCACAGTTCGGTCTTCTGATGTGCGATTGATCGCGTGAGGTCCATCACATTAGTGCGCTCAACTTGGACCCCATAACGGCGCCAAAAACTTGTTGTGCCAAATCCTACCTAAATTAATAGATAATATTTAGTACGTTTTAACTCACAAGTGTAAAAGATCAAAACAATAATATAGTGTAGCAAATACGAGATCGATCCCACGGAGATTGTTAATTTCGTTTAGAATTAATTAATTAAAATACCAACTTGTCACGAAATTGATATTGCTAAAAGAAATAAAAATAAATGAAAAGGTAAATAAAAGTGTAGGGCTTTGATATCCACCACTAATCATATTCAAATAATATAAAAATATGCCAATATTCCAATCATATTATGAATACCTAATGTTTGCCAACCTAAGGGTATGGGTGTCTACTCCTTAAGCTACTGGTCTAAGCAACGAATTAGGCATGAGTGTCTACTCTAGTTCTTTTCTTTCTTAAAGGATTTAGCATGGGTGTCTACTAAGTTGTTCTTTAAAAAAGCATAAAAACTATGAAAACCGACAAACACATGAGGCCTAGGGTTTCTACTCCCGGTTCCCCATGTTGATTAACCCAAGAATCTGGCGTGGATATTTTTTGTTACTTTTATTAAACCCAAGACTCGATCATCCAAATTGATTTAATTAACTAATCCATACCACATGCATATAATGGCCAGTCACACACATGAGGAATTCAAGAAAATAGGAATTAATCAAGTTAAGCAACACAATATGATTATCACAAAGGCGCCAATATTGAAATATTAAATAAACATAATTAGGGTTTCAATCGAGCCCTCCTCTCTGAAATTGTCTTCTAATTGTGAGGCTTAGAGGTCTATTTATAGGCATTAGAAGAGTCCTAGAAACCCTAGTAAACATAGGAAATTCGGAATTCTATCTCCTAGTCAATTTAGGAGACAATCTTATTACAAATCGGAATAGGATTCGTCCAGAATTGAGCTCCTATCTTACGGGGTGATTTTTGATGTGAACCTCGTCAAGAATAACGAGACCCAACAACGAAAGGGAACCCAAGATCGTTCTATGGACAGATTCGAAGGGATGACCTCGACCCGTTGTTTATGACAAACAAGAACCTCGGTATAAGGCATACAAGCGGTGATGGAGTTTCCGTTTGATAAGTCGAGATGAGCATACGGAAATCCGATAAGTTCAAGTAGTTCTTCAAAGAACCAAAGAGAATAAACCTCACCAATTTTATCAATGATCAATGTTGTGTCTCATTACAATGAGTCCATGCTATTTATAATGCATGGTTAAAATAGGAATACAACTTATTAAAGGAAAATAATAAAAGCCCAAATAAAAGAATCCTAAAATTAAGGTAGATTTTGTCAGAAATTAACTTCTCCTCCAAGAAAACTTCTCCTCCAAGAAAAGAAATCACTTATGGAATTAGCTTCTCCTCCAAGAAAACTTCTCCTCCAAGAAAAGAAATCACCTATGGAATTAGCTTCTTCTCCAAGAAAACTTCTCCACCAAGAAAAGAAATCAGTTATGGAATTATCCTTCTAGAACTTGAATCAAGTGGCGATTCTTTGTTGCCTCGTGGATTATGCTCAATGGGCCTCCATGAATTTGCTTGAGCCCATAACTCTTGAATGAGTCCATTGAGTACATCTTTGAACTTCTTTGCTCGTGCTCGTGCCCAATTGGTACTTGAATGAGATCCTTGAGTGGTGCCTTGATCTCCATCATTCCCTCCTCTTGAGAAGGATTTGCCTCAAATCAAATCACCTACATCAAAAGGACTCAAATCGGTAACATTAAAAGTGGCACTTACATTGTACTCACCGTAAATCTAGCTTGTAAGCGTTGTCATTGATACTCGAGGACTTGGAAAGGACCATCTCCTCTTGGGAGCAATTTGGAACATCTTTTCGGAATCTTTCTTTTCTCATATGCAGCCAAACCCAATCTCCGGGTTCAAAAACCAGTGGCGGCGTCCCTTGTTGGCTTGCGTGCATATTGGTCCGTTCTTCGTTCAATGTTGAGTCGTGCTTTCTCATGAATCTGCTTCACAAAGTCAGCTTTCTTTTGCCATCTAAATTAACATGTCAAAGGTAAAGGAGATAAATCCAATGGAGTTAAAGTTAAACCCATATACAATTTCAAATGGCGAAAATTTGGTAGCAGAATGAACAGCTCTATTATATGCAAACTCAACATGTGGTAAACATTCCTCCCATGTTTTGATGTTCTTTCTAATGATTGCCCTCAATAGAGTAGACAAAGTCCTATTTACTACTTGTTTGACCATCGGTTTGTGGATGACAAGTAGTAGAAAACAATAGTTTAGTACCTAGCTTACATACACAAAGTCTTCCAAAAATAGCTTAAGAACTTAGCATCTCTATCCGAAACAATTGTCCTAGGCATGCCATGCAATCTCACAATTTCTCTAAAGAACAAATCAGCAACATGTGAAGCGTCATCCGTTTTGTGACATGGAATAAAATGTGCCATTTTAGAAAATCTATCACGACAACAAAATGGAATCTCTTCCACGTTTAGTCTAGGCAATCCTAACACAAAATCCATTGAAATATCAATCCAAGGCTCACTAGGAATTGGTAAAGGAGTATACAAACCGTTGGGCTGCACTTTGGATTTAGCTTGCCCATGTGACACATCTACCACAAATCCGTTCGACATCTCGTTTCATGTGAGGCCAATAGAAGTGGTCTTGTAAAATAGCTAAAGTCTTTGCAACTCCAAAATGTCCCATTAATCCCCCACCATGTGATTCCACTAATAACTCCCTCATAGAAGCAGTTAGGCACATAGCTTATTTTCTCGAAATAGAAATCCATCAAGCCTAAAGAACTTACGGTGATTTTCTCACAAGCTCGATATTCCTCACAAAATTCGTGGTCTTGACATATAATTCTTTAATGTATTCAAAACCAAGCAATTTTGCATCAAGTGTGGAGTAAGGCATACCTACGAGAAAGTGCATCGGCGACCACATTCTCCTTACCTTGCTTTGCGAATGGCGAAGCGTCTCTATGAACTCCACCCATCATGCCTTTTGTTTAGCTTGTGTTGGCCCTTCAAGTGTTTCAAGGACTCATGATCGGTGTGAATCACGAACTCCTTAGGCCATAGGTAGTGCTGCCACGTCTCTAAAGCCCGAACCAATGCGTACAACTCCTTGTCATAAGTTGGGTAGTTTAAGGCTGCCCGCTGAGTTTCTCTGAAGTAAGCAATTGGTCTCCCTCTTGCATAAGAACGGCGCCTATACCAACACAAGCATCACATTCAATTTCAAATGTTTTAGAAAAGTTTGGTAAAGACAACAAAGGTCGTTAGTCGACTTCTCTTTGATTAATTGAAATGCCTTCTCTTGTTCTTCTCTTCCCACGAAATCCAACGTTCTTCTTGATCACTTGATAAGAGGTGCTTAAGCTTGAAGTCCTTCACGAACCGCGGTAGAAACTAGCAAGTCCATGAAAACTGAACATTACCTACACTTGGGGCTCGGCCAATCTTGGATTACGTACCTTCTCTTCATCAACTTTGTATACCTTGTGCACTAACAACAAATCCCAAAAATACAAGCTTATCGGTGTAAAAAGTGCACTTCTTTAAATTAGCAAACAACCTTTCTTTCCTTAGCACATCTAAAACAGATTTTACATGTACTACATGATGTCTAGGTTTTTGCTATAAATGAGTATATCATCAAAATAGACAACAACAAATCTGCCTATAAATGGGCATAAAACATGGTTCATAAGTCTCATAAAGGTGCTCGGAGCATTAGTCAAACCAAAAGGCATAACTAACCATTCATATAAACCATATTTTGTTTTAAAGCGGTTTTCCATTCATCTCCTTCTTTTATCCTAATTTGATGATAACCACTTTTAAATCAATCTTAGAAAATATGCAAGAACCATGCAGCTCATCTAACATGTCATCTAAGCGTGGGATAGGATGACGATACTTTACCGTTATGTTGTTGATGGCTCGGCAATCAACGCACATTCTCCACGTCCCATCCTTCTTAGGTACAAGTAAAGACCGAATCTCCTCCTCAAAACATCCTCCAATGGCATGTCGCCTTCAATCTTCAATTCACAATTTCACCATTGGCTTGCAACACCATGACTTGTTTGGACATTGACTTGCTATGTACTTGACATCTAAAACATTTAATGTCACGATTCCTAGAGGTAGAGGCTTGATTTTTACCAGGAACGTGGCTGGTGGTCATGGACTTGGGTTTGGTTTTGGCAATTGTGACTTGTCTAGTGGCTTGGCATGACTCGATTTCAAGAGGTAGAACTAGAGTTATCTGCCGTGTCCCACTCCCTCTCTTAAGTTGTTGTTCCACTTTGATAGCCATATGCACCATATCTTCCAATTCCACATAATGCTGCATCTCTACCTTATCATGGATCTCGGTTTAAGCCAAGTAAAAATCTAGCCATTGTGGCCTCGATCCTCCTCTACATCAAGCGGATCATAGCAATCTCCATCTCCTTGTAGTAATCCTCTCACGCTTGACTCCTTGTCTAAGACCTTGTAGCTTTTTGTACAACTCTCGGTAGTAGTAACTTGAACGAACCGCTTTCTCATCACTACTTTCATCTCCTCCCATGTGTCTGTCGTTCTCTATTCGCCTCTGTTTGTCACGGGATCCCACCAAGTAATAGCATATTGAAAATTCAATCACTAATTTTACCTTCTTTGTCTAAAGTAGTTGTGGCAATCAAACGAACTCCATCTTCTTCTCCCACTCAAGATATGCCTCAGATCGATCTACCTTGAAAGGACGGAATCTTCATCTTAATACCACCCAAGTTGTTATCTTGTGATTCCTAGCTTCTCCAAATCTCCCGGGTCTCCTATTGTTAACAATGGACTCGATCTTCTTCTTCATCAAAACCAGATCCATATCGCTCTTCATCCTCCTCCTTGGTGGAACTCTTCCCCTTCTAAAATTGACCGTTTTGTGGTTGCTCCTCATCTATTCTCCATCGATCTATCCGCTCATGAACCTCCATCTCTATCTTCATCACACGCCTCATCTCACTCATCATGGCCTCCATAAATTTTGGCGGTCCGAATTGGGAAAATGATATTTCACAATGAGTTGTATCATTTTGAGTTAGCTTTCCAATGCCACTAGAATCGTCTCAATATTTGAGCTGAAAGTTATGGCCAAAATACCGAGATATGTGCAGAATCCAAATATTCATCCAATCCGATTTTGATCCCAATGGATGAATTCCAAATTAATTATTTCCATATCTTCTAGGTCTTTCCAATTTGCCCTTTAAGCTTGGAACTTTTTCAGAAGCGCTTTCTTTTCTTCCATGACCTACAAAAACACAGAAAACACAAAAAAAGAATAAAATGGAACAAAATAACAAAAATTAAGAAATTAACAAACGTAAATTAAGGGCTAAAATATGAATATTTTGGCACTTATCAGGGATTTGTTGGACATTCAAATTATTGGGGAAAGTGTGTATTTTTTCCTTGGGGAAACTTCATTAACCCCCCACAAACTTATGCACTTTTTGCGAACACCCTCCCAACATTCAAAAACTCTCACTTTGGTATATCAAAGTTTAATTTACTTCTGCTTTCCTTCTTCCGTTAGGATTTTCTATGCACTAAACCCTAAAATTTATTGAAAACCCGATTTTACCCCAGAAAATGTATTGAAAGCCTCTTCTTTCTTTCTCTGCCTCCACAATATCATCATCTCCTTCTTCTTTCATTCCTTCATACCCACATACCAAAAGCCCCTTTTTCAAGATCTTCTTTGGGCTGAAATCCTTCTGCTTCATTATACCCATTTGATACCCAAAATGGATCAAGCCTACAAGGAAGTTAGTGAAGTCATTGACGCAGGAACATGAATGAACAATCCAACATGCAAATGTGGGAAGAGATCACGCATCTTAACATCATTCATGCTACTGAATTTCAGCAAAAGGTTTTATACATGTGGAAATTATGTGGTAAGATTTGATTTGATTTTTAGCATTTTTTTCTCACAACCTAGCTCTTGATTTTATTTTTTCTTGCAACTGTGTCTAGCCATTTTATTTGACTAGGGTATTTTGATTCGGTTGTGTATGGTATGGTTTTTAGTTGGGTCTTTGCTTAAATTTGATTCCCTAGCAGAAAATTTGGGCTGGGTATTTGCTAAAATTTGTTTGCTGAGCTCGGTTTTTGGGTTGGGCATTTGCTGAAATTTGTTTTCGTAGTTGGGTATTTGAGCTGAATATTTTTTGCTTAACTGTGTATTTGCTGAAATTTGTTTGCTGAGCTCGGTTTTTGGGTTGGGCATTTGCTGAAATTTGTTTTCGTAGTTGGGTATTTGAGCTGAATATTTTTTGCTTAACTGTGTATTTGCTGAAATTTGTTTGCTTAATGGGTATTTGAGCTGAATTTTTTTTGCTTATTGGAGCTAGTTATTTGAGCTGGTTTTTTTTTTTTTTTTTGCTTAACTGGGTGTTGTAGTTGGTTATTTGAGCTAAATTTGTTTTTGCTTAACTGGGTATTGGAGCTAATTATTTGAGCTTATTTTTTTATTTTTTATTTTTTGTGCTTAAACTGGGTGTTTGAGCGAGTTATATTGGTTCGATATAGTTAATGGTCATGATAACTGAGTATGGTGCTAGGGTTTAATTTGTTCAAAAAATTTGTTTTGGGTTTAGATTAATTCATTTTGAAACTCTAGGAAGGATTTTCAAACTTGACGAAGTATTTTTTGTTGAAATCAGTGAAGTATTTGGTTGTGTTAATGTAACCGTGTTGGTGGCTATTGTATCATAATAATTGTGTGATATGTTTTTTATGTTGATCTGATTATGAAGAATCCTGACAACCGTGGATGTAGCTTATTCAAATGAGTAGATCTAGATAAATGTCAGCATGGTAAGCGAGTGGGGTCAAAACTGTTTGGAACAACAATCTCAAATGAAATTTTAAAATGCAAGCTTGAGTTGCTAAGTATAAGGCCAAAATGGAAATGCAATTACAAATGCTGAAGAACAAATTTAATGCAAAGAAGATGAAGTATTGGTTTGCCTTAGCATGTTTATTGATTCTTCTTCCTGTATTGATGTTTTATCCCATGTCTAATAGATATTTTTGAGCATGTAATGAAATGTGTAATGAAAACTATTGCAATGTATATTTAGTTAAATGTATAATGAAAACCTTATAATGTAATGTATTTTGTGATGTGGTGGTGTTGCCCACTTTTTTTGTGTAAGACAAGTAATTTACATATTGTTATTGTATTGTGTAAGACAGTTAATTTACATACTATATTGTGTAAGACTTGTAATCTACATACATTAACATCTCCCGAAATAATCATAATGCACAATTACCGTGGCACACTCTGTAGTAATTACCTACTATATTGTGGTTAATGAAAACATTATTATTGAAATTTACCATCATCCACAATTTCAATCCAAAAAAGCCACTGCATTGGCTAATATAGTGAACACAAAATATTACAAACTTCCTACTAGTCACACAAACTGTATAAGTCACAAAATAATTACAAAACATGGGCCTATCTTCATGTCACAAAATCAGCACCTACGTAACATTCATTAAGTCACTCTATGTCAAAAAAATTAGTACATAACATTGTTAGGACTCCAAGTCAAAAACACTAAGTCACAAACAGCCATGGTTGCCATATTTTCTTCTTCCCTTTCCACTTCCCCTTGTCTGTCTTTCCATTTTGTTCAGGTTTAGGTGGAACTATGTCACTAGCTGCCACTTAGGATTTGGGTATGTCAAAATCAGGGAGGGCAACCCTAAAGGTAATACCACCTACCTGTGGAGGTCCCCAAGCGCATAGTGGTCCACCTCTTAGAATTTTTGGTGGTCCAGTAAGCTCACTTGTTAGGATAAGCTCACTAGCTTATCCTTACAGTTAGGGTCCCTAATACTGCCAGCATTTGCCCTCAAACCACCAGCAGCTCTTGATCTTGTGGCTAACCTCAACAATTTCTTCCTTGTTCTAGGACCTACCTGCAGATTTTAAATAAAATCATAGATCAGATAACCAATTAAATTAAATTCAGCACATACGAAGTTAATTGGGGCAATTGGTTGTGCACTTGGTTAGGAGTAGTAGGAACAACCTGCATATTGTTTGAAAAAAAAAATCATGAGACATTTTGTTATTCTTATCAATTACAAATCAACACCCAAATAAACAAGACTTATATGAGATTGGGAAGTATAAGTTTCAGGTTTCTTGTGCAGGGTTGTGGAAGCCGGTTGTTGTGGAGCCTTGCTGAGAACTTGATTTTTCCTCTTTTTTTTTTACCTTTCTTTTTTTATGATTTGGTTGATTTTCATTTTGTGATTTTACTTCATTGTTAAGAAAAATGTCATTCAATAAAATTATCACATTAATGATTAAAATGAACATTTAAATTTATCAATTTCATATCAAAAATACATCTGATTGTAGACTTAATCTCTTACATTATAAAGATTCAATCAACTTTATGGATCTATAATTCTTAGTTGTCTTTCTCTTCTTTGTCCCTTTCTGCAAGTGGTGTCTTGCGTCTAAATTTTTCCTCTTTCTCAGGCTTGTGGCCCTGCACCTCTAAATCTTATATTCTTTTTCATTAAGAGCTTAGACCCTTGGTTCAAAATTTGGTTTAATTTCTTATGATTTCTTTTGTCATGAGATGATCTTTAGAGTGATATTTGGGCCTCTTGATTTGTTTAATTTTAGATATGTCTTTTAATTATTTTAGATGATTTGTTTCATTTATTGTTAATAAAATGTGGGATTGATTATTGAAATTGTTAATATGATGCCCAGAGACTTGAATTAAGCGTAATTAATTGCATTGGTTAGCAATTATTCCATCTAAAAAGATGGGGATTACTCAAAAATAGAGATTTAGTAGAGTAATAAAGTTATTAATGTCATTATAGCATCTACAAAGCTTTCAAAGTGATGGAGCACATCATTATACATTATGGTAGCTATATTTCTTAAAATAAGCATGCATCAACAATGAAATTAACTCAAAAGTACTAGTTCTTTGTAAATGGTACCCATTAAGCTTCAAAAGTTCTTAGTCTTATTGATTCTCAACATAACTAGGGATGATGGATCCACATCAATGCATAGTTGTATATGGAGAAAAAAAGAAAATGTTGATAAATAAACACTTGTTAGTAGAAATTACACATGCTGTAATTAATTGGTAACTAAATTTGTTTTAAAGCATATGCAACATTAGATGACAATCTATCATGGATGTGAGATATATATAATATAATATATGCTTATGATTATGTATAGAAATAGTTCAACAATATGGTACAAGGGATATTACCTTCGATAAGGTTGGCTTGTCCAAAAAGGCACAGTACAATGTAGATACTAGTATTTGCATACTATGTACATAATAGCACCTTGAATTCCAACCTTGGGATTACAACACTAAAAATGTTGAACATATAAAGACAATATTAGGAATACAGGGTAGTCGAACCATTTGATCCAAAATACATTTGTGAAAGTTACGTATAATAAACATACATACATTATACAGAATCATGTACCATGTCTTATAATATATCTTATTGATTATTTTACATACATAGTTTAACAAGTCTCATTATTATCATATTAATAAACACGTTTTCTGAGGAGTTCAGTGGTTCAAATGTGTATTTTTATAGTTGCAAGATATTCATGTTTGATAAATATAAAATAGATATATAATGCAAGAAAAGTAACAACAAAGCATCCATGTGGTTTGTACTCAGTCCTAAGCTCTTCATGTAATTTCCTTAAGGCTTTATAACCTGAATCGAGAAAGATCTATCATTTATTCTGTTCTACTTAAAACAACTCTAGAATAAGTAAACAGATATAATGTCCATCGTTTGGTATGGAGATGAAGATGTCTTATATAACCTTTAATGATGCATTTAAATCCGTGTGAGCTATCACACATTAGAACTTCTGGTTAAGCGTGCTTTTGAGTAGTACTGAAGATGGGTGACCTCTTGGGAAGTGGTTTAAGAGCATTAGACAATATTGTGTGTCATTGGGTAATACAAATGGGTATCGGACTTATGCACTTTTTAAATATGTGGTTAATGACATACAGAAGCCTTTGGACCAGATGTGAACCTGTCAAGAATAACGAGACCCAACAACGAAGGGAACCCAAGATGGTTCTATGGACAGATTCGAAGGATGACCTCGACCCGTTGTTTATGACAAACAAGAACCTCGGTATAAGGAAGGCGCCCAGTGATGGAGTTTCCGTTTGATAAGTCGAGATGAGCATCGGAAATCCCGATAAGTTCAAGTAGTTCTTCAAAGAACCAAAGAAGAAACCTCACAAGTTTTATCAATCATCAATGTTGTGTCTTATACAATGAGTCCATGCTATTTATAATGCATGGTTAAAATAGGAATACAAATTATTAAAGGAAAATACTAAAAGACCAAATAAAGAATCCTAAAATTAAGGTAGATTTTGTGAAATTAGCTTCTCCTCAAGAAAAGAAATCACCTATGGAATTTGCTTCTCCTCCAAGAAAAGAAATCACCTATGGAATTAGCTTCTCCTCTAAGAAAAGAAATCACCTATGGAATTATCCTTCTAGAACTTGAATCAAGGTGATGATTCTTTGTTGCCCCTGTGGATCATGCTCAATGGGCCGCCATGAATTTGCTTGAGCCCATAACTCTTGAATGAGTCCATTGAGTACATCCTTGAACTTCTTTGCTCGTGCTCTCGTAATTGGCCCAATTGGTACTTGAATGAAATCCTTCGAAGTGGTGCCTTGATCTCCATCACTAATGACCCAAGGTCCAATTTAACCCTCTACCTAAGCTACTTAAGCTTAGTTAATTATTTGGATCACTACAGTTAAAACATTGGATATTCATTGTGTTTCATCCGACGGATACATTTGATCATTTGGTTTACTTTGAATATCCATTGTCTTTTGTGCAAAACATGGATACATTGGATCTTTTGAACTTAATCCGATATATTTTGTAATTTGTCAAATGGATGGATTCATTGAATCTTTCAATAGGATTTTGTAAAAACAACTGAACATGCATAGAGCCTAATTGTTTGACGGATGTATGAACTAAGCATGAGAATGTGTGCTTTGATTTGGTGAGGTGGATTCCGAAAGCCTTAGTCTTTTATCATTTGATTTAAATTCAGTTATATTTATTTTATGTTTTTCTTGCAAATTCAGAACTAGGTTAAAATATGATTAGTTTATATAGAAATTCATTTTCACAACACAATTTCCTGTGAATTCGACCTTGCACTTGTAAAAGCTATATTGTAAATGATTCGTGCACTTGGGAGTAACATTTAAAGCTCACAACAGGCTGGTATGAATTAAGGTACTTCTATTTGCTATTGTAGTCACTGAGACAATCTCTTGGATTGCCACCATGGTACAAGATGGCTGATATGGCATAACTGCATGGTATATCAGGGATATCCCACTTCCTACACCCACATGTCCTGCCCTCCACACTGACTGCAAATTGTTTGCCTAAACATTCAACCTCAAAAATGCCATTGCTGGCATATGTGCACCAACAATGGCTAACACCATCCTCTTTGTTCAACTTCTCCATTATTTTTGGTCCTAAACTTCCCTCCTCCATTACTGCAATCAACTTCTATTTCCTAACATACCTCTTCATCAATTTATTGGTAATCCCTTCCAACATTGACAATATTGTCAATAGACGGTACTCCAATATCCATGAGTTGAAACATTCAGCACTGTTGTTGTATACAAGGTCTGACTTTGACCTAGTGTTAAACCATCTTCTACACCAAGTACTAGGATCAATCTTTGCAAGACAATTGTACGTAGGCTCACTTACTTTTTTCATATCTTCCATCACATACTGAAAATTTGTCTGAGTATAAGATGATGCAGCATTCCAAAGCATGTCCTTTAGTAGTATTCCCCGGTGATTGGATGTTCTAAAATTGGCATATAGGTGTCGCACACATGTACAATGCTTCGCTGTAGGACAAACAAGTTTGAGGCTTGGTACTACTGAACATATGGTAAGATAAAAATATGTCATACATTATTTCAAACAAGTAAGTTAAATGTAAAATTAAAAATATGAGTATGTTTACCTTTTGTCGATCAGATATAAAAGCCCACCTTTGTGGTGGTACTGGGCTAAGATCAGAGATAAGTGCCGCTAAGAACCAAGTCCAACTGTCCTTTGCCTCTACTTCTACAATTGCAATAGACAGTGGATACATACTATTGTTGGACTCACTCCCAACAGCAGCCATTAACTGGCCCTTATACCTACCCCTCAAGAAGCATGCATCTACACCTATCATAGATCTACACCCTTGCAAGAAACCAGTCTTCATTGCTGCAAATGATACGTATAACCTCTTAAACCTGCATGGGACCTTGGGCATTGGTCTCCTAACCAGCTGCCCACATTGGTCTTCCTAACCATTGCACAGTAGTCTTATAACAGATGGTATTACTCATCCAGCTTTCCATAAATTTTTTGTTGTGCCTTTTTCCTTGTCTATACAACGAGCTAACATGGGCATCTACATTCCTCTTTGATTTGACCTCTTTCTACAAAAGGCTTATAAGCAGGTTTGGCTAGTTTCTAGATGACTCCATACACCATTCAGTTATCCAAGCTGAATTAATCATGTGATTCTTGTATCTCTTAGTGCACGTGTGTTTTGGATACAATAATACTAAGAGAAATGTGGACTCATCCTTTAACTTCCTCCCATAAACCCTGTACTTACACTTCTTGTCTTTGCAACGTGCTATAACTTTTTTGGTTTCATTTCATGGGAACTTTAAATACTTCCCTTTCAAAATATTTGCTTGCTTCACGTCTCTTCTAAACTCTGTCACATCACCAAATGTATGACCAAGCTGCAATACTGGATTTTTCATATCTTTTTTGGTATCTTCTTTGGTAAATGGAATCTTTTTGGTGACATCAAGATGACTTGATATTTCTTCATCCTCACTATCACTAGGATCGGGAGACCAAAGTATGTCACTTGGACAAAGATCTTCACTATTGGCATCATCTCCATAACCTAGTTTAATCTTCCCTATCCTCATTTGCATCTACCTCCTCATCCCTATCTTCTTCTTCCCCATTTGCTTCATCCTCAACAACACTTGAAAACCCCACCCTTTTAGACTCTACATGCTCCTCCCCATCTAAGTCGTTGCCATCATCAGTAACTACACTAAGAACCTCATCCCGGATCCTTCAGATACTACAACCCTCTCGTATTCTTCATCCTCTTTTGTGTTGTCATCTTCAACATCTACAGTGGATGAGTCAAATGAAACCAAATATAACTCACCTAGCCCATGCCCTACATGTGTGAAATCATCTCATTTATGTCATAGTCAGATGACATAAGCCTTAACCCTTCATCTAAAAACTTATCAAGTATTTTGTAGTGAATGAGGTCACCAGACTTATACCCATTATCCTTACATATTTCCTCAATATCCAAGAAAGTAACAAAAGAACCTCGTGATCGGTGCCAAATATTGTATGTTTGACCTCCCCTTAACTTATGTTTGTTAGGCTATTAGTTTTGTTAATATCATGTTTTGTGTTGTTTTCGTGATTTAGTGTGCTGGTGCAAATTATGGTTCAAAGGGGTGGAATTGAGCAAAGATGGAATCTTGGCCCCTGCCAGTGCGATCGAGCGCACTGCGCTCGAGCCCAAGGGTCACGATCGAGCACATGCCTCGTCAGCCACATATCCCATGTTGCCCTAGCCGCCATTGCTTCATTGCCTACGCCGTGGGAATTCTGAGGTAGTTACGTGCGATTGATCTCACACCTCGTGATCGAACGCATTGTGATTGAACGCATTGCATACGATCAAGCGCACACGGGCTTGAGATTGAACGCACTGCATACGATCGAACGCATACGAGCCTGCGATCGAGTGCACCCCTGACTTGGCAGCACACTTAATTTTGCTTATAAATAAACCTTATGTATATTTCATTTTTCTTACGCTTGGGATACATTTGGAGGCGCTCTCAGAGGCCTAAAACCCTTTTGTTCTTCACTGTAAACACTCCTAAACATCATTTATTTATTTATAGCTTTTATTTCTTGTTGACTGTGTCTCCCTTTAGCATGGGAGGCTAAATCTTCAATTAAGGTTGAGGATGAAGCCTCACCATGGATTTATTTAATATGCTTTCATAGTTAGTTTATACGTTAATTCGTCTTTTATTTGTCATGTGTGTTCGTTTCATGTCAATTTTGTGAGAAGATTGTAGTGATTGTGCCATAGTTGTTTATTCATAGTGTTTAGTCCGATGGATACATTTCATCTTTCGGTTTACATTTATTTATCCATTATAGTTTGAGTTAAATCACATTCACATTGGATCCTTTGGACCTAAACTATTCATGTTTTGACTTTTGTCAAATGGACGGATACTTTGAGTATTTCAATAGGCATGATAGGACATACATAGGGCGTAAGGATGTATGAACTAGCATGACACTAGGACATGCATTACTTTTAATTGATAGACGGATGTATAAATTAATTGTGTATTTTAAATATGGTGAGGTGAATTCTAGTTCTTAGGCTTTTTATTTATTTGTTTTTGTTGCATTTAAGATAGGGTCAGTTTAAGCAATTTAAATTAGTTTTACACACAACCTGATTCTCTGTGGGTTCGACCTCGCACTTGCACAACCACTTTATTGCAAAACGATTTGTGCTATTGCGAGTACTATTTTTTGTATGACTACCTCACCATAGGTTCTTGGGTTAATCGACATGGGAACGGGGAGTAGACATCCATGCCTTAGGCCTCATGTGTTTGTCGATTTCTATAGATTTATGCTTTCTTAAAGAACAACTTAGTAGACACCCATGCTTTTATCCTTTAAGAAATAAAAAAATTAGGGTAGACACCCATGCATAATCCGTTGCTTAGGAAAATCAATAGCTTAGTAGTAGACCCCGATATCCTTAGGTTGGAAAGCATTAGGTAGTCATAATATGATTAGAGCATTGGCATATTATTATATTAATTGAGCTTGATTAGTGGTCGATATCAAAGCCCTACCTTTTCAATTATTTTTATTTCTTTTTTGTAATATCAATTTCATGACAACTTGATATTTTAACTAAATTCTAAACAAAATCAACAATCTTCGTGGGAATGATCTCATATTAGCCGCATTATACTATCGTTTGATCTTGTGCACTCACAAGTTAAAACGTACATTTATTTGCCTATTAATTTAGGTAGATATTTGCACAATAAGTTTTTGGCGCCGTTGTCAAGGATTGTTTAATTTTGTTTAGAATTATTTTCCTTAGTTTATTTTATTTTATTTTTTTATTTTATTTGTATTTTTTTATCTCCCTAGGGTGATCAATCACACATCTGGATAGCAATGCTGAAATTGTGTTATTTAAGGATATGATTTATTGCTTTTATCTTTTCTTTTTGTTATTTAAATTTGTTTTTGTTTTAATCATGTTGAGAGAAAATACACCTCTAGTGCGAAGGCCTATGAAAAGTTTATTTAGTCCCCAGATCCTCAACCAACCATCATGCACTAATTTCCAGCCCATTGTGCAGAGCAATTACAATCAATCTCCACAGCTGCTCACCTATGGGTTCACGCTTAAAAGGCACACCTACAGAGAACCCATATTGCAGAAATTCTTTGATCTTTGCAGGGTTCATATTTTAACTCCATGAAATGTTAATTGTCTTCCTTTTTCTTTAAAGATAATGCTAATGATCACGAATCTCAATCGATACATTGAGACCCAAGATATTGGAATATAGACCCAAGAAAGCTAAAATTTAGATTTGATATAAACCTCAACCCAACGTTTATAAATAAACTAAGGTATAAAGTAAACCATGATTATATTTGAATCATGAATCAAGTATAAAATTTGAATGCTACAAGGAAGAATCCTTGATAAGTTCACAAGTTCTTTGATAAATAGAAAAGCAAACCTCCTTTTAATTTTTGTTTCATGTCCTTCATTACAATGAGTCCATGCTATTTATAATGCATGGTTGAAAAAGGAATAAAAATTACTAGAGAATAATAAAATACTAAATAATAGAAGCCTAAAATTAAGGCTGATTTCGTCTTAAATTTGCAACTCCTCCATGACAAGAAAACACGCGGATGGAATGTCTGAAATAGGTAAGTAAATCGGCCAATTAATTGGTATGGAATTGGAAAGGTTTGAAATAGGGATGTCAATCATTCACTTAATCCTTCTAATCAACCATTCATTAGCCATTAATCCCTGCCATAAGGAAATTATACTCAATTAAGCAAGTGCTTCTTTGGGCCAAACTTGAATGCCCCATTTTAGAACCAGCCCACTAAGTGCTTCTTTGATCATCTTGGATCTTGCTCTAGTAATAGGCCCAACTGGAACAGGCATGGATCCTTTAATGATGCTTGTTGATTCTCATCAGCTAAGATATGGTACAATTCTTTGGCATAGGTTCTATTCATACTTGGGAGGAGATGTCCACAAAGTTCTTAAAGAAGTTTTCCAGACAAGTTGAAAAAATTGACTTTCCAACAAAAAGAGCCCTTTTCTTGAGCATGGGAGCACTTTAATGAACTACTTCTGATGCTCTCATTAATTTATCTCAAGGCGATTGACGCATTCTCAGTTTAAATGATCCTAACAAGAGTCTTGTAGATTTAGCTTTGTTACATGTGATGGAAAAGCACAAGGAAGCCATAGAACTCTTTGAGACCTTGTGAGAACCAACAATTATGTTTCAATTGTAGATTAGGTCATCTTTGATCAATTTGTCAACATTATTGATGGAGATCAAGGCACTTGAAGGATCTCATTCAAGTACCAATTGGGCGATTCACGAGAGCACGAGCAAAGAAGTTCAAAGATGTACTCAATGGACTCATTCAAGAGTTATGGGCTCAAGCAAATTCATGGAGGCCCATTGAGCATAATCACGTGGGCAACAAAGAATCGTCACCTTGATTCAAGTTCTAGAAGGATAATTCCATAACTTTCTTTTCTTGGTGAGAAGTTTTCTTGGAGAAAAGCTAATTCCATAGGTGATTTCTTTCTTGGAGAAGTTTTCTTGGAGGAGAAGCTAATTCCATAAGTGATTTCTTTTCTTGGAGGAGAAGTTTTCTTAATTTACAAAATCTACCTTAATTTTAGGATTCTTTATTTGGGCTTTTATTTTCCTTTAATAAGTTGTATTCCTATTTTAACCATGCATTATAAATAGCATGGACTCATTGTAATGAGACACAACATTGATCATTGATAAAATTGGTGAGGTTTATTCTCTTTGGTTCTTTGAAGAACTACTTGAACTTATCGGGATTTCCGTGGCGTTCATCTCGACTTATCAAGCGGAAACTCCATCACCGTTTGTGGCGTCTTCCTTATACCGAGGTTCTTGTTTGTCATAAACAATTGAGGTCATCCTTCGAATCTGTCCATAGAAACGATCTTGGGTTCCCTTTAGTTGTTGGGTCTCGTTATTCTTGTGAGGTTCACATCATTTAATCGAGCTCGGTTTCTATTTGGTTTGCCTATCCTTTAACATCTTTCATTCCTTTGTTTCTTTTTTTTGCACATTATTTATCTCTTCTTAGCGAATTTTCTTTTACCGTTCAATCTTTGTTTGTTCTTGTTGTAGTCACTTCTTCTAGTTATTTGAAATCTTATTTTATTCTCAAAAGCTAGTATGATCCAAAAAAAAAAAAAAAGAAACGAAAGAGATAGACTCAAAGGAAAAAAAAAAACTATTCTGTTCTTCCAAATTCCTATATTCCTTCTAATTCTAATCTGAAAATTCCATATTCTGTTCAAATATGAAATTCCTTCATTAGTGCTTGGTGAATTGTTGCTCGAAACTATTCTGCTTCCAAAATTTAAAACTACCATACTCCTTCTAATTAAGCTGAAAAATTCCATATTCCTTATGTTCAAATCTGAAATTCCTTGATTAGTTCTTGGTGAATTGTTGCTGGAAATTTTGAGTTGTTTGTGTAGTTTCAAAAGAACTAAAAGAATTATCGAGTGAAAAGAGGCAAGAGTGGTGAGAACATCGGTAAGAGCCATATTATTTTGAGTGAAACACAGTGGAGTGATCCAAATTCTTGAGTGTAAACACGTAAGGGAGTGATTTGAGGTCCTTTATTTTATTTTTATTTTTTTTCTAACCTTTGTTTTGGCAATCATGACTCAAGATAGTGGTAAGAGCATTGCGAAAATGATACAAAATTGACTGATCAAAAGTGTTTATGGAGGCCATGATGAGTGAGATGAGGCGTGTGATGAAGATAGAGATGGAGCAGTTCATGAGCGGATAGATCGGATGGAGAATAGGCGTGAGGAGCAACCACAAAGCAGTCGTAATTTGCGTAGAAGGGAAGAGTTCCACCAAGGGAGGAGGATGAAAGCGATATGGATCTGGTTTTGATGAAGAAGAATCGGAGTCCATTGTTAACAATAGGAGACCCAGAGGAGATTTGGAGAAGCTAGGAATCGCGAAGATAACAACTTGGGTGGTATTAAGATGAAGATTCCGTCCTTTCAAGGTAGATCTGATCTGAGGCATATCTTGAGTGGGAGAAGAAGATGGAGTTAATGTTTGATTGCCACTACTACAAAGACAAGAAGGTAAAATTAGCTGATTGAATTTTTGAATATGCTATTACTTGGTGGGATCACTTGTGACAAGCAGAGAATAGAGAGACCAATAGACACATGGGAGGAGATGAAAGTAGTGATGAGAAAGCGGTTGTTCAAGTTACTACTACCGAGTTGTACAAAAAGCTACAAGGTCTTAGACAAAATTGAGCGTGAGGATTACTACAAGGAGATGGAGATTGCTATGATCCCGCTAATGTAGAGGAGGATCGGGAGGCCACAATGGCTAGATTTTACTTGGCTTAAACCGGAGATCCATGATAAGGTAGAGATGCAGCATTATGTGGAATTGGAAGATATGGTGCATATGGCTATCAAAGTGGAACAACAACTCAAGAGGGAGTGGGACGTCTGCCATAACTCTAGTTCTACCTCTTGGAAATCGAGTCATGCCAAGCCACTAGACAAGTCACAATTGCCAAAACCGAACCCAAGTCCACCACCAAGTTCCTCAAGGTAAATGAAGCCTCTACCTCTAGGAATCGTGACATTAAATGTTTTAGATGTCAAGGCAGCCACATAGCAAGTCAATGTCCAAACAAGCAAGTCATGGTGTTGCAAGCCAATGGTGAAATTGTGACCGATTGTGAAGATTCCGACACCGATGACGCCGCCATTGGAGGATGTTTTTGAGGAGTATTTAGCCCTAATGCATTGACATTGGTGGCAAGGAGGCATTGAGCTTGCAAGCAAAGGAGTTGATGAAGTACAGCGGAGAACATCTTTCACACTAGGTGCTCGTTAAAGACAAGGTATGTAGTATGATTATTGATGGTGGTAGTTGTACTAATGTTGCAAACACAATTATGGTTGAGAAATTGGGATTGCCCATGGTAAAACACCCTAGACCGTACAAGTTGCAATGGTTAAATGATAGTGGTGAGATAAGGGTGAACAAGCAAGTGTTAGTTGCATTTGAATCGGTAAATCTGAAGATGAAGTGTTGTGTGATATAGTATGCGGGACACTTATTGCTAGGCGTCCATGGCAGTTTGATAGGCATGTGAAGTATGATGGCTTCTGAACAAGTACTCTTTTGTACTCAATCAAAGATCAATCACTCTTGTACCATTAACACATAACAAGTATACGAGGATCAAGTGAGATTACAAAGGAAGTGATCAAAAGAAAGAAGTGAACAAAAGAAAAAGAGTGAAAATCGAGAGAGGCCAAAATGAGAGAAAAAGAAAATCAAAGTTCTTGAGAGAAAATCGAGAGAAAACAAAGAATTTCTATGCAAAAGTGAGTGAGATCAAGCGAGCAATGTTTTCAAATCAGCCGATGATTGTACTTTTGTACAAAGAGGCACTTTTAAACACTAACGAACTTGACCATGCTTTGCCTAGTTCTATTGCTTCTCTTTTGCAATCGAGGATGTCTTCCACGAGGAAACACCACATGGGTTACCTCCAATCGAGGATTGAACATCAAATTGATTTTGTGCGGTGCAACCATTCCAAACCGACCAGCTTATAGGAGCAACCCAGGAGACAAAGGAGCTTCAGCGTAAGTGAATTATTGGGAAAAGGGCACGTGAGGAGAGCATGAGCCCATGTGGTTCGGTCTTACTTGTACCTAAGAAGGATGGGACGTGGAGAATGTGCGTTGATTGCCGAGCCATCAACAACATAACGGTGTATCATCCTATCCACGCTTAGATGACATGTTAGATGAGCTGCATGGTTCTTGCATATTTTCTAAGATTGATTTAAAAAGTGGTTATCATCAAATTAGGATAAAAGAAGGAGATGAATGGAAAACCGCCTTTAAAACAAAATATGGTTTATATGAATGGTTAGTTATGCCTTTTGGTTTGACTAATGCTCCGAGCACCTTTATGAGACTTATGAACCATGTTTTGCGTGCATTTATAGGCAGATTTGTTGTTGTCTATTTTGATGATATACTCATTTATAGCAAAAACCTAGACGATCATGTAGTACATGTAAAATCTGTTTTAGATGTGCTAAGGAAAGAAAGGTTGTTTGCTAATTTAAAGAAGTGCACTTTTTACACCGATAAGCTTGTATTTTGGGATTTGTTGTTAGTGCACAAGGTATACAGGTTGATGAAGAGAAGTGTGCAATCCAAGATTGGCGAGCCCACAAGTGTAGGTAATGTTCGTAGTTTTCATGGACTTGCTAGTTTCTACCGGCGGTTCGTGAAGGACTTGATGGCTTAAGCACCTCTTACAGTGATCAAGAAGAACGTTGGATTTGTGGGGAGAAGAACAAGAGAAGGCATTTCAATTAATCAAGAGAAGCTGACTAACGCACCTTTGTTGTCTTTACCAAACTTTTCTAAAACATTTGAAATTGAATGTGATGCTTGGTGTTGGTATAGGCGCTGTTCTTATGCAAGAGGGCGACCAATTGCTTACTTCAATGAGGGCAGCCTTAAACTACCCAACTTATGACAAGGAGTTATGCATTGGGGCTTTAGAGACGTAGCACTACCTATGGCCTAAGGAGTTCGTGATTCACACCGATCATGAGTCCTTGAAACACTTGAAGGGCCAACACAAGCTAAACAAAAGGCATGTGATGGGTGGAGTTCATAGAGAGCGTTTCCGTCGTCATTACAAACAAGGTAAGGAGAATGTGGTGCCGATGCACTTTCGTGGGTATGCCTTACTCTCCACACTTGATGCAAAATTGCTTGGTTTTGAATACATTAAAGAATTATATCTGAAGACCACAATTTTGTGAGGAATATCGAGCTTGAGAAAATCACCTCAGTAAGTTCTTTAGGCTTGATGGATTTCTATTTCGAGAAAATAAGCTATGCCTAACGTTCTATGAGGGAGTTATTAGTGCAGAATCACATGGTGGGGATTAATGGGACATTTTGGAGTTGCAAAGACTTTAGCTATTTTACAAGACCACTTCTATTGGCCTCACATGAAAGGAGATGTCGAGCAGTTTGTGGTAGATGTGTCACTGTGGCAAGCTAAATCAAAGTGCACGGTTTGTATACTCCTTTACCAATTCCTAGTGAGCCTTGGATTGATATTTCAATGGATTTTGTGTTAGGATTGTGATGGACTAAGCGTGGAAGAGAGCCATTTCTATGGATGATTCGAAGGATGACCTAAAATGGTTATTTATGACAAACAAGAACCTGGTATGAGAAAGGCATGCAAGCGGTGGGATTTGTTTGATAAGTCGAGATGAGCATACGGAAATCGATAAGTTCAAGTAGTTCTTCAAAGAACCAAAGAGAATAAACCTCACAATTTTATCAATGATCAATGTTGTGTCTCATTACAATGAGTCCATGCTATTTATAATGCATGGTTAAAATAGAATACAACATTAAGGAAAATACTAAAAGACAAATAAAAGAATCCTAAAATTAAAATTAGATTTTGTCTATTAGCTTCTCCTCCAAGAAAGAAATCACCTATATTAGCTTCTCCTCAAGAAAAGAAATCACCTATGGAATTAGCTTTTCTCCAAAACTTAAAGAAATCATTATGGAATTATCCTTCTAGAATTGAAAATGTGGCGATTTTTTTTCTTCCTTCATCATCAATTGGATAAAGATGAATGGAAAACCCTTAAAAAATATGGTTTTATATGAATGGTTAGTTATGCCTTTTGGTTTGACTAATGCTCCGAGCCTTTATGAGACTTATGAACCATGTTTTCGTCATTTATAGCAGTTGTTGTTGTCTATTTTGATGATATACTCATTTATAGCAAAAACCTAGGCGATCATGATTAGTAATCAGATGTGCTAAGGAAAGAAAGGTTGTTTGCTAATTTAAAATGCACTTTTTACACCGATAAGCTTGTATTTTTGGGATTTGTTGTTAGTGCACAAAAGTCTGAGTTGATGAAGAAGGCGTGCAATCCAAGATTGGAGCCCCAAGTGTAGGTAATGTTAGTAGTTTTCATGGACTTGCTAGTTTCTACGATTTGTGAAGGACTTGATGGCTTAATCTTAGTGATCAAGAAGAGCGTTTTTGGTGGGGAGAAGAACAAGAAGGCATTTCAATTAATCAAAGACTAACACCTTTGTTGTCTTTACCAAACTTTTCTAAAACATTTGAAATTGAATGTGATGTGTGTTGGTATAGGCGCCGTTCTTATGCAAGAGGCGACCAATTGCTTGGGTGAACGTTAAACTATTAAACCAACTTATGAGGTTATAATTGGTTGGGGCTTTAGAGCGTCTTTCTATGGCCTAAGGAGTTGATTCACGATCATGAGTCCTTGAAACATGAAGAACACAAGCTAAACAAAGGCATATGGTTCAGAGGAGTTTATCGTCATTGTTTCAATTGGAGAATGTGGTAGTGCACTTTCTTTTTCTCCATTGATGCAAAATTGCTTGGTTTTGAATACATTAAATTATATCTTGAAGACCACAATTTTGATCGAGCTTATGAAAATCACCTCTAAGTTCTTTAGCTTGATGGATTTCTATTTGAGAAAATAAGCTATCGTCCTTCTTTGTTCTATGGAGTTATTAGTGCATCACATGGTGAGATTAATGGGACATTTTGGAGTTGCAAGACTTTAGCTATTTTACAAGACCACTTCTATTATCACATGAAAAGATGTCGACAGTTTGTGGTAGATGTGTCTTTGAAAACAAATCAAAGTGCAAAGCAGTTTGTATACTCCTTTACCAATTCTAGTGAGCCTTGGATTGATATTTCAATGGTTTGTGTTAGGATTGTGATGTGACCGTCAAGAATATGAGACCCAACGAGACAAGATCGTTCTATGGACAGATTGAAGGATGACCTCGACCGTTGTTTATGACAAACAAGAACCTCGGTATAAGGAAGGCGCCACAATGATGGAGTTTCCGTTTGATAAGTCGAGATGCATACGAAATCCCGATAAGTTCAAGTAGTTCTTCAGAAGAGAATAAACCTCACCAATTTATCAATGATCAATCTCATTATGAGTCCATGCTATTTATAATGCATGGTTTAGAATACTATTAGGAAAAAATAAAAGCCCAAATAAAAGAATCCTAAAATTAAGGTAGATTTGTCTAAATTAACTTCTCCTCCAAGAAAACATAAGAAGAAATCACTATTAGTTCTCCTTTAAGAAAAGAAATCACCTATGGAATTAGCTTCTTCTCCAAGAAAACTTCTCCACCAAGAAAAGAAATCAGTTATGGAATTATCCTTCTAGAACTTGAATCAAGGCGATTCTTTGTTGCCTCGTGGATTATGCTCAATGGGCCTCCATGAATGCTTGAGATAACTCTTGAATGAGTCCATATCTTTGAACTTCTTTGCTCGTGCTCTGAATGGCCCAATTGGTACTGAATGAGATCCTTGATGGTGCCTTGATCTCCATCATTCCCTCCTCTTGAGAAGGATTTGCCCTCAAATCACCACCACATCAAAGGACTCAAATCATTAACATTAAAGTGGCACTTACATTGTTACTCAGTAAATCTAGCTTGGCGTTGTCATTGATCGCTCGAGGACTTGGAAAGGACCATCTCCTCTTGAGCAATTTGGAACATCTTTTCGAATCTTTCTTTTCTCAAACCCAATCTCGGGTTCAAAAACCAGGCGTCCTTGTTTCTTGTGGCATATTGTCCGTTCTTCGTTCAATGTTGAGTGCTTTCTCATGAATCACTTCACAAAGTCAGCTTTTGCCATCTAAATTAACATGCTCCATCAAAGGTAAAGAGATAAATCAATGGAGTTAAAGTTAAACCCATATACAATTTCAAATATTTGGTAGCATGAACAGCTCTATTATATACAAACTCAACATGTGGTAAACATTCCTCCCATGTTTTGATGTTCTTTCTAATGATTGCCCTCAATAGAGTAGACAAAGTCCTATTTACTAAGTTTGACCATCGGTTTGTGGATGACAAGTAGTAGAAAACAATAGTTTAGTACCTAGCTTACGCAAAGTCTTCCAAAAATAGCTTAAGAACTTAGCATCTCTATCCGAAACAATTGTCCTAGGCATGCCATGCAATCTCACAATTTCTCTAAAGAACAAATCAGCAACATGTGAGCGTCATCCGTTTGTGACATGGAATAAAATGTGCCATTTTAGAAAATCTATCCACCACAACAAAATGGAATCTCTTGTTTAGTCCTAGGCAATCCAATCCTAACACAAAATCCATTGAAATATCAATCCAAGGCTCACTAGGAATTGGTAAAGGAGTATACAAACCGTTGCACTTTGGATTTAGCTTGCCTACAGTGACACATCTACCACAAATCCGTTACATCTCGTTTCATGTGAGGCCAAAGTGGTCTTGTAAAATAGCTAAAGTCTTTGCAACTCCAAAATGTCCCATTAATCCCCACCATGTGATTCCACACTAATAACCCTCATAGACGTTAGGCACATAGCTTATTTTCTCGAAAAATCCATCAAGCCTAAAGAACTTACGGTGATTTTCTCATCGATATTCCTCACAAAATTCGTGGTCTTGACATATAATTCTTTAATGTATTCAAAACCAAGCAATTTTGCATCAAGTGTGGAGAGTAAACATACCTACGAGAAAGTGCATCGGACCACATTCTCCTTACCTTGCTTGTACCGAATGGTCTGAAGCGTCTCTATGAACTCCACCCATGCCTTTTGTTTAGCTTGTGTTGGCCCTTCAAGTGTTTCAAGGACTCATGATCGGTGTGAATCCGAACTCCTTAGGCCATAGGTAGTGCTGCCACGTCTCTAAAGCCCGAACCAATGCGTACAACTCCTTGTCATAAGTTGGGTAGTTTAAGGCCTGAGTTTCTCGCTGAAGTAAGCAATTGGTCGTCCCTCTTGCATCCTATACCAACACACGAAGCATCACCAATTTCAAATGTTTTAGAAAAGTTTGGTAAAGACACGTTAGTCGACCTCTTTGATTAATTGAAATGCCTTCTCTTGTTCTTCTCCCCGAAATCCAACGTTCTTCTTGATCACTTGGTAAAGGTGCGGCTAATCAAGTCCTTCACGAACGGTAGAAACTAGCAAGTCCATGAAAACTACGAACATTACCTACACTTGTGGGCTCGCCAATCTTGGATTGCGTACCTTCTCTTCATCAACTGTATACCTTGTGCACTAACAACAAATCCCAAAAACAAGCTTATCGTGTAAAAAGTGCACTTCTTTAAATTAGCAAACAACCTTTCTTTCCTTAGCACATCTAAAACAGATTTTACACATGATAAATCTAGGTTTTGCTATAAATGAGTATATCATCAAAATAGACAACAAATCTGCCTATAAATGGGCAAAAATGGTTCATAAGTCTCATAAAGGTGCTGAGCATTAGTCAAACCAAAAGGCATAACTAACCATTCATATAAACCATATTTTGTTTTAAAGGCGGTTTCCATTCATCTCCTTCTTTTATCCTAATTTGATGATAACCACTTTTAAATCAATCTTAGAAAATATGCAAGAACTCATCTAACATGTCATCTAAGCGTGGGATAGGATATGATACTTTACCGTTATGTTGTTGATGGCTCGGCAATCAACGCACATTCTCCGTCCCATCCTTCTTAGGTACAAGTAAGACGGAACGCATGGGCTCATGCTCTCCCTCATGCCTTTTCCAATAATTCACTTACCTTGAAGCTCCTTTGTCTCCTCGGGTTGCTCCTATAAGCTGGTCGGTTTGGAATGGTTGCAGGGCACAAAATCAATTTGATGTTCAATCCCTCGGATTGGAGGTAACCCATGTGGTGTTTCCTCGGGGAAGACATCCTACTCTGCAAAGAAGCAATAGAACTAGGCAAAGCATGGTCAAGTTCGTTAGTGTTTAAAGTGCCTCTTTGTACAAAAGTACAATCATCGGCTGATTTGAAAACATTGCTCGCTTGATCTCACTCACTTTTGCATAGAAATTCTTTTGTTTTCTCTCTGATTTTCTCTCAAGGGCTTTGATTTTCTTTTCTCTCTCATTTTTGCCTCTCTGATTTTCACTCTTTTCTTTTGTTTGCTCTCTTTCTTTTGATCACTCTCCTTTTGTAATCTCACTTGATCCTCGTATACTTGCTGCGGTGTTAATGGTACAAGAGTGATTGATCTTTGATTAAGTACAAAGAGTACTTAAAAGCCATCATACTTCATGCCTATCAAAGCCATGGGCCTAGCAATAAGTGTCCGCTTGCATCGGTACTATATCACACAACACTTCATCTTCATTTGATTGAAATGCAACTAACACTTGCTTGTTCACCCTTATCTCACCACTATCATTTAACCATTGCAACTTATACGGTCTAGGGTGCTTTACCATGGGCAATCCCAATTTCTCAACCATAATTGTGCTTGCAACATTAGTACAACTACCATCAATAATCATACTACATACCTTGTCTTTAACGTAGCACCTAGTGTGAAAGATGTTCTCCCTGTACTTCATCAACTCCTTTTTTTGCAAGCTCAATGCTCTCCTTGCCACCAATGTCAATGCATTAGGGGCTAAATACTCCTCCTCAAAACATCCTCCAATGGCGGCATGTCGCCGGTGGAATCTTCACAATCGGTCACAATTTCACCATTGAACACCATGACTTGCTTGTTTGGACATTGACTTGCTATGTTCCTGCCTTGACATCTAAAACATTTAATGTCACGATTCCTAGAGGTAGAGGCTTGATTTTACCTTGAGGAACGTGGCTGGTATGGACTTGGGTTGGGTTTTGGCAATTGTGACTTGTCTAGTGGCTTGGCATGACTCGATTTCCAAGAGGTAGAACTAGAGTTATGGCCTGCGTGTCCTCCCTCTCTTGTTGTTGTTCCACTTTGATAGCCATATACCATATCTTCCAATTCCACATAATGCTGCATCTCTACCTTATCATGGATCTCGGTTTAAGCCAAGTAAAATCTAGCCATTGTGGCCTCCCGATCCTCCTCTACATTAGCGCGGATCATAGCAATCTCCATCTCCTTGTAGTAATCCTCTCGCTTGACTCCCTTGTCTAAGACCTTGTAGCTTTTGTACAACTCTCGGTAGTAGTAACTTGCAACGCTTTCTCATCACTACTTTCATCTCCTCCCATGTGTCTATTGGTCTTCTCTATTCGCCTCCTGTTTGTCACAAGCCCCACCAAGTAATAGCATATTCAGAAAATTCAATCACGGCTAATTTTACCTTCTTTGTCTCCAGTAGTTGTGGCAATCAAACACGAACTCCATCTTCTTCTCCCACTCAAGATATGCCTCGGGATCGATCTACCTTGAAAGGACGGAATCTTCATCTTAATACCACCCAAGTTGTTATCTTCCGATTCCTAGCTTCTCCAAATCTCCTCTGGGTCTCCTATTGTTAACAATGGACTCGATCTTCTTCTTCATCAAAACCAGATCCATCGCTCTTCATCCTCCTCCTTGGTGGAACTCTTCCCTTCTCAAATTCGACCGTTTTGTGGTTGCTCCTCATCTATTCTCCATCGATCTATCCGTTCATGAACTGCTCCATCTCTATCTTCATCACGCCTCATCTCACTCATCATGGCCTCCATAAACACTTTTGATCAGTCAATTTTGTATCATTTTTTGCTCTTACCACTATCTTGAGTCATGATTGCTGCAAAACAAAGGTTAGAAAAAAAATAATAATAATAAATAAAATAAAGGACCTCACAAATCACTCCCTTCGTGTTTACACTCAAGAATTTGGATCACTCTCCACTGTGTTTTCACTCAAAATAATATGGCTCTTACCCTCCGATGTTCTCACCACTCTTGCCTCTTTTCACTCGATAATTCTCTTTTAGTTCTTTTGAAACTACACAAACAACTCAAAATTTCCAGCAACAATTCACCAAGAACTAATCAAGGAATTTCAGATTTGAACATAAGGAATATGGAATTTTCAGCTTGGAATTAGGAGTATGGTAGTTTTAAATTTTGGAAGCACAGAATAGTTTGAGCAACAATTCACCAAGCACTAATGAAGGAATTTCATATTTGAAAAAAGAATATTTTCAGATTAGAATTAGAAGGAATATATAGAATTTGGAAGAACAGAATAGTTTTTTTTTTTTTTTTTTTTTCTTCTTCTAGTCTATCTCTTTTCGTTTTTTTTTTTTTTTTTTTCTTCTTCTCTGACTATCTCTTCTTTTTTTTTTTTTTTTTTGGATCAGCGACTAGCTTTTGAGAATAATAAAATAAGATTTCGACATAACTAGAAGTGACTACAACAAGAACAAACAAAGATTGAACGGTAGGGTAAAGAAAATTCTAGAAGAGATAAATAATGACAAAAAAACAAAGGAATGAAAGATGTTAAAGGATAGGCAAACTGAACTAGAAAGCGTGCTCGATGCAAATGATGTGAACCCGTCAAGAATAACGAGACCCAACAACGAAAGGAACCCAAGATCGTTCTATGGACAGATTCGAAGGATGACCTCGACCGTTGTTTATGACAAACAAGAACCTCGGTATAAGGAAGGCGCCACAAGCGGTGATGGAGTTTCCGTTTGATAAGTCGAGATGAGCATACGGAAATCCCGATAAGTTCAAGTAGTTCTTCAAAGAACCAAGAGAATAAACCTCACCAATTTTATCAATGATCAATGTTGTGTCTCATTACAATGAGTCCATGCTATTTATAATGCATGGTTAAAATAGAATACAACTTATTAAAGGAAAATAATAAAAGCCCAAATAAAAGAATCCTAAAATTAAGGTAGATTTTATGCAAAATTAACTTCTCCTCCAAGAAAAGAAATCACTTATGGAATTAGCTTCTCCTCCAAGAAAAGAAATCACCTATGGAATTAGCTTCTTCTCCAAGAAAACTTCTCCAAGAAAAGAAATCTTATGGAATTATCCTTCTAGAACTTGAATCAAGCGATTCTTTGTTGCCTCGTGGATTATGCTCAATGGGCCTCCATGAATTTGCTTGAGCCCATAACTCTTGAATGAGTCCATTAGTACATCTTTGAACTTCTTTGCTCGTGCTCGTACGCCCAATTGGTACTTGAATGAGATCCTTAAGTGGTGCCTTGATCTCCATCATTTTCATAATGTAATTCAAATATTCATATTGTTAATTTAACATGATTGGTAGTAAATATCAAAGCCTACCTCATTATTTTATTCTTTTTGTAATATTAATTTTGTGACAACTTGATATTTTAACTAACTTCTAAATAAAATCAACAATCCTCATGAGAATGATCTTGTATTAGCTGCACTATACTATCGTTTGATCTTTTGAACATGCGAGTTAAAACTTACTAAATATTCACCTATTAATTTAGGTTGATATTTGTACAACAAGTTAAGTCAACTTTCTTCAAACCGACAATAGCTAATTAAAAATTGCAAAAAGCTCTTCACTTTTGCTAGCATCAATTCGACCAACAGGAGTGGACACTTTCTTTATTCAAACCACCATCAGCATATGACCCACATTGTTTTTCGTTGACAAACTTTTGACAATAAAACCACATGACCCACAATAGGATAGCTCGGATTCCAATAAAACACACTTTAAAGGACATACTTGGTGGCTGTTGAAAGGCATACAAAGCTTTCAAAGCAATCATTCAAATGGGTCTTGAAGTGATTTTTGGGTATGTGATTTTAGGGTTGGTCGTGATTTTAGTTGGGTGGAACCGCGCTTTTGTTTGTGTGGATTAAAGATTTCAGTGTTAGTCTTCATGGAAGGCTCTCGAACATTTGTTTTGATTTTAGTGGTTTTAGTGTTTGTACATGTGGTGCTTTCAATTCAAGGGTGAAATCGGGTTTCATTAAATTTTTCCCACATGCGCGGCACATGCAAAGGGGTTCATTAGGATTTCATAGAAAATCCTAACGAGAGGGGGGAAAGTTGATGCAGGGTTAGGACGTAAATAATCAAGAAAACAGTAAACAAAAGGGATAAATATTCCTAAGATTGTGAGACTATCACAAAATCAAAGAATTCTTTTCTAAGCAGTAGATGCTATCTAAAGCCTGAAGGAAAAAGAACCAAGAAACTCAACTATGAGTATTCTTATTAAACAAAACCAATAATAATGAACTGTTTTTCCAAAGGGTCTAAGCCTGTATTTATAGGCTTAGAGGCTAAAGCATAAAGGAGGTTAACATAAACTAGGATTACACATCCTAGACGGAAAAGTAATCTAAAATCGCGTACTAGAAGAAAAAGTAAACTAAAACAATTAAAAGACTAACAAAGAAACCTAATTTAAATAAAAGGTTAAAAGATAAGATAAGATAAAGTACTAACAAATAAACCTAATTTAAATAAAAGATTAATAGATAAGATAGGTCATCCTAATCTACATCATCCTCCCAGTGTTGGAGAGAATTCGCCTCAATTGGGTCTCTTCCACGGTCTTTTGGATGTCCAGTCAGCTCATTCCAATTGTCTCTTCTCAACTTTACAGCAAGGCCAAGCCCCATAATAATCATAGTGATCTTCATTAGTGGAGTATCTTGATGGTTGTTGTGAAATCCCCACACACCTCTTTTCTGTGTAGACTTGTTATGCTTCTCTCGTGCTTTGCTCTTCCCACAAGCCATAAGAATCCCCAAAGAACTCACAAAGACCTTTTCAATCTTTGACAAAAAAACATTTTCTACCAATTTTTGTTAGAATAATCTGATGAAATAGCATCTATCCCAATGAAATCAACATAGTGAATTGGTTCAACACTAAAATTGAAGACTTTACCTTCGAGGCTCTTAACTGTCACATGATATGTAGAATTGTTATCAAAAAGTGCAAAACTATCCGACAGATTTACCTCTTCCAAGGGTTCTTCTTCATGAAAAATTTTGATACACTCTGAAAGGTTCACCTCGTCCACTTGTTTTCCTAATTCTTTGTGCTCTTTAGGACTCTTGATGTGGAGTTGATGATTAGGAAGTTTAGACCCTGGTGCCACCCCATGTGGAGGTTGAATATCTTGCAATGGTTGCGCTTGTTTTGGTAGTTCTGCTCGGCCCACGTCGACAAATCTTTTCAACGGCTTCTTTATCGGTCCCGGTACCACTCCATTGATGTCACCTTCCTTGCTCGTCAACTCCTGCTTGGCTACAACGGTTTGACCATCTCCTTGTGAAGGTTGTGGCTTTGGCCATGGGCTTTGTAGTAACGTCAACTTGGTTTTACCCAACATGAAGTTGTACGTATTCTTGGTTTCATCATAGACGGCAGCTTTATCATCTTGCCACGATTTGCCTAATAACAAGTGACACATAGTCATATCGACCATGTAACACCACACACGATCCACATATTTACCTCCAATAGAAAAAGGTACTTGGCAATATTTAGAAACCCTTTCCTCGTTTCCTTTCATGAGCATTCCAATTGATAGGGAGTAGGATGTCTCTTGGTTTCGAGCCCTATCTTCCTTACCGCTTCCTCCGAGATGATATTCATACCACTCCTTGGATCGATGATAAGCTTGGGCACTTTGCCTCCCAAGATGCATGTACGTTGAAATTGTTGGCACGTACCTCCAATGTATCGAGACACCGATTGATGCTTTATCTCCGCCCCCTCCTTATGCACCATCTTTGCCATCTTCCTTGTACTTCTTTTGGTGGAATGTTTTTATTTTTTTCTGCCACCATGAACTCTTTGGGTTGCATGCAACTTTGGAATTCTGGTGTATCGAGTTTGAAACCAGATTCCCACTGATTGGCTTGAGCTTGTACCATAGGTTGATGTCTGTGCACTCCGCGCTCCACAAAAGGGTTTCCGTATTCATTCTCCACACGTGCGTCTTCCTCCTCCTAGTCGTGCAGTGAGGGTATATGCCCGCCTCGTGTTGAACATTCTTGATGGACAATGCCTTGAGAGGACTACAATTTGTTCCCTCAAGCTGGCAAATTGTGCCTCCGAATGTGCCTGATAGGCTGCCGGTGATTCTTCTCTAATTGGTTCTTCGCGATCATTCCGTCCTTGAGTGTGCAAAGCGTTACTCCTTCCCTTGTGATCGGTGCCATGAAAGAGACTGGCTCATACTAACCGATGCAGTGGTTAGGACGTAAACAATCAAGAAAAATAAAGAAATGAATTGATAAATATTCCTAAGATTGTGAGATTATCACAAAATCAAAGAAATCTTCTCTAAGCAGGAGATGTTATCTAAAGCCTGAAGGAAAAAGAACCAAGAAACTCAACTCTAAGTATTCTTATTAAATAAAACCAAAAATAATAATGAACTGTTTTTCCAAAGGGTCTAAGCCTGTATTTATAGGCTTAGAGGCTAAAGCATAAAAGAGGTTAACATAAACTAGGATTACACATCTTAAAAGGAAAAGTAATCTAAAATCACGTACTAGAAGGAAAAGTAAATTAAAACAATTAAAAGACTAACAAAGAAACCTAATTTAAATAAAAGGCTAAAAGATAAGATAAGATAAAGTACTAACAAATAAACCTAATTTAAATAAAAGATTAATAGATAAGATAGGCCATCCTAATCTACATCAAAAGTGGAAGTAAATTAAACTTTGATACACCAAAGTGAAAGTTTTTGATGAGAAGTGTCTGCAAAAAGCGTGTAAATTTGTGTGGGGTTAGTAAAGTTTCCCCTTTTTCTTTTTTATTTTCTGCACTTCATTTTTGAGTTCTTTTTCTTTTGTCATTTTATTTTATTTTATTTTTCTTTTGTTTCTGATAACAATTAATCTTTTAATGTTTGTTTCTGTGAGAAAATATTGTTGTTAGTTTTGTTGACAAGTGTTTTGGTATTCAAGTTTAGGGGACGCCCTGGCCTTTTTCACACCTTGATGTTCCATATTTATGGTAATATATTTCTTTACTACACATTGAGGGCAATGTGTAATTCAAGTTTGGGGTTATAGAAAGACATTCTGTTTGTTTGTCTGTCTATTTGTTTGGTTTTATCTATCTTTTTTTTTTATATAAAAATAAAAAATAAAAAATAAGAAAGTTTTGCTATGTTGTTGATTGAGCATGAGTTACACCGCAACTATTGTTTGCATGTCATTAGTTTGTTTAACATCTTGAACATTTTGTCATCATTAGGAATCCAAGTATTTTGACTCATTTTTGGTTTAGAGACATATTTGAGTTGATCATCACAAGCACATTAGCATAAGATTTGTGAGGTATGAGGTTTGAATTGGATAGTGTGTATTTTGAGATTTGTAGGATGAAATTTTTATGAAACCTTGGCTTGAAATTTTGTTTAAAAAAATATATCATTTTGAGTTTCTCATTGAATAACCTAACCTCTTGCCTTATTAAGCATTGAGTGTTCGTGTAAAAAGATGTGAAATTCAAGTTGGTTGTTTGTATAGCTAGTTTGACTTTATCGCTTTTTTGACTTGAGTCATTACGCCCTTAGGAATGTTTTTACTTCTAGTGCCCTAAAACCATCTGATTTGGGAGTCATCGGCCCAACACTCGTTATGTAGGTCAATTAGAAAACTTAATGGAGCTAAACATTACACAGCCTACACAAAAAAAAAAAAAATGCATATCTTGATTTAAGCCTTGGTTGTTTTCATCTAAGTAAATTCCTACAAATTTCGAGGTACACACAACTTTGAGAAAAATTAAAGCAATGGTATGTTAGTCTCACTTTGCACTTATTGCGTTTTCGAGGATCCACTATGCACAATGCTAGAAAGGTGGATCATGGGATTGATGATTACTCTTGATCGTTGGATCATAGAGTCTATTGCTAGCTTAGCCACATTTGTGCAGAATGTGGGTGGCGCTCTTAGCTCAGGGGTGCGTACATGTGGCTCGGTTTGGCACTACAAACTGGACTGTGTTTTCAATGAACATGATTTCTCTTCTTAAGGATTGTGAGTTTTCCATTTTACCCTCGGTGAGCTGGTATAACTTGGACCTGGGCCTCTTACTCATGGGCTTGCATACTACTTTTGCCTACTTTTGGTTTTAGGGGCCCGTTTGGCATTGTGGCTAATCGATTACCCAATATTGATAATTAAACTACAAAATATAAACTACTTGTAGACAACGGCCACTCATAAACTTCTTTCTTCTTAAAGTACATTAGCTTGATAGTAAACCTAAAGGAAAAAAAAATACCGAGACTACCAAACATCGTTCATAGATTAATTAACACAACTACATCAAGCTGCCTAAAACATGTTCCCAAGAGGTCAATATATCTTTTTCAGTTTGGCTCCAAATCGTGCCACATTATTGTGAAATTTTTCGAGACCTTTATGATTATGAATTATGAATTCCACTCTTTGAACCTTTATTTGTTCTCATTTCCTAATCCTATTATTATTGGCATAATTGGCACTATTATTCTGAAGGGGACCTATAAACCAAAATGCAATCATAGTCTTTGATTTGTTGCTACTAATATTACTCTTGTTTTTTTTTTTTTTTTCATTTTTCTTTTCACCTACTAATTAAAAGCACATTAAACGTGTAATAATTAGTCATCACGCCTTGAGCAACAAATAGTCCATATGATGGCACTGCGTGCATGTGTTTTTGTGCCATAACAGTTGAATAACGTGGTCAACAGTCAAATATCGAAATCAAATAACGCTTTTATATGCCTAACATTATGTATTTGTTCTATTTTCAAAACAATAATAATTAAAGAGGTGGGTGCGGGCTGTCTATTTATTATTATTATTATTATTATTATTATTATGACAATCAAAGTTCCAGGGCTTAAGGTTCCATTGGGTATAAAAATACAAAAAATTATATTTTTCTCGAGATTATCATTTATATTAATTCGTTTTAATTCCTTTAATTTAAAATCTTTAATAATTTAAAACACTATTCATATTATATATATCACTGAAATAAAGTTTTGCTTTTTAGATACCGATTTTTCTTTTTTAATAGTTGTGTTGTATTCTACAGTAAGTCAATATTTTTAATGAAATATTGTCCTCATTAATTCCGAATAAAACTTACAATGATTTATTTAGAAAAATTTAAGATATTTCTATTTCTTCTTTTTAAAATTCCGCGTCACTGTCTTTATGTATATATGAATTTTTGTATACTGGCCTTATAAATTCAATTGTTTATTATTATTATTATTATTATTATTACAAGTTAGATAACAGACGAATTTATATCGTTATACTTTGGCGTGAGCATGGTGAAGTTCCTCATTATTAGAATTTCCAGCGTAAATTAGACCCTCCCAGCATTGGTTGTAGGTATCAATTCACTAATTTTTTAAATTTCTATATTTTACAAGCATGTAAAGATCATTATCTCGACTCTTATTTTTCTCTAATCAATAATTATTTTTCTATTCCTTTTACACAATTTTATTGATGTGTACGCATATATTTAAAATTAAGTATCCTTCTGCTTTTTAACTGGTAAATCGAATGAATTATGCATGTTATATCTAATTAATCTAGAAAAAAGAAACTAACTGAAACTGTTTAAAAGTTTCATTGACAACTCTTTCTTCCAATTACTTAAAAAGAATAAATAAAATCCTAATTTAATTAGAACTAAAGCTTGGTAAATCGGTGGAAATAGACACATCACAATAAAATGCAGTGGAAATAGAACTAAAGCTTGGTGCACTCTGGTGATAATTTAAATAATTATGACCATTATCACCATACAGTTCGATCATTATCTAAATTAATTATGGCCATCGAGTTCTTAACAAAAAGGTATTGATATTCTTCAATTGTGAGCGTCCATAATTTAAATTCTAAACTAATTAACCTCAGTGGAAGAAGTCCTTATAACTGTAATGAGTGCAAGTATACGGAGAGATGAGCCAATGCCATTCAATTCATAAGATAACGGCATACAATTAACTTACAAACTGTGGATCAATAATCTCCCATTCGCTGTGTCCATTTGCTGGATCCAACATGATCAGATTCCCAGAATTTATGGCGGCCACTTTCTTCCACTCATCATATATATATATATAATACTTTACCTCCATCGTGAGTATTTGGATTAGAATTTAGGGATAAATGCAAAATTGACCTGTATTAAATTGCAAATCACTCGAAATTCTCTTCTCCAAAAAAACTTGCCTAGGTTTTCTCGAAGGTAGTGTAATACCCCGATAAAAATAACATTTTTATTTTCTAAACGATTTTTCTCTACAAAGGATGGTTACGGAGTTTTTAAAATTGATTTTAAAGAAGGACCCAGACTCTTTATAGTAACCTAGTAAAACCCTAAAATCTCTTAAAAAATAGAAGCCCAAAACACTAACCCACCGGAGTGGACGTACGCTAAGGAGGCGGACATACACAACAAAGGAACGAATTCCGTCAACGAAGGTATGCAACACAGGAACCTGACGAACCCCCCGAGGTATCAATGAAACTCGAGGGTTACAATGAGGGGGGAGCACACTCAACAGTTCGATGCAACACAGCACAGAGCCAGCCAAGTCGAATACTCACATGCCGTCACGTACACTCAGCCACAACATCACCAAACGAACAACAACCCCACCAGCCACGAGAGCTAGTTGAGCATGGGGAAGCATCCTGTGACGCCGAGCCGAGACCGCTGGGCATGAAAATAAGTATCACATGCAAGCCAAAAGGAAACCTGATGGAGATCAAGGCACCACTTCGAAGGATCTCATTCGAGTACCAATTGGGCCGGTTACGAGAGCACGAGCAAAGAAGTTCAAAGATGTACTCAATGGACTCATTCAAGAGTTATGGGCTCAAGCAAATTCATGGAGGCCCATTGAGCATAATCCACGTAGGCAACAAAGAATCGTCAGCTTGATTCAAGTTCTAGAAGGATAATTCCATAACTGATTTCTTTTCTTGGTGGAGAAGTTTTCTTGGAGGAGAAGCTAATTCCATAAGTGATTTCTTTTCTTGGAGGAGAAGTTAATTTCAGACAAAATCTACCTTAATTTTAGGATTCTTTTATTTGGGCTTTTATTATTTTCCTTTAATAAGTTGTATTCCTATTTTAACCATGCATTATAAATAGCATGGACTCATTGTAATGAGACACAACATTGATCATTGATAAAATTGGTGAGGTTTATTCTCTTTGGTTCTTTGAAGAACTACTTGAACTTATCGGGATTTCCGTGGCGTTCATCTCGACTTATCAAACGGAAACTCCATCACCGTTGTGCCTTCCTTATACCGAGGTTCTTGTTTGTCATAAATAACGGGTCGAGGTCATCCTTCGAATCTGTCCATAGAACGATCTTGGGTTCCCTTCGTTGTTGGGTCTCGTTATTCTTGACGAGGTTCACATCATTTGGTATCGAGCACGCTTTCTAGTTCGGGTTTGCCTATCCTTTAACATCTTTCATTCCTTTGTTTTTTTTTGCCCACATTATTTATCTCTTCTTAGTCGAATTTTCTTTACCCTACCGTTCAATCTTTGTTTGTTCTTGTTGTAGTCACTTCTTCTAGTTATGTCGAAATCTTATTTTATTATTCTCAAAAGCTAGTCGCTGATCCGAAAAAAAAAAAAAGAGATAGACGTAGAAGAAGGAAGAAAAAAAAAAAAAAAAAAACGAAAAGAGAGATAGACTCGTAGAAGAAGGAAGGAAAAAAAAAAAAAAAAAAAACTATTCTGTTCTTCCAAATTCCCATATATTCCTTCTAATTCTAATCTGAAAAAAAAAAAAAAAATTCCATATTCTGTTTTCAAAATATGAAATTCCTTCATTAGTGCTTGGTGAATTGTTGCTCGAAACTATTCTGTGCTTCCAAAATTTAAAACTACCATACTCCTTCTAATTCCAAGCTGAAAAATTCCATATTCCTTATGTTCAAATCTGAAATTCCTTGATTAGTTCTTGGTGAATTGTTGGAAATTTTGAGTTGTTTGTGTAGTTTCAAAAGAACTTAAAGAGAATTATCGAGTGAAAAGAGGCAAGAGTGGTGAGAACATGAGGGTAAGAGCCATATTATTTTGAGTAAAACACGAGTGGAGAGTGACCAAATTCTTGAGTGTAAACACGTAAGGGAGTGATTTGTGAGGTCCTTTATTTTATTTATTATTATTATTTTTCTTCTAACCTTTGTTTTGCAGCAATCATGACTCAAGATAGTGGTAAGAGCATTGCGAAAATGATACAAAATTGATGATCAAAAGTGTTTATGGAGGCCATGATGAGTGAGATGAGGCGTGTGATGAAGATAGAGATGGAGCAGGTTCATGAACGGATAGATCGGATGGAGAATAGAGAGGAGCAACCACAAACGGTCGAATTTATGAGAAGGGAAGAGTTCCACCAAGGAGGAGGATGAAGGCGATATGGATCTGGTTTTGATGAAGAAGAAGATCGAGTCCATTGTTAACAATAGGAGACCCAGAGGGAGATTTGGAGAAGCTAGGAATCGCGAAGATAACAACTTGGGTGGTATTAAGATGAAGATTCCCTTTCAAGGTAGATCTGATCCCGAGGCATATCTTGAGTGGGAGAAGAAGATGGAGTTCGTGTTTGATTTCCACAACTACTCGGAGACAAAGAAGGTAAAATTAGCGATTGAATTTTCTGAATATGCTATTACTTGGTGGGACTTGTGACAAACAGAGGCGGAATAGAGAACCACCAATAGACACATGGGAGGAGATGAAAGTAGTGATGAGAAAGCGTCTGTTCCAAGTTACTACTACCGAGAGTTGTACAAAAGCTACAAGGTCTTAGACAAGGGAGTCGAAGTGTAGAGGATTACTACAAGGAGATGGAGATTGCTATGATCCGCGCTAATGTAGAGGAGGATCGGGAGGCCACAATGGCTAGATTTTTACTTGGCTTAAACCGGGAGATCCATGATAAGGTAGAGATGCAGCATTATGTGGAATTGGAAGATATGGTGCATATGGCTATCAAAGTGGAACAACAACTTAAGAGAGGGAGTGGGACACGTGCAGGCCATAACTCTAGTTCTACCTCTTGGAAATCGAGTCATGCCAAGCCACTAGACAAGTCACAATTGCCAAAACCCGAACCCAAGTCCGCGACCACCAGCCACGTTCCTCAAGGTAAAATCGAAGCCTCTACCTCTAGGAATCGTGACATTAAATGTTTTAGATGCCAAGGCAGGGGCCACATAGCAAGTCAATGTCCAAACAAGCAAGTTATGGTGTTGCAAGCCAATGGTGAAATTGTGACCGATTGTGAAGATTCCACCGATGACATGCCGCCATTGGAGGATGTTTTTGAGGAGGAGTATTTAGCCCCTAATGCATTGACATTGGTGGCAAGGAGAGCATTGAGCTTGCAAGCAAAAGGAGTTGATGAAGTACAGCGGGAGAACATCTTTCACACTAGGTGCTCGTTAAAGACAAGGTATGTAGTATGATTATTGATGGTGGTAGTTGTACTAATGTTGCAAGCACAATTATGGTTGAGAAATTGGGATTGCCCATGGTAAAGCACCCTAGACCGTACAAGTTGCAATGGTTAAATGATAGTGGTGAGATAAGGGTGAACAAGCAAGTGTTAGTTGCATTTCGAATCGGTAAATACGAAGATGAAGTGTTGTGTGATATAGTACCGATGCAAGCGGGACACTTATTGCTAGGGCGCCATGGCGCTTGATAGGCATGTGAAGTATGATGGCTTTACGAACAAGTACTCTTTTGTACTCAATCAAAGATCAATCACTCTTGTACCATTAACACCGCAACAAGTATACGAGGATCAAGTGAGATTACAAAAGGAGAGTGATCAAAAGAAAGAGAGCGAACAAAAGAAAAAGAGTGAAAATCAGAGAGGCCGAAAAAATGAGAGAGAAAAGAAAATCAAAGTTCGCCCTTGAGAGAAAATCGAGAGAAAACAAAAGAATTTCTATGCAAAGTGAGTGAGATCAAGCGAGCAATGTTTTCAAATCAGCCGATGATTGTACTTTTGTACAAAGAGGCACTTTTAAACACTAACGAACTTGACCATGCTTTGCCTAGTTCTATTGCTTCTCTTTTGCAGGAGTACGAGGATGTCTTCCCTGAGGAAACACCACATGGGTTACCTCCAATCCGAGGGATTGAACATCAAATTGATTTTGTGCCCGGTGCAACCATTCCAAACCGACCAGCTTATAGGAGCAACCCCGAGGAGACAAAGGAGCTTCAACGGCAGGTAAGTGAATTATTGGAAAAAGGGCACGTGAGGGAGAGCATGAGCCCATGTGCGGTTCCGGTCTTACTTGTACCTAAGAAGGATGGGACGTGGAGAATGTGCGTTGATTGCCGAGCCATCAACAACATAACGGTAAAGTATCGTCATCCTATCCCACGCTTAGATGACATGTTAGATGAGCTGCCTGGTTCTTGCATATTTTCTTAAGCTATTTTTGGAAGACTTTGTGGCGTAAGCTAGGTACTAAACTATTGTTTTCTACTACTTGTCATCCACAAACTGATGGTCAAACTGAAGTAGTAAATAGGACTTTGTCTACTCTATTGAGGGCAATCATTAGAAAGAACATCAAAACATGGGAGGAATGTTTACCACATGTTGAGTTTGCATATAATAGAGCTGTTCATTCTGCTACCAAATTTTCGCCATTTGAAATTGTATATGGGTTTAATCCTTTAACTCCATTGGATTTATCTCCTTTACCTTTGACGGAGCATGTTAATTTAGATGGCAAAAAGAAAGCTGACTTTGTGAAGCAGATTCATGAGAAAGCACGACTCAACATTGAACGAAGAACGGACCAATATGCCACGCAAGCCAACAAGGGACGTCGCCAGCTGGTTTTTGAACCCGGAGATTGGGTTTGGCTGCATATGAGAAAAGAAAGATTCCCGGCAAAAAGATGTTCCAAATTGCTCCCAAGAGGAGATGGTCCTTTCCAAGTCCTCGAGCGTATCAATGACAACGCTTACAAGCTAGATTTACCTGGTGAGTACAATGTAAGTGCCACTTTTAATGTTACTGATTTGAGTCCTTTTGATGTAGGTGGTGATTTGAGGGCAAATCCTTCTCAAGAGGAGGGGAATGATGGAGATCAAGGCACCATCAAGGATCTCATTCGAGTACCAATTGGGGATTCACGAGAGCACGAGCAAAGAAGTTCAAAGATGTACTCAATGGACTCATTCAAGAGTTATGGGCTCAAGCAAATTCATGGAGGCCCATTGAGCATAATCCACGAGGCAACAAAGAATCGCCACTTGATTCAAGTTCTAGAAGGATAATTCCATAACTGATTTCTTTTCTTGGTGGAGAAGTTTTCTTGGAGAAGAAGCTAATTCCATAGGTGATTTCTTTTCTTGGAGGAGAAGTTTTCTTGGAGGAGAAGCTAATTCCATAAGTGATTTCTTTGCTTGAGCCCAAAACTCTTGAATGAGTCCATTGAGTACATCTTTGAACTTCTTTGCTCGTGCTCTCATCGCCCAATTAATTTTCGAATGAGATCCTTCGAAGTGGTGCCTTGATCTCCATCACCTTGGATTTGAAGCTTGGAACACCTTCCAAATGTCTTATAATGAACTTAGAAATACACTTTGGGCAATGGCACGGGCCAAAAAAAATTTTGTGCGGCATCGACTCGTTTTGGCATGCCATGGCACCTACCAAGGCACCGGAGCGAACCTTGGATTTGAAGCTTGGGACACCTTTCAAATGTCTTATAATGAACTTATAAACACACTTTGGGCAAATGGCACGGGCAAAAAAAAAATTTGTGTGACGTCGACTTGTTTTGGCATGCCATGGCACACACCAAGGCATGCTATGGCACCCACCAAGGCCCCGGAGCGAACCTTGGATTTGAAGCTTGGAACACCTTCCAAATGTCTTATAATGAACTTAGAAACACACTTTGGACAAATGGGACGGGCCAAAAAAAAATTTGTGCGGCGTCAACTCGTTTTGGCATGCCATGGCACCCACCAAGGCCCCGGTGCAAACCTTGGATTTGAAGCTTGGGAAACCTTCCAAATGTGTTATAATGAACTTAGAAACATACCTTGGGCAAATGGCACTGGCAAAACAAAAATTTGTGCGGCGTCAACTCGTTTTAGCATGCCATGGCACACACCAAGGGATTCCATGGCACCCACCAAGGCATGTCATGC